>CM028138.1:267685000-268255000 GCA_016271365.2 Neoceratodus forsteri | reverse complement strand
ACAGCATGGGTTTTCAGGATTTTCATGGATTGTTTTACAGGTGCATTTAATGACTTTTAAATGATTTAATTGAAAAAGGTTCCATGATCAGTAATTCTCACTGGGGTTAAGTGACATACCTACTAGTTGTATATCTCCTGCTGACGTAGTCACTGTTGGTTTATTTCTAGCCATATACAACAATGTCTATGTCAGCAGCATGTTATACAACGGTTGTGAAAATAACACCATTTACTTCATAGTATATCACTTCACCCCATTGTGTATGTGTATATATGTGTGTGTGTGTGTGTGTATATATAGAGGTAGAGGTAGATATATATAATATATATAATATATAGAGAGAGAGAGATAGATATAGATATGTGTGTGTGTGTGTGTGTGTGTGTGTGTGTGTGAGATAGATAATGGGATACATGATGGGCAGGAGTGGGATATCAAAAATATTCTCACTCCTCAGAGAGTAGGCATGGATATCTCACAAATGTTGAAGGCACGAGTGAGATATCCATGCCTGACGATGCAGGAGTGAGAATATTGTAATATCTCACAATCTGCACATCATGTGTGAGATTTATACAATAGGGGATAGAGTAATGGCAGTTTTAGTTTTGTGTTTTTGTGATTTTATTTTGTTTTGTGGTGTTCTTCTGGTACATGTATGCTTGATTTTTGGTATTGAGGTGTGTGTTGTGAATGGGAGTGAGTTTGGTAAAGTTATTGGTTGGCTGTATAAATGGGAGTTGTTTTGTGCTGTGTGATTGGTGTTGTTTTGCCTTGGTTGTACTGCATGATTGATTTAGCTGTCTTTAGTTCTGTGATTTGATTGGGTTCTTCATTTCAGTGGGAGGAGTTCATCAGGTGTCTTCCTGATGGGTTTTTATGGTAGTTTTTTTTTATTGTGCAGTATTTTATGTGCTTTTTTTTATGGTGTTTTTATTTTGCATTGCCTGTGCTTTTTAATATGTGGGGTGTATGTTTCATTTGGTATTCCGATGCAGTTCTGATTACCGGCAGTGTGGCTCCCTGGCTTTCGGTTCCATATGTGGAGACACACTGAAGACTAAAGTAGATGTTTCGAATAAAATGCTGGTAAGGAAAAGTTTTTTAGATTGTGAAACATTCTGGGACAATGTTTTCTGGTGTGGGAATCAGCTACATTGGCCATGCATGTTAGTTGTGGTTGAGATCTGACTCAGAGTGCGAGTTTGTAATGTTGTTGCGGTTGCAGTATTTCACGCATGACTTCAGTATGGAGAAGTTGTGATTTGCTTAGTTATAGTTGTTGCTAGTGAAATTAAATGTAATTCTTACATTGTTTTTAGATGATGGGTGTATTTATAGATTTGTGGTACAGAAAAGTAGTCCAGTGCGGAAGGTGCATTTGGAGACATCACCACAGTGAAAATATCACCTGCTGACATAGACACTGTGGAATATTTGTTGAGATATTCAACAGTGTCCGTCAGGCTAGTGATATTCAACAGTAGTGAAAACAACCACATTTATTGAGTGTTATTCCTTCACCCCTATTGTATAAATATATATAGTAGCTCGGTAGTACCACTATATTTAGGGTTGAGTAGGCACTTTAATGTTAAACCCCAATTTTTGCACTTTAATAACTTCAACTGTACTATGGATTTGCATGAAATTTTGCCTGTGCGGACATGTGGGGGTAGATCCCTGGATTAGCTAAGTTTCCTTTCTGCCGATGTGTAGATTCTGAGATGTAGACAGTGCAAAAAGTGATTTTGGGGCAGATTATTTGCTGTTATCAAGAGGTGTAGTGCCCAAGGGTGTAGGCAGGCATACTCACTGTACACATTTGTGTACAGTTTTGTTGAGTGCCTGTCACAAACCATATGCCTTTCTGTTAACATTTTCATTCTAATCTGTAGTATTTGAGTTACTGCAGGCCACTCAGGAGTGTCTCTGTTTAAACTTCTGTTGTTTAGGAGACAGAAACATGAATAACCTCTATAGAGATTAGAGGAATCATCTGACAGCAACCTGATTTTGTTTGGAAGGGGGTACCTTTTGGAGAGGATGTGTACATTTTTTTAACAGGGGCTGTGTAACTGTTGGAGACCGTGTGCACAAAATGGAAATCTCTGGCTACACCCCTGGTAGTGCCCAGATGGTTTGGAATTTTGGTCTGAAATTGTCAGGGTAGAAAGAGGTAGGCCCATGGATGTGCCTACTGCTGATCTGGTGAAAAAATATTAATCTGTTCCAAAGTTATTTAACTTTGAAATTTCAAGTTCTGCGCATGCTCAGTAAGCACTTCAAAATAGTTGCATGAAATAAAAAAAATCCTTTTTTGTTTGGGGCTAATACTTTTTTGTGAGGGGAAAATCCTTTTTTTGTTTACCGCCATCCTGTCTTTCATTAAAAAAAAAAATAAAAAAATGTCAAAACTCCCAAAAACGAATGCCTGCACAGAGATCAACACATGTATGTTGCTCATCGGGACCTCATTAGATGGATTCTGCAATTTACTATTGTTAAAATGATATCCACATATTATTGTTTTATTCTTTTTCATGACTCGCTACTGCTTTTTCCATATGGCCACATGGAAAAAGAATTCAGCTATATGGAAAAGGATCCCTTCATAACCAAACACTTACACATTACATGTTTAACTGGTATCTAGTGGCCCCCCAACCTCAATCACTGTCCCTGCATTTTTTATATATTTCACTGGTGTCTAGTGGTACCCCCCCACTCTCCGATCGCCATCTCCATTAATTTTAATATATTTACCTGGTGTCTAGTGGCACCCCCTCTTTCAATCATCCTCCCCATATTTACGCTATAATAAAGACCTTTCCTCAATGTCTTTTTTTTATCAGAAAAAAGGTCCCTTGCTGATCAGAACCCCCAGCCCCACCTCCTGCTGAGCACTCACCACTCTGAAATGTCCCACATCCCCCACACACTCTCATTCATCTGAACAGGTCCCAGGGTCAAGATCCACCCTCCAATGGAAGACTCATCTTGTTGCTGGAATCGCTGACTTCAATATGCAAAACTAAGGTAAATGTGGTTCAATGGATTTCAATGGGGTATTGAACTTGGATGCATAACTTTCTCATTTTTACACCACTTCATGAACATGACAGCTGTAGGTTTTTAAATCATGGTTAAACTGTCCTTTTGTGCCTGTGGCATGGAATAATGTTCTGGTGGTGTGGAATCATGTTTTGGTGGGGATCTGAAAATTTTCAGTACTGGGTACATGAGTTGGTGGTAATAAGAAGTCTATGCTGGCAATTTAGTTGCTGTTGTCCTACAAATGGAAGTGCAGGGCCCAGAGAGCCCTACACTTCCACAGCAACATACATATACTTTTATATGGAGGGATGGGAGCGCAGGGCCCAGAGGCACTGGTTTGGAGCTGTACCTTGTACTTCAGACAGAAGGCTATGGGCTGGGTGGCCAGGGTGTGCATTAGGGTTGACAACCCCAAGGAAGACTCCACCACTAATTCACCAAGACTTGGGAGACCCAAAACCCTAAAGTATTTTCCTTTTGCTGCTTGAAAGGGTGGCGGTGGGGTGGGAATTAGGGTTGGAAAAAACCCTAAGTTTGTTTCAAAGAATTTCCTTTCTTTGAGATAATGGAATCATATCCTCATTAATGCAGGTCCCTTTGGACCTATGTAAACACATTCTTCTTACAGCAGAAGCACAGGGTCCTCTGTGTTCTGTGCTTCCATGCTTCTATAGATGCAGGTGAGCAGGGCCCTTTGTGCCCTATGCCAAATGTGGAGTCCACCAGGCTGCAGAAGTGCAAGACCCCCTGAGCCCTGCACTCCAGGCCATGTGCAACTGAGGAATCTGCATGGACGCAGAAGTACAGGGCATTTTGGGCCTTAAACATCCATGTTGCTACAGATGAAGATACACAAGAATCTGTCTAGATATGAAAGGGGCCCAGAGGTTCTATGCAGCTACAGATGCACCTTTTTGATCATGTCTCGAGTATGTTTCCACAATAGTTCATGAGATATGGTCATAAAAAACACATGTTAAAATTTGGCTTTGAAATTCTCAAACAGCACATTTATGAGGAAAACTCTTCATTCTTTCAATATAAAGATATTTTTCTTTCATGAGTCCATATTTCTGTTTCATGTGACTGTAGTCTTGTTTCATGAAGATCACAAAAGAAGAATGTCAGCTCACAAAACAAGATGTTTGACTTTTCTTTTATTCTTGTATAGTGAGCTGATTTCTTGTTTCATGGGGCTCACAAAAGAATATTCTCAAGAAACAAGATTCTCAGATCAGAAAACAAAAATGTGGACTACATTTTTTTTAGTCTTTTTTTCAGCAGCAGCCCTGTTTTGTGAGTCATGTAACAAGTCATAAAAGATGACGGCTGTCACACAAAACAAGATTTAGGACTTAGTTGCTTTTCAGTCTTGTTTCAGAAGCCTGCCTTCTTCTTTCATGCATAAAGAAACAACTCATTAAACAACAAGGTCTGCTCATGAAACAAGATTGAAAAATAAACTAAGTCCCAAATCTTGTTTTGTGAGCCAGTCTTCTTGTTTTAAGAGTTGTTTCGTGAGTCATAAAACAAAAGGCATACTGGCAAAACAACATTTAAAAAAAAAGTCCACGTTCTTGTTTTGTTAGCCAAGAATCTTGTTTTGTGAGGCTGTACTCTTCTTTTGTGAGCCTCATAGAACAACAAAATTGTTTTACGAAACAAGCCTCACTAAGGATTTTTGGGGCATCCCAAAATCATATTTCAGGGTCCTTTTTCTAAAAAAACTAAGCACAAAATTAAGTTAAATAGGGCCTGTTTAGCTAGATTCATGTGTTGCTTTCTTTCCAGGGCATAAGTTTTATGGGTTTAAAAAAAAACAAAAAAAAACAAGATGGCTATCATATGAAAGAATACATTTTGCTTATGAAAGAAGAATTAATCTTTTGTGATCAGAAATTCTTCTTTTGTATCAAACCTCTATCTGAACCGCACTACTGAGCATCCTCAGAACTGAAATTTTAAGTCCATATAACTTGGGAATGAATTAACATTTTTTTCACCAAACCAATGAAAGACACCATTCTAGTGCAAGCCCCCTCAACCCTAAAAATGTCAGCACAAAATTCCAAGCCACCAAGCACATGAACTACTAACAGTAGTGGATGGTTCCAATGAATATCAAGTAGGTCCTTCATGCTCTGGCATATATCATTTATTTGCAATTTATTAGAATTCATTACCTTATTGCATTCACCCTGTAAAGTGAAACTGCAGTACAGTATTATCTTTTTAGTTGCAAACTTATGCACTTAAAATATTTTTGTTCCGTAATTTAAATCTTTGCAAGTGAAGCATCAGAAATATTGTTGCTGCTCCCCACCTAAGGTTTTACAACTTTTTGTTAGAAGTTATGATGCATATTAAATATTTATGAATTTAGATAATAAATAAAATAAACTGATCTCACAAAGTATGCAATGAATTAATTGAGTAATAAAATAAAAATGATATAACAAAGTATGGAATAAATTAATTTCAATACTTGAACTTTTTATTTAAACTGTAGAGAGGCAAGGCAACTTTTATTACTTAAGTGCCCTTTCCATGAGGCCCAGGTTACTGTACAGAGAAGACTGGCAATAAAATAAAATATTGATAAATAAAACAGCTATTGACTATAAATACTGGGCGGGATATTCAGACTGCACCAGGCAGTGGCACAAGCCTGGGTGCAGCACAACTGGGATGCACCAGAGCCAGGGCCAGGGCCAGGTGATATTCAATGGTGTTGTACCATGGCACAGCACCATTGAATATCACAAGGTCAGAGCACGCACTGCGCATGGCGCAGTGGCACTCTGCTGGTGTAAGTCACAGATGGGGAGCATGGGATGTGCCAGCACAAGTGCAGTTGTGCTAGGCACATCACCTGTGATATTCAGCAGGGGGCATGCAAATGAAGCCTTAACATATGCAAGGTACAAATAGGGCCATTTGCATGTCATTATGGCCCCATTTGCATGCCTTGTGCAGGACAGCCCAGCGCCTTGCACCTGGTGTCCTGCACAGCATAATATGTGCATTGGAGATCCCAGGGCATCCCCGCCCATAGTAGAACACACAATCCCTGGCAGTCTAGTGGCCCCCCAGTCCCTGGGTCCTGACAACTGTCACATATGACTATCCCTGGTGGTCTAGTGGTCCCCCCTCCCACCTGAGTCTACCACATGTACCTGTGCACACCCTGGTGGACTAGTGGACTCCCATCCTACCCAAGTCCCCAATCACCAGTAGATGTCAGTTAGTCATCTCACTGGTGCTATAGTGGATCCCCCTGCCCATTGCCGCTATCGTGGTATATATCCGTAATACACATCCTGGTGATCCAGTGGCACCCTCACCTCTCCTCTCACACAGGCCCCATGCCCACCCCGCTCCCCCCCATCATCAGTGGGTGGCTGCAACCCACCTGCATACTGCCCAGCCACCTGCTGAATGACAGGTAAAGTATGGGCTGTAAGCCCATTGGTCCCCAGTGTGGACCAATGGGCTTGTAGGGCATACTGTACTACACAGTTCCAAACATGTGAATGACTTTATTCACATATTCAGTACTGTAGTACAGTATGCCTTGCAAGCCCATTGGTCTATACTGGGGACCAATGGGCTTATAGCCCATACTGTACCTGTCATTCAGCGGGCAGACGTGTGGTATGCGGGTGGGTTGCAGCTGCCTGCCAATGACGAGGGGAGTGGGTGGGCACAGCTGTCTGTGTGGGTGGGAGGAGTGGGGGATGCCACTGGATCACCAGGGATGTGTATTAAAGGGATGTACTGTGATCACAGCAACGGGTGGGAGGATCCACTAGGCTACCAGGGAGATGACTATGTGACATCTACAGGAAATTGGGGACTTGGGTGGGAGGGGGTACCACTAGACTGCCAGGGGGATGTGGGTGCTTGTGCACGGTGTGCTGGGTGGTTGGATGGGTGGGTGGTTGGGTGGCCATCCACGGCTGGTGGCTGCTGTGTTGCACCCTGCAGTACAGCAGCCTACCTGTGGGTGTCCAGGAGTTGTTCCCACAATTCAGGGGCTCAACTTTGAGCCCCCTATGCAGCGCAATGCAGGGCTGCACCAGCATATGCACCACACATCCTGGGCTGAATATCGGGATGTGTTGCATATGCATGGGCACACCCCCTGCATCTGCACTACATATGATTACATTGTGCCCTAGCGCATCGGGAGTTGCTCTGCATCGGGCAGCCATCTCAATATCCCACCAGGGTGCAATTCGAGGTTGCACCAGTACAACTCCATTGCACCAGGCACAACCCCTTTGAATATCCTGGCCTAAATATCAGGTTAAAAACAGTAGACATTTGTAAAACAACTTGCCTTGAGGAAACATGCAAAACAGGGTGAAACTTCAGCAGAACTGTATGGTATAAACAACAATAAAAAAAACTATGATACTAACAAGTGGTCTTTGTTTTAGAAGAGTGGATTCTATTCAAACCTGTAATTTCTTTCGAAACAAGTTCCAGAACAGTGTAGCACTCTGCAGTAATAGTTGAACACAAACTGTAGATGAAATTTCAAAACATTTATTTTGTATTCAAGTTCACAGCACAGTCTGTGGTTTTTATGGTCCAAGGGGCTACTATAGAGTGCTACACTGCTCTGGACCTTACCTGACAGAACAAAATGATAACACCTGGACTGCAAGCACATACATGTGTCTTTTTTTTTGGGGGGAAGGGGGACTTTGGCAAAGTGCATCATGACAATTCACATCCCAAAAAATGTTTTTACCAGGCCAATTAGTAATTATGTTCTTTAAATAAGGGAGGCATTATGGCACAGTGGTTTAAGGTTCTGAGCTACAAACCTGGAGACCCGGGTTTAAATCCCACAGCCCTCACTTGCATACTGTGTGACCCTGAGCAAGTCACTTAACTTCCTTTTGCTCCCAGGTCACACCTGTAATCAAACTTCAGCGTAGTGTGCCTCTACTGGTTAAACAGTTTCCCCTTTCCCTTTCCCTTTCCCCTAAATGATCAAAACTCAGATTATTGTTATTTTTCCATACTGATATTATTAGTTTCATTAGTTTTGAAGTATTTTAGTTAGGTTATGTATGTTTTATGTCACTTTTGAGGGACAGTAAGAACATAGGGAGGGGCATAACCTTCAGAAAGATGAAGGTAGTGTTATCCCTGTATAGATCGATGGTGAGGTTCCACTTCAAGTACTGTGTCCAGTTTGGGAGGCCCCATCTCTGGAAGGACATAGATAGGGTGGAGGCAGTACAGAAGAGGGCAGCCAAAATGGTGCAGGCAGGGCTGGTGCCAGGTTTTTGTAGGCCCCGGGCCATGCACCTCCAGTGGGTTCCTCAGTCCTGTTCATCCATGTAAAAAAGAAGTAGGCGCAGGCCAGCCCCAGTGCTTGGCAGAGAGATTCAGGCAGTCCGCCCCTCTCCCCTAGGCCCCCCAACCTCAAGCCAGGCATCGGCAATGCTGGCAATGACATTATTAGTGCTATCGGCCTCCTACCCACCCAAACAGCCGGAGTGACTTTCCCAGCCAGTACAGAGGGTTCCCAAGTCTTGACCTGACCTAGACCCCTGCTGCCATTTTTGTTACACATTATACTGTCACTTTCTGCATGCTGTTAGGAATAGGACCTTTTTTTTTTGTGATTTTCATTTGAATGGATGGTTGAACCATGAACCCATCCTTTGCTTTCTGGCGTATACATTTAAAAAGAAAAATGAACACAATTCAGACTCAGAATTTAATCCTTGGTATGAATTTGCTGAGTAAGTAATGCTGTTGACGACTGACCTGCTGCTGGTGACTGCCTCAACTCCAAATGCTCCATCCAATCTGACTCCACTGTGCTGCTCCAACCATCCTGCTGGATCCGCTTATTCAGTACAGCCCGCCTGGCAACCCGTGACCATGACACAACCTGTGCCATTTCATAGCTCAGTCTTCCCTCCCCTGGCCCGGCCCCCCCAACACAATGGGTTGTGAGGATGTCCAGACTCTCCTTGTTCTCACAAGTCATGATTTCTTGCTGGCCCCAGACTCCACGATGCAGCAGCCGCCTGACTCTCACCTTCAGTAACAGTCAGATAATGGCAGAGAAGCTTAGTCCCTCAGGCCAAACCTCCACCACACTCTGAATCCAGCCATTGGCCACCTGCACCCACACTCCGCCCCCATGGCCACAAAACACTCCCAGTCCTTAGTTGAATTGGGCCCCTGCTCCTGCCAGGCAAGCTAAGCAGGGCTATTAGTAGCATTCATTCAGGGCCCATGGGGGAGGGATTTATGTAGTTTCATGCACGGCGGTGGCGCCAGGCCCACCAGCATCATTCACACAGCAGGCTCAGAGTTCGGCATGGCATTGGCATTTGGCAACATTTAAATAATCTGTACCACACCATGCACTACCCAGGCTGCAGACAGAGGCAGAGCAGAGATGGGAGAGCCTGGCTGAGCAGCATAGCAGTGGCAGCCAGTTCAGCCAGCTTGGAAAAATGAGATGCTGGTCAGGTGCTGGATGGCTCCCCTCTGGTGTTTGGGCCTCAGGCAATTGCCCGGGTGGCCCAGGTGCTGACACCGGGGCTGGGTGCAGGGCCTGCATCAGAAGCCCTATGAGGAAAGACTCAAGGAATTAAATACAGTATGTACTATCTAGAGGAAAGGAGGGGCATGATAGAAACATTCAAATACCTTACAGGTATTAAAAAGGCACATGAAGGTACTATTTTACATAGAAAAAGATGCATCAATTCACTACATACCACTCTGTCCAGTAACAAATTTCATAGTCCCACCACCCTTTGACTGAACCATTGTGCTCTTTTCTTAGTTTTGCAGATCTCTCTTCTCAATTGCATTCCATGTGATCTTGTGGTCCTGTGACTATCCATTCTGTTTAGCCCTGATGTTACCCATAGGCCTTCATTACTAAAGGCTTTATACACATAACACAAATCACCCCTCAGTTTCCTGTAGGTGAATGAGTACATGTCCAGTTTGTGAAATCTTAAGCAATATTTCATTTCATATAATCCCTAAAATGTTTTGGTCATCTTCCTTTGAACACTTTCCATAAGTTTCATACCAGCTATATTGTATACAGAGATTATTGGTGTGCAGTATTCAAAATGTGGCCTTATCAAGGTGCATAATGGCATCAGTACCTCCCTTCTTCTACTCCTAACTCCCCTCAATATGCAGTCCATCATTTTGTATCCCTTCTTGACCATTTCCTTGACATGATTGTGAAAAGTCAGGTTGTCCTTTATATAAACACCTAAGTATTTTCCCAGCATTGTAATTGATAGATACGTGTTATTCATTTTACACTGTGCTTTAATATTATTGCAACCTAAGTGCATTATCGGTACTTTGCACTTGTCCGTGTTAAAGTCTAGACCATGATTTACTGCCCAACTGTTCAATTGATCTAGTTCCTTCTGCAGATCATGAGCTGCTTCTACATTATTAATTATTGCCCCAATCTTGGAATCATCAGCATATTTACATATCTAGGCCTTTTCAGAAGTCTGCATGGTTGAAATCAGAATATTAAACAATATTGGGCCCAGTACAGACCCCTACGGTACCTCACTTATCACACCCATCCACTTGGAACTATGACCTCTGATGGTTACCCTCTGATATCTATCCTTCAACCAAGACTCGACCTATGAAACAATGCACAGGTGTATTAGTTGCTTAATTATCTCATGGTGTGGCACTGAATCGAATGCCTTTGAATAGTCTAAAAAGATAACATCCACTGAGAATCCACTATCCAGTGTTCTACTAACTGTTTCAAAAAGTGTAATAGGTTCATCAGACAGGATCTTCCTTGGCTAAAGCCATGGTGTGTAATATCTATAAGGCCCTTCTCCTCTATGTGTTGCAGAATAATATCTTTAATAAATCCTTCCATCATCTTTCCCAAGACTGAAGTTAGACTAATAGGTCTAAAGTTTGTTACATTACTCTTGTCCCCTTTTTTGTGGATTGGCATCAAGTTCACCCTATGCCACACTGTGATCGTATTATCTTCTAATGAAGATTTATTAAATAATATACATAAAAGTCTAGCTAATTCTTTGGCAAGTTCTTTTAGGAGCCTCAGATGTAACTCATTAGTATGCGGTGATTTAGTAATATGTACATTTTTTAATTTGTGATATGCTTCATCTACTGTTATTTCCTTAATGTGTCCTACCCTTCATGCCCATTAGTCAATACATTACCCATGTCTTTTACTTGAAATTGCTTACAAAAAAATAATAGCATCCACCATCTGTGATTCATTAGCTATGATTGCACCTCCTTTTTTGATTTGTCCAATTGTGTTCTGCTGTCTCTTTAGGCTACCTATGTAACTAAGTTATTTTTGTTGTCCAACGTCGATGTTGCCATTTGTATTTTATTTGCTGTTTTTTAGCTTTAAGTTCTTTCTCACAGTCTCTAGTTAATTTTTTGTACTTTTCACATTTTTCAGTTGATGGTTGCAATTTAAATTTCCTATAGGCCTTCTGTTTTTTCCTTATGATTTTCCTTATCTCATAAGTTAACCATTTTGGTATCCTCCTGTTTGAATTATATTTTCTTATTTTGGGTACAAACTCCTTGACACAATAATTAATCTTTAATTTAATTGTGCTCCACATTTCTTCCATGTTTTGTCCCTGTAAGTCGTCTTCTCAGTTCCATTCCTTCAATACTTGTCTTATCTTTATGTAGTTAGCCTTTTTGTAACTTCTCAATTTAGTTGTCCCCCATATGTCTCATTTTGGGTATTACATACAAATCTGACCACATTATGGTCATGGTCAGCAAGTGGTTCCAGTATTTCTACCTGATCTGTTCTATCCTTTAGGTTGATTAATACAAAGTTCAGGATGTTGTTGTTTCAAGTGGATTATCCAACCAATTGCTCTGTTTTTCTGCAATATTATATCCAGAAATTTCCTTTCTTGTGGCACTGCAGATGACTGTGTTGGGGGTAGTTAAAGTCTCCAAGTAGTATATAAATATTCTATATATCCAGCTTGCTCATTTTCGTTGAATTCAGGATGTTCTTCCTGATCTTGATTAGGTGGCCTATATGTAACACCAGTTGTAGTTTTTTTCACCATTCATGGAAATATCCACCCAAATACCTTCATTTAGATCTGCATACTCTTGGACTTTGTTGTTCCTTGTTGCCTTAACCCCATTACGTACATACAGTGCCACACAACCACCTCTCTTATTTGTTCTGTCCTTACAAAATACCCGATAACCATGAACATTAATTCCCCATTCTTTATTCCTGAACCAAGCCTCAGTTACAGTGCAGATATCTATAGCATTTTGTTCTAATGCTTTGTGTAATTCCTCCAGTTTATTTTTTAAATTCCTGGCATTCACTACCATGAAATTAACTGTTCTTAACTTCCCTTTGTTTTATTTCACTTTTGTTAGTTTGGTGACTAGGTTTTTGTCCCTTGTACTGGTTTGTCTCCATCAGGATCACACTCTCACCGCCATGTGTCAGTTTAAATATTTGTTTATAGCATTATTAAACACACTACCCAAAAATATGCTTCCGCTGTGCTTGAGATGTAAACCATCCTTGCAGAACATATTATTTTTATTACCTTCAAACAATTCCCAGGTTTTAATTAAGGTAACACCTTCTTGCAAGTACCATTTCTGAGCTCATTATTTACCCGCTTTATTTTACTATTGCCCTTACTTCCTGCTTTTGGGACCAGAAGCATCTCAGGTAAAATAACCTCACAATTATCATCCTTCATGTATTTATATATGTCCTTGTAAAGATTTTCTATTTCCAGTTCAGTTATGTGTCTTAAGTTGTTTGTCCCTGCATGTATAACTGTTGACCGATTCCTTCTTGATGATCTGACTATTTTGGGTAGCAATTTTCATACCTCTTTAAGGGCAGCAGCTGGCAGTGATAGATTCACAACCTGCTCTTTTCTATTCAGTGTTATAATAGTATTGGTGTATTTAATGACAGTTACCTACAATATAGATATCAGACCTACTGCAATTTCACCTAGTTCCTCCTCAATGCTTGCCTCCATTAGTCCACCATCTGTTGGAATCCCATTATTTATGTTGGTACTATCTGTTACTCATTCTAGTAACTCATCTGCTTCCAGCAAAATGTTAGTCATTAATGATACTAATGGGGAATATCTGTTTTCCATGCTGATGTATCTCATTACTTCCTCATCCCACTATCAACTAATTTCCTTGACTAATACGTACTCCCTCTGCTGTTGTTATAGTTTTATTGTTCAACTCTCTCCTTAGTTTTAGATCAATTTGGTCAAGAACAGCATTTATACTTCCTATATTTGCCCCATATGTTTCTGGTACCTTATTATTTTCATTTTGTATTTGTATATTGTGAAGTGCTTCCTTTGTCCTACCATTGTCTGTATCTTGTTCTGACAGGCCCTTCCTAATAAGTGAATTAAATGTCATCGCCTGCCTTCCTTTTTTAAATCTGATAGTTCCTAGGTTACTGTCTGTCCCATCTACTTCCTTGGTGTTCCTCTGTCTCTTCTTACTTAAGGTTGGAGTTATTGTATCATTGTCTTTTCTTTCACTTTCCCTTGATGAATATTTATCCAGTTGTAGGAGACATTTTATCTGCAATTCCAGCCCTATTATTTTGGCCCTCATTTCTTTTAACTCAAGACACTGCTTACATATGGTCTGTATCAAATCACTGTCTTGTGTGCTAATTCTGTGACATACAGTACACCTTATATGTATCTCTCCACTCGATAGTGTAACTAGTGTTTTCCTCTATGCTAGCACTACCAGACATTTTACTGTACACTACGCCATTGTATCTTGTAGCCCAATTTGTTCCAACTCACCTCTGTCATATATCCCTGTATTCCATTGCTCTCACAAACTGATCATACAGAGGTTTCTGGCCCCACTACCCCACTTCCTCATCTGACACTGTCAGATGCTGCTAGCCTCTGCTCTTGACTCTGCTCGCTAGAGCTGAGTAATTTATCTAGTACCCACAGATGTCACATCTTACTAGGTGACCACCTAAATCCTCCCTGTGTTAACAGACAGTACCATAAAAAGGCAAGGTAGTCAGTACTGGGTTGCAAAAAATAGCTTCTCTGCAACACCCAAAATGGTTGTCTTTTTTCAAGCTCCTTGGGGGTTGGGAGCAGGAATGCTGTTCACAAATACTACCCATTAACAGAACCAGCTGTCTTCCCTCAGCTCCTGTTCTGATTATTTTATTCTGCCTGTGTGAATGAATGTGATATGTCTAGTCTCTATATTCATACTAATATTCTCAAACCTCTCCAGACACAACATTTTGTTGACTTTCATTCACTTCTCCCAGAGTCACTATCTCCACGAATTTATGTATGTATGTATTTATAGTAAAACCCTGTTTATCTGAATGTCATGGGGGACAGTGAGGTACCTATACTTTACACAGCAAAATTTGCCAGAAGCCTGATATTAAAATATGGGAAAAGCAGAGCACAAAGTTTTGTGCTGCACTTACCCATTGCCTACAACTTGAGGATGTCATCTTCAGTCAGATAGCGCACCAGTGCTATCCAACTGAATACTGGGGCATGTTGGCACAGCACTAAGTCAAATAGTGCTGCCCTAACATGGTTCCCTTTAGTGCAAGGAATCATGTCCTCTGACCCAATTGCACCAGTAGCTCTTGGTGCTATAGTCAGATGAATGTATGCAAAGAAGCCTATTGTGCAAGAAAGACACAAAGGGGATATTTGCATGCTCATTAAGGGCTCATTAGCATGGGAAGTGGTGGTGGGTTTATGTCTCCAGGACCAGCCCTGCCCACTCTGATCATCTGTCCCATTAAAAAAAAAAAATAATTCTCCAGTGTCTGGTAATCCCCCCCCACCTCTGATTGCCATCCTAGCATGTTAAAAATAGCTCCCTGGTGCCTAGTGGTCCCCCTGCCCTCTGATTGCCATCCTGTAAATCATATAGAATCACCCTGGTGCCTAGTGGACTGTCTGCCCTCTGATCACCATTCTTTATTGTAAAGTAATACCCAGGTGCTTAGTGGATCCCTGCTCTCTGATTGCTGTCTAGTAAATTGTATAGTATTGCCCTGGTGCCCAGTGGATCCCCAGCCCTCTGATCACTGGCCCGTATCAGGTACATAATAATCTCTGGTGCCCAGTGGTCCCTCACCAGTCTCCAATCCCCATCCCTGTAAAGATAAGTGTAGTCCCTTCTTCCAGTTGTCTCCCCAGTCTGCAATTGCTGTCCTATATTTGAAAAAGTATGTCCGTGGTGCCTACTAGTCCCACCACTCTCTGATCACTGGCCCCTAAACAGAATTATAATCTCCAGTGGCCAGTGGTCCCCCATCCTCTGTACCCCATCACTGGTAAAATGACAAACATCTGTGGTGCCTAGTGGTCCCTCCCATGCTGTATGCAGTTAGTATGTTTTGTTGTGAAACATCAATAAAGTTACTAAGTTGCGAAAAAAATAAAAAAAGGAACACCTTGGCTTCTAGTGACACTGACCACCCATCGATCCCAGCGTACCCCATTCATGGTGTCTAGCCCTCCCCACACCACAGGCACTAACCACCCACCCTGCTAACCCCCTTATCTGAAGGGCCAGTGCCATGGCTCCAATACAACAACTGGTACAGCCCTCTTCTCACCTCTTCAGTCAGCTGCCATAGGAAAAGTCAGGGGGTGCATGTCCTATGTAAAGGTCATCATCAAGGATGCTCAGTCCTCTCCCTCCCTGGCCCACTCCCAGTGACATGAGTCCATATCCATAACCCAGGTCACAGACATGATGTGAGATGTGGCATCCAGCACCTCAACCCCCAGTGCTACTGGGTCAGCAATCATTACAGCTTCTGAATTAAGCACATCTGCTATAGTCATTAATATAATGCATTTGCTATTGTGGATTATTTAAAGAAACCATAGAGAGTCGCATATTCTGGGATTGGGCTCATGCCATAAATGCTGGCACCTGAGTGCAGTACTAAGAGGATCCTGTACTCTCAGGTGTGCTATCCATCAGATGAGATGTTAAACCAAGGTCCTATCTGTCTGTCTTTTCTGGTGATTATTCAGGTGGACATTAAATATCCTAGGACACCACTTGAGAAGAGTAGGTAAGCATTCCCTGGTGTCCTGACTAGATATGTGATGACATCAGGGACCTCTTGAGCTTTGCTCTTGAGTTCCCTATGATGTTATCCCAACCTTTCTCTGGAAAGAGCATTGTTGTGTATGGTTGCCCATACTACATTATTCTATATGTTGGGAGCTTCTTATTAGATTTATAAGGGTAAATACACTGGTACCAGTGAGAGAGTAGCACCTCCAGTAACAGAGAGTGGCATTTAGACACTGTATTGTGCACTGGGGTATACAGTATTTTTAGATACAGTCTGGAAACGGTTTTGATTTGGTTTTGCCTACTTAGGGTGTGTGAAGTGTGGCCAGTGTTGCTGGAGTGGGCCCACAGAGGGAAATGGAAGACTGGTCAAGCTGCCACAGTTTACATCATATTGCACAAACCCAATGGTACTGATGTACCAGTAAAGTTGTATTTGCATTAAGTTATCCATTGCTGTTTCCTATAGGTTGCAAGTGTATGCTTATTTGTGAACTATCTAGCCTGGTGTGAATTTACATGAGGGGCAACTCTGGTCCATAGTTGGGGAGGAATGACATCATAGAGAGTTGTACTGACTTGTTACCAGGCCACTTATCTTTCTCTGGGTGGAGGCACCATGCTATTTCTACTACTATCTGTGGATGTGTCCCCCCTCACTGAGCAAATGGATGACAAGCCAAGAAGTCACTGAGATCTATGGTGATCCCAGTGGCATCATAAGGTAGCCATGGCCTGAACTCCATGGTATTGTTATTGGCTCCCTGACATGGGTCTTACAAAGTGGAAACACCACTGGCATTGAGCTTCTATTGACCATTAGGCCACTCACATGGACCCCATGGGACTGGACAGTATTTTGGTAACACTGCAAAATGAAGGAAATTAAACCCCAAACATTACCAGCACCATGGCATTCCAGGAAGTTGAAAGTTGGTGAAGGGTGGAAGGTGTAGGCCTAAAGAATGTATTTTTTGGTGTACAATCCCTGAAAGACCAAACAAGGGTAATATTTATTAATTTATTAAAAAGGGTTTACCAGGAAAGACATAATGAACTGGTAACAGTTCATTTCCAGATGTGTTCTTTGGGAAGGGGTGGGGAGACCAGTAACAGTATATGAAAGTGCAATAAGTACAATAAATTAACAATTGTGCAGTCATGCGGGGGGGGGGGTTGCTGCAAGAGAGCTTAATAAAAGCCAACAACCTCACATCCTTGTATGAGAACACGCTCATTCATTGACAGCTCAGTGGGTGGGCCAGCCACGGTAGAGAGAGGAGGGCTGTGCAAGTTCACCGGCTGGGGTTCGGAATGAGGGTGGGAGTGGGGTGGTGGGACATCTGCTGTGGTGAGGGGCAGTAGACCACCATGGAATTCGTTATTTATTCAGGGGCTGGGGATCAGGGATGTGGAGGGAGGTTGAAACCACTAGACTCAAGGGAATTTTTTTAAATAGATGCAAAACTAAAGACTATCTACAGACCCCACTACAGATGGAGATAGGGATTGAGGTTTACTGGACAGTGCAGGCAAGTGACTGGGAGGAGGTGAGGGACCACTAGCCATGAGGGCATTTTTCAGGAGGGTGATGAGGTGGGAAGAAGGACTACTAGCCAGCCACCAGGGATATTTTTATACATGTTGGGTGGGTGGTGGGGAGGAAGCCATAGCCACCAGGGCTTTTATTGGGTGGGTGATGGGGTAGGGGGAGGGACCGCTAGCCACCAGGTGACCAGGGTTGTTATTTTTTTTACAAGGTTTGGTGGGTGACTGGGTGGTGGGAGGTACCGCTAGTCACCAGGGTGGCCCCGGGGCTATTTTTTTTTTTTTTTTTACATGAGGTTGGATGAGTGGTGGGGGAAGGACCACTAGCCTCCAGGGCTTTTGGGGAGGCAATTGGGTCAGGCCACTCAAGCAGCAATCATGGGAAGAATTTCTGTGAAAGTTTGGAAATGGATTTCTGAACTTTCACCAAAGTAAAAGTCAGACTTTTCCTTGAATTCTGTCTGCAGAAGTTCATTTTTGTGCATGCCTAGTACTGATGCAGTATACTTGATGACAGATCCTCTTTGTGCTAATTTGATAATCTTGGAGCAATTATCAATAAAAACCTTATTGAAACAATGAGGGAGGAGGTGGCAAGGAATAGCTTCAAAACTGATGAACTGAGGTGCTCTCTTAGCCACATCCTCCCCACTAATGACATTAATAATGATACTAGTGACTTGTCTGGTACTGAACAACAGGGAAGGAATTCCAAAAAGGAGATAGGAAATCTGGACTTTAGCACTATAATTCCTGATAGTCCTATTCCTATAACTAAGAAACAAAATAAGAAATAACTAAAGAAATAGAAAAAGAGTCTGAAACAGACTACTGACAAATATAGACATGTCACCAAAGACAGTAAGTCAAATTCAAAATGGAAATAATACAAATAAGTGTGAATCCAATAAAGAGAGAAATGAAGGAAGTAGGAAAGAATAAGTCAAAAAAGGATTCTCAAGACAGATAAATAAGAAACAGGAGAATCCCAGCTTCACTCTAATGGATAGTTCAGATAAACTGAATATAGGTGTGAAGCACACATTGAGCATGGGGCTTAATGTTTAGCTGCCGCCCCTTTAAGATCACTTAGAACCTGCTTGTATCTAATTGTTGCACTGCCTGGCAGTGCCATGTTGATCTGTCAGTTAGAAATTGTCAGTCTGGGGCTAGACCTCATGAAGAGAACTGCAGTACAGCAAATAAACCTGCTTTATTCTTTATTTTGTGCGTCCATCTAGTCATTCACACGGTCCAGGTGGGGTCCTCAACAGCAGCTCCTGCAGCAACTGAAGGGTCTGGCAGATGACAGAGAAGGTAAGGGGTCTTTTAGTGGTGGACCATACAAAAAAATGCCACACATGGTGGAGTATGCAGGCCTTCTTCTGTCCAGACCCCCATCTCACTTGCCTGCGTCGCTGGTTACCCCAAGTCATCACCCCAGTATGTCTGAACTACTTGAATGATATTTTACAAACAGCCTTGGCAGCACAGAAGAAGAAAAAATTAATGAACTGTTTCCAATCTTGTGTTATCCTACTGTACCAAGACTTCTGCAAAGCAAATGTAAACATTGCTAGGTAGCTAAACTAATGAACTGTCAGCAAGTAAATTTTTTTTTCTCAAACCTATGCCACACGGAGCTGCAAACTGTACTCCCCCCCCCCCCAACTTCATGGCAGGTTCAGTACCTAACCTCCCACTCCACTCCACAGTGCAGAATGCTGCTCCAGAAGAAGATAATACCAGAAAGAGGAGCACAGTGAAAAAAATAAAAAAATACAACTGTACCGAGTGACCCGTCTATCTGGGCCTCCTGCAACAGCTCCGCGCTGCCCTCCTTGCATGCTCCAGCTCCTACTGCACCAGCATCAGCCTCCCCATGAACATCGTGGCTCAGGGCCACATTGCAGCATACCCTTTTCAGCCACTCAAACCGCGACTTCCCTCAGGCTCCTCCACTACTACCTACGGAGCAATCCCTGCCTTACCAGCTCCTTTCCTGCCAAACTACCACAGTTCTCTTCTCACCTTTGGAACCAGACCCCCACCCACCAGCTAAGCACCTCTCAAAGCAGTGCTGCACAAAGAACTCTGCTCCAGTTCAAAGCTGCCTCAAAGGACTACTCTCCTTGTGGTACGCCTGCCTTTACACCACTCCACAACGCAGTCCCACCAATTCAGCTTCTTCCACTTGACTGCAATAGAACACAACACCAGAGCTCCACTTCCCTCACAGGCACAGATCACAGCTCCTGCATTTTCCTGAACCACCAACTGCTGTGGCACACACCAGCGCGTGGAACTCTGCTCCCTCCTGTCTCTGCAGCAGGTCCGCTCATTGGAGAACCCCATGGCCACCATGCGCTCCTGAAGCTGAAATGGAGTGCTCTTCTTGCCACGCGGCTCAGCTCTGTTCCCTCCCAACCTCAGCATCCTCTTGCTCCGGCGATCTACACCCCTTTCTCCTTGCTGCCTACACATAAAGCTACCACTCGGCCATGCTTCAGACAAGGGTCAATACCACTTCATCAAATTAATAATATAAGGAAAAAAAAACAGACCACAGGATTTCTACACAGGGCAAGCTCTTCCAGAAAACAGAGCACAGCAAATAAATAAAATGAGGACCCATACTGAAAAAAGGCAAAAATCAGAAAAAACAGGGCTCAGGACTATAAATAAAATACAGGGGGCAGCAATCAAAGCACTGCAATGTACCAGCATAAGCTAAGCAGGACACTATAATAAATAAAGGGATTGAGACACAAGTAAATACACAAAGCACAGCCCTGGGATATGCAGATAGGCAAAAAGCACAATAAACAAAATGGAGGAGCCAAAGACAATAAACAATCAAAGGCAACCTCTGCAGCCCATCCTAGGCAGCCGGGGAGCAATCGAGCAATAAATTAAATACATACAGAGATTCTCCTGCATTTCTCCACTCACCACAGAAAACTCCTGCCAATTTCAGTCTGGGGAGAAGGCAGCAGGGCGGCAATCGCCATTTTGGCCATTGTTAGGCAGCCAGTCAGCCTTGTGGAAGAAATCCTCCATTTTGGGGAGAGCAGAACAACAAGAAAGGAAGTGAACCTTGACCCCTCTGCTGGCGGCCATCTTGCTACAGTCAGACAGTCAAAACCCACAGCTACTGCGTGTCACAGTTCGGCGGCCATCTTGAGAAGGGCACAAATTGACATCACTCCATTGAAAACAATGGGATTCCTATTGAAACGAATGGACACTGCTACAAAAAGCTGATTTTTATAACAAAACCTTTATTTAAACAATGAACAACACAGAATTGCATGGGAAGTTCTTTATTAAGATGTCAATCGATGAACTTTGCTACAAAATAAAATTGTCATTTTGTCTACAAAAATAATTTTTGCTCAGCACTTCATTCACAACACAATGTCCTGTCTCCTGCATGATGGCAACTCCTTCTCACCCGTATGACCTTTGTTCAGTGAAATGAAGCTCATCTCCAACCACAATGTCAGACGACGACACAGATATGGGCGTCAGAGCATCCGGAGTCCTACCTTCACCCACCTCAGGGGCATGGGGCTACAAAATCGAAACAATCCTCCATGACATCCAGTCTTCTACTTCTGCTCAAGGAGCACCAGCTATGCAAGCTATTCAAGATGACCTGGCCTACATTAAAGCCATTGCACCACAGTCCATGGTCCATACCAGCCTACAACAAGTACCCTTCTCAGCCTTGCCTCACAAAGATGCTGTCGACTGGTTGGAACAATTTCAAGCTTGGATTTCCTTACATGGTTGAACTGATCCTGTGCATATTTCCAATGCCTTGCACTTGCTTCTGAGAGGGACTGCCATTTCCTGGTTCAACGCACTTCCAGACCAAGTCAAGGGAGATGCTGCCACACTGTATGCAACCTTCAAAGCCCATTTTCTCCAAGCACACCCACCTTGGTTATTAGAGCAACAGCTATGGGAGTGCACAATGCAACCCACCGAATCTCTTGAAGCCTTTATAGTGGACATTGAGTCTCACTGCAAATGCTTACAGAAAGCTGAGAAAGAAAAAATCACCACCTTTGTCCGGGGACTGCTTCCTCAACTCCATCTTTATGTAATCCAGCAGAAACCAGCAACCTGGATGGACACAATCCAAGCAGCACGACTTGCACAACAATCCATAGTAATGTCCCAGGCTACCAGTGTACAAGCACCTCAGTCATCACAGTTAGCTACACTCACAACATGTCCAGCAGCAGCAATCAGTGATAGAGATGCTCACTACAAGTATCAACACTCTGCACCGCAACTCAACTGCTTCTTCTACTACCTCTGCCAATGTCCTTCGCCCAATTCGACAGTGACCTCTTCCACCTCCGCCTTCATGAGAACCAGTGACTTGCCAGTGGTGTGGATTTGGGGGACATACTGCAGCTGTCTGCCAAAAGCTAAAGCACTACAGAAATCAAGAGACCCACACGCGCCCACCACTGCACAATCAGCAAGATAACTGCAACTACTTCCAGGACCAGAGGAACACAGCAACTGACCGCCCCTCTGACTCTCGCAATCCAAACAAAATGCTTTCTCCAACTGTGAACTCTGGTACACTCTCACTTCCTGGAGCAAAGGTACCTGTCATCCGATCACCTCTCTTAGCAAACTATGTACCTATAACCATCAGAGATTGGTCTACGCATGTCTTGGTCAACACTGGAGCAGAAATATCAGTTATCAACAGCAGTGTTTTAAACAATCAAGCTATTTGTCACATAACTAATGTCTCTCCAGCCGACATAAAGTACATTATCACAGCCAGTACAGATACAGTACCTATCACAGGCATGGTCAATCTCAAGCTACACTTTGGCTCACAGCAAGCTACTGTCAAGTTTTATATAATTCCTGATCTTCAACCTGCAATAATTCTAGGCCTGGACTTTCTCAAAGCTCACAAAGCCATCCTAAACTTTGCCTCAAACAAACTGTCGCTAGATCCTCGGTGGCAACTTGCAGCTATAGACTCAGTCACTGTGCCTCCTCAGTCGGAAATGGTTTTGATTGTCAAGATTCAAGGTGAACCACTTCCACAAGGTGTTGTTGGCATCATCACAGGATCCCCCGGATTGCATTTGTCAGGTCTCCTTCTGGGAAATACTTTATTGGCGGTGCAAGATGGCTCAGTCTTCCAAAAATGCTGCAACTTCACAGATGAGCCAGTGGTCATTTCAAAGGGTGCCAACATGGGACAGTTTGTCTGCTTGTCTTCAGAGGACCAGCTTCATCTTATGCAAGAACCTCAGCCTGGTTCCATCAACTATACTCCTGTCAATACTATCATGACCACTCCAACTTCAACAGAGTTGCCCCTCAGCCAGCGTCTATCCTCTTCCAAACTTCCAGCATCTTCAACAGAAAAGCAACAACTTTTGAAGTTCCTGGAAAATTATCCAGATGTCTTTGTTGGTTCAGATAACAAGCTCGGATGTTGTGATATCCTGTAACACACCATCAAAGTACAGCCCAACCAGAAACCAATATGTCAGTGAGCCTACAAAGTGGGACATAACCAGAAACAAGTCCTCGAGGACATAATCAAAGACATGCTTGACCAAGACATAGTTGAAGAATCTACAAGCCCCTGGGGTACACCTTACTTGCTGGTGGTAAAAAAGGACAAAGGGTATCGTTTTGTGGAAGATTACAGACAACTCAATGCCTACAGGGTGCAGGATGCTCATCCCTTACCTACAACTGAAGATGCTTTAGAGAGTCTTGGTGCAGCCAGTCCTGCTTACTTCACCATGCTAGACCTTCAGAGTGGGTTCTATCAAGTCTTCATTGATCCAGCTTCTCATCCATACACAGCACGGCGCTGCCACGTGGGACTTTTCCAGTTCAAACGTCTGCCTATGGGTCTTTCGAACAGTCCAGCCACATTTCAGTGCATTACGGAAGCTGTACTATTTGGGTTGTCTTGGAAATCTTGCCTAGTCTACCTGGATGATGTGATTGTCTTCAGCAGAACTTTGCCAGAGCACCTCCAACATCTTCAAGAAGTGTTCAAATTTCTCAGACAAGCCAATCTCAAGCTTCGACCAGAAAAGTGGTGTTTTGCACAGCATCAATTTCATTACCTGGGACATGTGGTTAGTTCTCAAGGCATCTCTCCAGATCCAGACAAAGCTCTCAGCAGTCAAAGACTATCCAGAACCTAACAATCTCAAAGATCTTTGAGCTTTCCTGGGCTTGTCTGGCTACTACCGAAAGTTCATTTGCAACTACGCCAAGATTGCAGCTCCACTGTACGCCCTCACCAAAAAGGGATGTGACTATTGGACTTCTGAATGTAAAGAGGCCTTTGACACCTTAAAATAAAACCAAATCTCTTCTCCAGTATTGGCATACCCAAGGTTCGACCAACCATTCAAGCGCTACTCAGATGCTAGTTCCTTTGCAGTGGGTGCTGTGCTCTGTCAAATTCAAGATGGAACAGAATGAGTTGTCTCCTATGCTGTTCACTCTGTTTCCTCAGCTGAGTAGAACTATGGCATCACAGAGAAAGAATGTCTAGCCATGGTATTTGCTGTGAAGAAATTTGACTGCTACCTGCGCTACTCCTCCTTTACAGCTATTGTTGATCACTCTGCCCTCAGATGGTTATTTGAAATTAAGGAGCCAGTAGGCAAAATCACCCAATGGATTGCCATGCTGCAATCCTACAACTTTGAAATTCAATACAGACCAGGTCGAGTTCACTCAAATGCTGATGGTGTAAGCCGGAGATGATATCCCTCTGCATCCTCCTCAACAGATGAATCCTGTTTGCAAGCTCTTTCCTTCCATGCCACGGATGTGCTTCCTGTGGACACTCTTACAGAACCTCAAGTTGCTTTGCTGCTACCAACTGCCTCCACAGAGAGACACACAAATCCTCAGTTATTGCAAGCAGCTGAAAAGCTTCTCATCTCCTCTACATCCGATCTGTCCCTGGCAACTGTTAAAATGCAACAAAGAACTGACACTCGGTTTACAGACATAATCTCCTACTTAGAGTCTGGAACCTTACTGCAACAAAAGAAACATCTCCAAGATGTACTTTTATTTGCTTTGCAGTACTTCCTCAATGACGGTGCGCTCTTTCACATTTGGACCAAGGAAGGCAAGGGTCATCGCACTGATAGAACTCATGTACAGCTAGTTGTGCCAGCCTCTCTCATCCCTCAGGTTCTTCTCTCAACTCATGCCTCTTCACCTTCTGGAGGTCGTATGGGAATACACAGAACTCTGAAAAAGACAAGGCTTCACTTCTTCTGGCCACACATGAACAGAGACATTGTCCAATTCATAAAATCCTGCCAGCCCTGCTCCCAAAGAAAGTCTCCTGCCAAAATGACAAAGGCACATATCATCCCAATGCCTGTAGCCACTGAACCCTTCCAAAGAGTCAGCACTGACATTCTTGGGTCATTGCCAACATGCTGTGACTCTGGTAACAAGTACATCCTTGTCTTTGAAGACTACTTGACAAAATATTTGGAACTCATCCCTCTGAGAGACATTAAAGCCACTACTGTGGCCAGTGCATTTCTCAACACAGTCATTTATCATCATGGTACCCCATTGTACCTACATTCAGACAGAGGCACTAACTACCTATCCACTATTGTCCGAGAAACTTGCAAACTTCTCGACATAAAAAAGACACATACCACAAGTTACCATCCACAATGCAATGGACAGAGTGAAATAATGATGTATACCATTCTCAGCACACTTTCCAAGTATTTGGATGAGACTCATGACACCTGGGACCAGTTTGTTCCCCTTGTGCAGTTTGCACACAATACCAGCCCTTGTGTCGATAGCACTGAATACACCTCCTTCTTCTTAGTCCATAGATGTCACCCAGGAACTCCACTGGACAGGGATCCCTCACTGCTCAAGGTTCCTAAGTCAGCTTCTTTCACCATCCCTCTTCTGGAACAACTGGAACTTGCCCACGACTTGCAATCACCACGTCGGGCCAGATAAAATCGGCAATGAAGAAAATGTCTACAGCCAAGGGCATGAACCTTCATTCTCTGTTGGGGACATTGTCTATTTGTACCATCCTGTTCTTGTTCTGGGTGCCACCAAGAAACTGCTTCGCCCCTGGACTGGTCCATTCTACATTGTAGAAAAGCTTCCTCTGGTCCATGTCTGTCTGCGACGCAAGTCAGATGGCAAGCTGGTACACAACAAAGTCCATATAAATCGACTAAAGCATGGGTACCTGAATAACAATCTTCCAGATGACCCCAGTCCTCCCACAAATGAAGCTTCCCTTGTGCCTGCCATCCTCTCTGAAGCTGAGATCTCTCCAGACAACCTGCAGCCAGTTCCTACAGATCTTCCCACTCCTTACACTCTCCAGCCAGATTCTGTTTTTCCAGAGGATTTGCCCATGACTTCCTCTTCTTCTCAATCTTCTTTTTCTTCTCAGAACTCTCTTCCACACACCCTAGTGTAAGATCCTAAGAAAGAAGTTTGTCAATGGATCCTGGACTTACAGAGTAAAGTGGTGTGGATTTGATAGTGGGCAGAACTCCTGGGTTGCTTTTAATGACCTGACCCCCTCCTGTCAGGAACTGGTGCAGTCCATGCATGCCTCCATTCCCACTGACCAGAAAAGTCAATGGAGCTCTTGAACTTTTGTTACCGGACTCAGTGAAATGTGTCAGGACTAATTCATTTTCTGATTTAACTGTTTGCAGTACATATCTTGTTGTACCTGTCTGTTACGCACCTGTTGCCATGGTACTATTTACCTGCACTAATGCTTTTTCCCCTTAGGAATGTCTTACCTGCTTTAACACTTTTCCCCATTAGGAATGTCTCTTTACATGGACAGTCCACCTGTTGTGTATGCAACTGTTATTAAAATGTGAGCCTGCATTCTGGGTATCCTTCTGCTGCTACCCTTTCCTCGCTTCCCCTTTCCTTCCCCTTCCCCTTCCCCCACACTCTAGTGCTTGTGGCAAGACCAAGTCTCAAGTATTATTGTGTTTCCCTCCTCTCTGGTGCTACTCTGACTGGTCTCCTGGGTAGTCCAGGCTCCTTCCTCCCCACCCCCGCTGCGGAGTAATGTTCTATTTTGTGAAATCTAATGCCTTGTAATGCATGAAAATGTTTTTTTGCCTTAAATTATTTACTTAAATTCTTAAACATATAGGCCCAGATATTCAAAAGGGTTGCGCCATGCACAACAGGGTTGCGCATGCGCAACTCCAAAAATGCGCCATTCTGCAATATTCAGAAGGGGCCAGTTGTGCCACCGAAAACATGCTGAGCAACAGCGCAATGGAAATGAAGGCATGCGCAACCGAAGGGGGCGGGTCCATGCATAAAGTGCGCAATGCGATATCCGAACACTTGCACAATGCGCCAAGAGTGGCGTGAGCCGGAAGTTGCAAGAGTACGGTTGAGCCAAAATAAAAGGCTCAAGGAAGCGGCAAGAACTCTAGCAGGCCGCAAACTGGGGGAGAGAGACAGAGGAGAGAGAGAGAGAGGCGAGAGCTGGAAGAGCAGAGAGGGACAGTGGGTCCAGGAGGACAGAGAGGCCAGTGGGGGTGCCGGTGCAGTGGAAGCAGCAGTGGGGGCAGCGGGGTAACACAGGAACAGCAGCCGGGGGCAAGCCAGGGAGATGGACAGTGTCAGCTTCCACATGGAAGCTGTAATGAGGTGAGACACCATGCTGCAGGGGGCGTGGCCGCGGAGGGGCCCGTCGGCAGTATGCCCCGACAGGCGATTATCGTGCCGCATCAGCTTGAGCTGTACACAGATGTCGGATATTGGCCGGTACCGCCTGAACAGGGCAATACTGAGGCGGCTCTGCGAGCTGTGCAGTGATGTGATGCAGGCACCCTCACGCGGGTCATGCTCTGTCCGTGGAGACCAAGGTGACAGCCTGCATGTGCCTGCTCGCCGGGCACCTTCCAGAGGCCGACAGGGGACACCACAGGCATTACACAGTCGGCCATGTCACGCATCCTCACCCAATTCCTCAGCGCACTGCTGCCTCATGCTGCGGAATACATCCATTTCCCCAGCAGCGGCAGAGCGTACAACAAACATGCAGGAGTTCCACAGGTAGCACATATGCCTGGCATGCTGGGGCCACAGACTGCACCCATGTGGCCATTCACACGCCACCTGGCCCCGGCGGCCAGGCGTGCCGGAACGAAAGGGCTTTTCCAGTGTCAACTGCCAGGTGGTGTGTGATGCCACTGGGTGCATTATCAATCTGTGCCACACCCTGGCGGGCACATGATGCCTTCATATGGCACCAGTCTGCACTGTGCCATCGATTCGAGAGTGGGAACATCCCCACGGGTCATCTAGTGGGTGAGTACACATGTATGGAATGCAAACTCTGTGCAAGGGTGGGAATGACACAGGTGCCATGGTAGTGGCACACAAGGATATGGGCAATATGGACCTGACATGACACTGATCTCCACCATCTTCACACAGGTGACTGCGGATACCCACTATGTCCCTGGCTGCTCACACCATACCGGTGCCCCATGACCCCAGCGCAGCTAGGTTTCAATGAGGCACATGCCGCAACACGTAACATCATAGAGCGGGTGTTTGGGATGCTCAAGGCATGCTTCTGATGCCTGGACACCTCCGGCGACCCTACAGTACAGCCCCAAAAGGCCTGTGGGATATTCCTGGCCTGTTGCATCCTGCACAACATGGCCAAGGACCATGGGATAGCCGTGACAGGTCAAGAGGGGACAGCGATGGGGCGCCAGTGGCGCGGTGATGTGGGTGATGAGCAGCCCCCTAGGATGGAGGGACCCCGACTGACCGGCAGGCCAGCTGCACGGGACACCATTGCAGAAGAGCACTCGCCCAACACAGGTAAGTCAAGGGGACATGTGCAGGCAACACTGTCCATCGCAAACCACAGGCACACAGGGGAACACACAGTACATGAAGGTCAGGGGGTTGAAGGTTCCAGGCATACCAACACACCATCAGAGGTGGGAGCACTCATATGGACACACACACACACCAGGCAGCATACATGGGCGGCAGCACAGCACTCTTGGAAATGACATTGCCAACACACAGCACCACAACCGCACCACCACCTGGACTGTCCCGTATGCGTGTGTCAGGACCTGGGCACCCTTGCACCTTGGTGTACAGTGCAATGCAGGCATCATCATACACGCATCTGTGGACAGCAGTTGGGAGAGTGTGCAGGTGGTCCATGTGTCAGCTTGGTGAGCAGAGCACCCAGCAGTGCACTGCCCACCATGACACACATTGCACACAGGGCAGCACCAGACAGGGCCTGCACTGGGAGACAGTTCAGTCAGGTAGCACTGTCCCACGGCCACCACGGATGCGTGGGTGGCCCCGCCGTGGCCCAGCAGCACTGGCAGGCTGAGCAGGGGCCACATCGGGTGGTGCTGGTGCATCACCAGGGGTCCCACTGCTCGAACGCGACCTTGCCACCACAGGGGTCTGCATCCTGCCAAACAAACTTGCACCAGGGGTGCTCGGGATGCCCACAGCAGAACCCGGCATCGACAGGCCTGGTGTCGCACGATGCCGGGAATGGGGAGTGGAGAGCGCACTGTGTGGGGTATGTGGTACAGGGGCACCTGACAGTGTGGCCAATGCGTCCGCGACAGAGACCACTGCCTGGGTCAGCCTGTCAATGGCAGCGATCACAAACGTCCGCATAAGGACCAGCTCAGCTCGGTCCCGAGCACACTCCCTGCTATGCCACTCCATGGACACAGACAGTGCCTCCACGGACCTTGCAACCTGCCCCTGCAGCTGTACTGACTCCTGCAGCAGGTGGGTGTGCATGTCCAATGGGTACTGTGCCCCAATGGCATCGTGACCCCCAGGGTGTAGTCGGTCCTGGTGCACAGCACCCCTTGAGTTTGGGCACTGTTCACCAGGACCAGGTATGGGCGGATCAGAGGGCGGTGGACATGTGCCACTGCTGGACACTGTACCCCCAGACCTGGTGTGCAACTGCTGCTGCCGCCCCTCCAACTGCTGAGCCCCCAGGTCCACCTGTTCCACCTCCGTGCTGACAACAGTGCCAGACACCTGCACAGCCACTGGTGCTGCCCCACCAGTGCTGACAGGCACAGCCTGGGACTGTGCCAGCATGCTGGTACACAGGTGTGAACCAGGAAGGCCCAGGGGCCACGTGCTGGCCTGCCATGTGTCCGTCATGGGACACACACCTATCACTGCCCATTGCAGGCCTGCTATCATCAATGGTGCAGGTGCGTGCCACTGCCATAGGCACAGCATGCTGGCATACCTGTGTGCCAGACTGCTGTGACACAGGCTGTGCACCCCCTGCACTCGTATCACTGACACCGGAGTTGTTGGCCCAGCATGCATGCTGCTGCAGTGCCTGCAGGCTGGTGGCGGAGGTGGATGCTCCTCCTCCACGTCCAGCAGGTCTGCCTCACTGTCTGGACCCACCACCACCACCGTCTCCTGCAGACGAACGGGATCTGTAACAGAGAGAGTACATGTGAGTGCATGTGAACAACAGCCCCCCCCAACAACATCACCATGTCATACCGTGCAGTGATGGGCTTCCACCTGTCTGGAATCCTCTGCCTGATACGCCCGCAATGGCACTCAGCTGCATGGCCGCAACCAGTGTCTCCTCTGTAGGGGTCAGCTGCAACACCACTGGTGGGCCCCCACCAGTGCCAGCATGTGCCACCCTGAAGGCTGCCACCTTCTCCTTCAGCCACCTGCGGTCAGTCCCCATCTTCTTCCTGCATTCCTGCATGGAGTGCTGGTGGCTTCCGTGCAGGTTGACGGCCCGAGCTACCCCCTCCCATGCAGCTGCACGCTCCTGAGGGGTGCCCCTCTGTCCACTCAATGTTGGCTCATCCTCCAGGTAGGCCTGGAAGAGGGCCTCTGTCTCTGCCATGGTGAAGTTCGGCCTCCTCCTACGCCCGCCGTCCACACCCTCAGCTTGGCTCTGGTTAGTCATGGTGATCTGTATGGGTGGAAGTGGACACCTGTCACTGTGCAGTCGACAGCATTTCCCCATGAGCATAGCTGCTGGCCCAGGGGGTGCAGAAGCCCCCCCCGGTTCCTCTCCGCATGGCAGATACTGATAGAAAGGGTGCCTTTGTCCCTTTCTAGTGCCCTTTTCATGCTCAGCCCCCTCAGCCTTTATCATCCTCCGCCCATGAGCATTGTCCTGAGCATCACACAGCATGTAACTCACCTCTCACCTGCAGTAACCAAATCTGGCCAGCACAACCCACAGTCGCATTTTTATAGCGCAACACATGCAAATGAGGTGTGGCTCAACTTTAATGACATGCTAATCGCGCCACTGCGCCTTTGAATGGGTGATCGGATGATTTGCATATGTCGGCTGAATATCGCGTATTTGCGCTTTGCGCAATACGGAAGGTCCGGCTGAGCCAATGGCGCAGGTTTGTGGCTGCGTGCCACACCGCATTGCGCATGCCCAGACAGTTTACGCATGCGTCTATCGTGCTGCAGACCTGCTGAGCGCGATAGGTGATTCAGGCCATGGCCACCATTGTGCCAGTGGCGCTACAGCACTGGGCACTATATGGCGCTGTGGCACTACTGCATGATAGTCCACTGTGGCACTGGTGCTCAGCTTGGCAGTCACGCAGGATGCCTATACGTCCCATGGCGCTGTGCATAGCCTTGCGTCATTGCTGTGACCTTGTGTATGCCCTCTGACCCCTGGCACTGTTGGCATGCCATGTGTATGTCCCTATTGTGCTGTCCGGTGACAGCGCCATGTAAAGTGATGGCGCTGTTCGAACAGCGCGATTGGAGCCTGTGGTGGTCTATTAGCGCAACAACTCCACGTGGGGTTACGGGCGCAGCGGCGCCAGCATTGCCTGCTGTAAAGTTGGGTGCCATGGCTAGGAGGAGGTGGTGTCCTGAGCCAGCTTGAAGTGGCCAACCTGGTGGCCCTGGTGGAGCCCACTGTGAGGCACATGTGGAGGAGGCCCCTCACCATGCCTAGGACCCATGTGTGGCAGCAAGTGGCCACTGACCTGGTGGAGGTCACTGGCGGAGCGGGTCTGCTGAGCAGTGCTGGCACGGTACAGTGACCTCCGCTGGAGGGAGCCAGAACTCCTGACGTGGCTGCATTCATGTGCCAGGCGGGGCGTGGTGCCTAGGCCAGGTGAGTGTACCATCTATGCACCTATATTCTCTGTAGGGGTGTGTGTGTGCTTGGGTGGCTGTGCATAGGTGTGTCAGTGTGTGCAGCTGTGCGATGGTTGGTTATGGCTGTGTGGGCAGGCACTCTCACTGGGGCAGGGGGCACTCTGCTTTTGAGTCACACTGATGTTTGTCTCAACATATGTCTCCCACAGGCGGATTGTGCAGGACACAGGACCAGGGTGATGTGGGCCATGCCAGGAGCCCGGTGCTGGGGGTGTTGTGCCCCAACAGCAGCAGCAGCAGCAGCAGCAGCGTCAGACCCAGCTGCTGGAGGAGTGTGAGTATCATTACTTCATGGATGCTATTGCATGCTGGGGGGCAAGACCACCAGCCATGCGGGACACAACCAAAGGGAGGTCAATTCCACTATACAAAACACTGGTGAGTCCCCACACTGGAGTACAGTGTACAGTTCGGAGACCATCCCACGTATGGACATGGACTGGGTGGAGAGGATCAGAGGAGGGCGACATGGATGGTGCATGGATTGCATCACAGGTCCTATGCAGACAGGTTGACGGAACTGAACATGTACTCCCTGGAGGGGAGGAGGGTGTGGGGATATGATGGGGACATACAAGTATCTTACAGGGGGGAACAGAGTGCAGGAAAACAATATTTTTAAGCGTAAAGGATGTTCCAGGACTAGAGGGCATGGGATGAAGTTGGAGGGGGGACGATTCAGAGGAAACATGAGGAAGTATTTCTTCACAGAATGGGTGGTGGACAAGTGGAACACCCTGCCAGAGGAAGTGGTGGGGACTGACTTGGTCACGGGATTTGTGAATGCATGGGTTAGCCATAACGGAATTCTGGAGGTCAGGGGTAAGGGGGAACGGACTTATAGGACAACAGAGTGAATGTACAAGGTCAAATGGACAGACTGGGTGTCCCATAGGCCCTTATCTGCCGACACTATGTATCCATGTATGTAGGCATGACACAGGTGACCTGCATCACAGTGCAGTATCACGGCACGTCTGTGTATGCATCACTGGTGGTCCAGGCATGCACTGGGCACATAGCTGTGTAACTGGCATCGCTGCGCTGCCACATCACTTGCCAGCCTAGTTTGTACTGTGATTGACGTGGGCGGTGTGTGTGGGCGGTGGTGCGCATAGCTGGTGCCGCCTGTTTGTGATGGCCATGTGCATGTTCACTGTGGGTGGGTGCATGCCTCACAGGTGCGGGACATTGGGCTATATGGCTTGCAGGTTGGGTGGTGTTCAGGGTTGTGGTCAGTCTCAGCCATTGACTGTGTTCCCATTTTCCTGAGGCCTCGAGGGTACTCAGGAGGATGTCCCAGGATCTTGGCACCTCAGCCAGGTTGCAGATCGGAACCAGGAGGTCCTGCAGGCCATACAGCACCAGGGTGATCGGTGAAGGAGCCGGAGGGGGCGCCAGCAGGGAGGACCAGCAGCCAGCTGGGCCATAGCCCATTCCTTCCACTTCTCCATCCCTATCACCTTGCCTTCCTCTCCAAGTTGTTATTCCTCCCCTTGAACACCCCTGCCTTTTACCTGTCCCCCCCACTTGTACATAGTTTCACTTGGTTTTGTGATTAGTCCTTTAAGTATACATTTCTATTTTGATATGAATACTGTGTTGGTCTCTGATTTGCAGCTGGCTATGGGTGCTCAGTTGCAGGGGTGTACATGCCATCTGGGCTGGTATGGTCCTGGGTATGTGTGTGTGTGTGTGTGTGTGTGTGCATGTGTGTGCATGGGGAGATATCTCCAGCATGGCAGTGCCTTTCGGTTGGTCTTGCCGTCTGCTGCCACCCACTGCTGGGTGCACAGGGTGTGTCTGGCTTGTAGGCTTCTGTGTTGCACGGGGCTGATGAGTGCTGGGGACTGCATGGTTTCCTGAAGTGCCAGTCACTGCACATGGGTGGTGTCTTGGGGTCACAGTGCAGGGTGCGCTGTGCATACTGGGGGTTGATGTGCACTGTGGTTGTCAACCCCCTGTGTGTGGCACTCTCTGCCTGCCAGTGGTTGTGCTGGGGTGTCAGGGCTCTGCTATGCTTTGTTGGCTTGTCCCCATGGGCACGTGGATCATCTGTCCCACCCCCAGTGATGCTGTGCTTGGGGTGTGCGGTGTGGTGTGGGTTCTGCAGTGTGTTCCTGTGCCCATGTGTGGCATGGCTGGCGGTGGGCCCCAGCCTGCCTCCCTGGATGTGCAGTTCCATTGCTCTGGGGGCTGTTTGCACTATGGCAGCTCTGGAATGCTCAGCTGAGCTTCCATGGTTGTGCCATACGCACCATTTTGGCTCAGCTTCTCCTTCCTGGTTGCACGATGGCGCAGTATGTGCGATATTCAGACGTTGGTTGCTTGCGCTATTTGCTCTGCTCCATGTTTGAATATCGCACCTGTTGCGCATTTGCGCAACTGGTTTGTGCTTGCTCCTGCTGTTGCGCTACTTTTGAGCGCAGTTTGAATATCTGGGCCATAGATTATTGTTCAAGTGGTGCTCACATTCACTGTTCTGGCAGTGATGTGAAGCACACATTAAACATGGGGTGTAATGTTTAGCTGCCACCCCTTTAAGATCACTTAGAACCTGCTTGTATCTAATTGTTGCACTGCCTGGCAGTGCCATGTTGGTCTGTCAGTCAGATTGTCAGTCTGGGGCTAGACCTCATGAAGAGAACTGCAGTACAGCAAATAAACCTGCTTTATTCTTTATTTTATGCATCCATCTAATCATTCGTACGGTTCAGATGGGGTCCTCACCAGCAGCTCCTGCAGCAACTGAAGGGTCTGGCAGATAACAGAAAGTAAGGGGTCTTAACAACTTAACACCACCACATAGGTCTTAACAACTTTGAACAAGGGATAAGACACTTAAATAATGCCATAAAATGTAACTACACGAAATGATTCTGTGTACGACAGAACAGCAAGAGAGGTTATACTGATAGCAGAGCCCATTAACTCAGAAAAGGGTATTTAAAAACAAATGGATAATAAGCAGAGGTACCTTGTGTGAGATTTAATGGGCCTGAAAACTGGATAAAGCGTGATTATGGCAAAAGAAAGGAACAAATACTACACAGATTAAACTTTATGCTTGATATTGAAATAGGGCTGGAGGATATATTTGATGTTTAAACCACTCAACTATGTATTTATTTATTTATTGAATTTTGATGACCGGGTAGGCCCACTGAGCCCCGAAGGTCCCTTTTTCAGGGGCGACCCGGGAGACAGAAACAGTACAATACAGTCAGGTAGTACAGGGTGCAGAGAAAGTAGACATGAAATTCAAGGTTACAATAAAGGCAATATTTCTAGATTATACTACTATAGTAGGTGTTTTATTTTACGTCTGCAAGAAAGGCTAATTATGTCTGGATGAATGGTCTAGATATCCAAGGGGTGACTTTAGTGTCTCATTCCCCAATAGAACGGACTTTAATTTAAAGCAAAAATGAGCATTCTTCAGCAATAGATGAATATGGGCTTACAAAAATAGATGATGAAACAAATGCATCCCTCCAATGGACCATACAGAATCTGTTTGAAAATGTATTAGAAATTCCATTGGGGAAGAAGGGATTGGTTAATGCAGGAAGGGCAAAGGACGGCTCACAGGTAGACATTAAGGTGAGCAATGAAGTAATAGCTGACTGCATATTAAAAAAAACTACTGTGATGGGTGGACTGAGATTGTTTGTGATTAAATCCAAAATCTTGTGGAAAAACAGTAAAAAGTTAAGGATTTCACACAGTAAGATGGATGCTTCTAACAGATTCCAGATTCTGGCAGGGTACTATGACTGACAGCTAGACAACCAGAGTGTTTACACAGCTTCTGCAGATATTAGCATAGCTACTGAACAGAGGTGGGAAGAATAGCACTCATATCATGGAACATAGCAAGTTGGTTTAACAAACTGGCAGACAGTGACTGGATAACATTTGTAATGAAACATTACATCATAGCTGTCCAAGTGTCATGGCATAGTAAGGATAGTGAATTGAGTCTAAATGGATATGAATGTTTCCATTCCCCAGGTTGAAAACTGCAGAGGCTGGGTAGATGCTCTGGAGACCTTGCTGTCCTTATAAAAATTGGATCTTGTTATAATATAAAGTATATTGGAGCTGATGAAAATTTTCTTGTAACTAGCTTTAACATAGATAAACAAAGCGTTGTCTTGGTCAATGGGTATATTCCTCTGGTAAACTCTAGTTACTGTATCACCAATATATGGGGAAAACTTGATAATATTCTAAGAGAAGCACTACAAATTAATCTGGTTCAAGGAATACTAATCACTGGAGATTATAACACCAGAACTGGTGGTTATGATGGGCTTCTAGACAATTCCCTTTACACTTACAATCTAACATATGAAAATCTAAAACCTAGACATTCCAGTGATTGTAAGACAACTTTAGCTGGGGAACAGATGATTCCGATAATGGATGAATGATTTATTTCCTCTCAATGGGAGGTTATCTGGAGATACTTAGGGGAAATGGACATATCCCAGCCTCTCCCTACAAAACAGGGTACTAAATGAGAAAAAGACCGAGGTAGACAGGTCAGTAGGGGATGCTGCAAAAGAAGGTAAAGCCATCAAAAAATGGAGAGCAATGAGTACCAATGCCTGTAGTCTGAGTAACAAGCTTCCTGAATTAGTGGCCTTGATGGAGGAGGAACATCTGGATATCGTGGCAGTCACAGAAACATGGTACACACAAAACCATGACTGGGACATAAACATACCAGGATACACTATCTACAGGAGGGACAGGGAAGGTAAAAGAGGAGGAGGAGTAGCTCTTTACATAAGGGAAGGAATCGAGGTAACAGAACAAAAGGGGAAAACAGGGAGGAGGAGAAGAAACACTGTGGGTAAATTTGGAGACCAGCAATGGCACCACAATCTGCGCAGGGGTTGTATACAGACCCCCTTCTCAGGGGGAGGAAATGGACAAGGAAATGATAGAAAGAATACTTAGAATGGCAGAAAAAGGGGAGATATTGCTGATGGGTGATCTGAATTTGCCAGATGTTAACTGGAATGCAGTTGCAGCAGCCACTTCAGAGTGGGGTTATTCTAGATGCCCTACAAGGGGCATGCCTTAGACAACTAGTATTGGAGCCCACTCAAGAGGGAGCAATCTTAGACCTGGTTCTCTCAAATGGAGATGAAGAGAGGATCACAGATGTAGAAGTGGGTAGCCATCTGGGAACTAGCGACCATCGAACAGTATGGTTCACAATAAACACAGCAATAGAGTCAAGCCATACAAAGGCAAAAGTACTGGACTTTAGGAGGGCTGACTTTGCCAAAATAGGTGAGTGCCTAAGGAATGCACTAGCAAATGGGCAGGAAGGAGGGGTGGAAGAACAATGGGGAATAATAAAAACTGCCATCACAGAGGTAACAAGCCTTTGTGTGAAGCAAATTGACAAAATGAAATGATGTAAGAAACCACTATAGTTCTCAAAGGAAGTGGCAGTGAAGGTTCAAGAGAAAAAGAAAGCATTCAGGAAGTACAAGAAATCACAGAAGGAGCAGGACAGGGAACTGTATCAGTTAAAGCAAAAGGAAGCTGGGAAGGCAGTCAGAACAGCAAAGGCCCAAACCAAGGAAAAGATAGCCAACTCTGTTAAGAAGGGGGATAAAACCTTTTATAGGTACATCAGGGAGCAAAAGAAGACCAAGGGAGGGCTAGTGAGGCTTAATAAAGAGGAGGGAGGGAGGAAGAGGGTGACTGTGAAAGGCAGAGATACTAAACAAATATTTTTGCTCAGTATTTACAAAGGAAGTGGGGAGGTACCTAAAACAAACAGTAGAAACACTCTGGATACAGAAGTTGGTACCAGCCCATTTACAGAAGAAAGGGTTCTGAAAGAACTCTTAAAACTGAAGGTGGACAAAGCAATGGGGCCTGATGGGATTCATCCCAGAATTCTAAAAGAACTAAGGGTAGAACTAGTAACACCACTGACTACCCTCTTTAACAAATCATGGGAGGATGGGGTGGTACCCGAGGACTGGAGAAGGGCAGATGTGATTCCCCTTCACAAAAGTGGGAGCAAGGCAGAAGCAGAAAACTACAGACCTGTTAGTTTAACCTCAGTGGTAGGGAAAATGATGGAATCACTTCTGAAGGAAAGAATTGTTGAGTATCTAGAGGCCAGAGGGGCTCAGGACCCAAGGCAGCATGGATTAACAGCGGGAAGGTCATGCCAGACAAATCTGATAGATTTCTTTGACTGGGTGACCAAAGTAGTAGATCAGGGAGGGGCTGTGGACATGGCCTACCTAGACTTTAGCAAGGCATTTGACACAGTCCCACACAAAAGATTAATATACAAGTTAGCCAGCCTGGGAGTGGGTCCCAATGACAGCCTGGGTAAAGAATTGGCTGGAGAAAAGGACACAGAGAGAAATAGTAAATGGAGTCCACTCTGAAGAAAGGGGGGTTACTAGTGGGGTACCTCAGGGTTCAGTATTAGGACCGGTCCTCTTCAATGTCTTTATAAGCGATATTGCAGAGGGACTTGGAAGGAAAAGTATGTCTCTTTGAAGATGACACAAAGATCTGCAACAGAGTTGATGCACAAGGTGGGGTGGAAAGGATGAGAAGGACTTGGCAAGGTTAGAGGAATGGTCAAATGTATGGCAGCTTAGATTCAATTCTAAGAAGTGCAAGGTAATGAACCTGGGAAACAAAACCCAGGGAAGAGTGCACAATGGGGGTGAGATACTAACAACAACAAAATGGAAAGGACCTGGGGTAGTCATATCAGATGACCTAAAGGTGGGCAAGCAATGTGAGAGCAGCAAGGAGGGCTGGGGTGATAATGGGATGCATAGGGAGAGGCATCACCAGCAGAAAACAGGAAGTTATTATCCCTCTGTACAGACAGTTGGTGAGACCCCATCTGGAGTACTGTGTGCAGTTCTGGAGACCCAATCTCCGCAAGGACATAGACAGGATGGAGGCTGTCAGAAGAGGGCAACTAAAATGGTGCAGGGTCTGCACGGAAGACATATGAAGAGAGACTTAAGGAGCTGAATATGTATAGCCTCGAGGAAAGGGGGCATGATAGAAATTTTCAAGCATCTCCAGGGAATCAACAAGTCAAGAGGGTAGCATCTTTCACAAAAAGAGGTGTGCAAGAACAAGAGGGCACAATTTGAAGATAGAGGGGTGGCTCAGAGGTAATTTAAGGAAGTGTTTTTTCACAGAGAGGGTTGTGGATGCATGGAATGGCCTTCTGGAGGAGGTTGTGGAGTCAAAAACACTGGTGGAATTCAAGCATGCATGGGACAGTCATAAGGCAATTCTAGGGGGTGGGGGTAGGAAGAAGTAGGCTACTGGTTAACTAGGATCTGCAGCTTATCCAATAAGTAGGGAAATGGGCAGACTGAGTGGGCCAAGCGGTCCTTATCTGCCATCAAAATCTATGTTTCTATGTTTCTATATTCATCACCAACAGGGGTATCAGTAATAGATTATGTATTATGGAGAGGTCTTATTTTTACCATGGAAAAAAATTGTGTTTTTATTTATTTAGTTAGTTATTTGGAAAAAACCTTTGAGCACAAGCTCTTTTGCAAAGATTCCACATCATAGATTGCAAAACATACAGTAGGAGAAAGCAAAGGTACATTACAATGAATGATACAGCTTGGATTCAGAATTTACAGAATAACTCCAAACATAGGTACAAGTTAAATAAGAAAAAACACTTTATGAGGGTGGGGTGGGGGGAAACAGCCACAAAGTGCCTTGTCAGTAGTTCAGAGGGATGGGAATAGCTGGTAGAGGGGTGAAGAAGGGAGGTACGAGAGAGAGGTAAGTACTGTGGTGGAGGTGTGAGGGTGGGTAAAAAAGTATAGGGAGAAATGGTGGGGTGAGGGGAGGCAGAGTGGAGAGGACATGCTAGAGTAAAATGGTGGGGTGCGAGGGGGCATGGTCAGGCAGCCAGCATTAGTAGTGACTATTTGGGAAACTCACAGGACTGTGAGTTGGGGAGGGGGTGGCAGGTGCCAAAGGAGCATGATGCAAACTGATTGCTGGAGCAAGTCATGAGATGGAACAGAGGGAGGGGATACCTGAGGCCTGCCTAGTGCTTGCTGGGGGGCAGAGAGTGCAGGTTGGCTGGACTCAGGGGCAAGTGCACTCAGAGAGTGTTGTTGGGTGCTGTTTGAGGTCAGTTTTGAATTGTGCCAGACAATTGGTGGCCAAGAGGTTCCCAGGAAGTTCATTCATCCATAGGGGGGCCTGGTAGGCAAATGCATGTTGCCCAAGCGAGGTGCGATGGAAGGGGATCACCAATGCCCCTCTAGTCCTCCCTCTGGTGACTTGTAATGATTTGGCTGCCTTGATCAAATTGCCTACACAAGATGGTGTTTTACCCAACAGAGCCTTCTTCCCTAGGATGCAAGTCTGGAATTTGACCCTGTTTCTTAATGACAGCCAATTTGCACGTTCATGGTTAGTGGCAGCACGGATAGTGACCACTTTCCCATAATTCTAATTTCAAACACAACATGGATGATAGTTGTACCCCCCAAACAACACTGATCTCAGAGATCAAACAACACAAAAAGATAATATGGCACAGTGAATCTGATTCTGCCACAAGTCAAATATTACTAGATTAATTTTTAAATCATTTAGATTATTTCCAGGCGCTAACACTGAGTGGATTAAATAACTCCTTAGAAGATATTTGTGATACTATCAAATTATCATTGGAAATACAGATAATACCCAAACAGACTGAGGGATTGTATGATGTTGAATACAAGAAAGAGAAAGAGAAGCAGATTAGGAAGACATATAGAAAGTATAACCAAACTGGTGGTACACTTTTTAATGAAAGAACTTAATCAGGTTAAAAAAACATATAAATATATCACTGGAAAAAAGAAGGCATCTTATAAAAAGCAGTGGGATGAGATGTTAAGTGCAATAATTTTGAAGGACAGTAAAAAAAATTCTGGAGATTAGTGGCCAAAGGGACTAATAACTTTAAGTCGTCTATGGATGCCTACATATCTGAAAGAAGCTGGATTGACTATTTTAAAAATATGTTCTGGGACCCTGAAGTACAGGATATTTCTATTCACCCTCCATTTAATCAGAGAAATTCTGTTTGTATTAAGATGGAAGAAGTACTACTAGCAATAAACAGTCTTAAAATAAAGCTCCTGGGCCTGATGGTATTCCATCAGAGGTATATACTGTAGATGCTAAACTACACTTTGGAGTAAATATCTTACAGTTTTCCATATCTGCAGGGACATTTCCAGACTCTTGGAAAGGTGCAAACATGATTCCAATACATAAAGGTAAACTATCCAACCCATCTATGTATTGACTGATAAGCTTGCTTAATATAAATCTAAAGATGTTTTCAAAAATAATCCTAGAAAAACTCAATTTAGAAGTGGTGAAAACAGGGGTTTATCTCTATTACAAGCAGGTCTCAGGAAAAATGTCTCAACAATAGATAACATTTATGTACTTCGACATCTGATAGAGAATCATGTCTTTCTTAGAAAACAAAAAATATATACAGCTTTTATAGACTACATGGCAGCATTCAATTCAATTTCAAGAGGGCTCCTCTGGACAACACTGAGAGGAATAGATAAAATATTATATTATATTATATTATATTATATTATATATAATTTACAGCCTTTATTCACAGACATGGGCATCCATACGGCTAGGCTGTAGTGGGAAAATATCTGCAACATTCCCCAGGAATAAAGGTGTTTGACAAGGGTGTGTGCTTGCCCCTACTCTTTCTATATTACATGTTAATTCACATTTAAATGATTTAAGTTTTCTTCCCTCAGATTTTCCTAAAATAAACCAGTTTAACTAAGCTGCTTTGGCTCATGTTGATTGTTTTATTCTCACTGATCAAAAAGGGACTCAAAACAAATTAGACTTATCGTAAGGGAGATCAGAACTGAAAATGAAAGTGAATTTACAAAAAACTAAAATTATTGTTTTTGGAACGTATAGACAAAAAATAGCAGTCCTCTGTCAAAAACAATCATTCTAAAAATGTAAAATGCTTATACTTCAATGCCAGGAGCCTTTACAGCAAACTTGATGAGTTAAAAGTCACCTTAACTACTGATGAAATAGATATTGTTCTTATCACTGAAACATGGGGGGACGATAAATCCAGTCGGTACTTTTCTCTTCCTGGGTATATGTTGTATAATTACATCAGGCAAGATAAAAAGGAGGTGGTGTTGCCATCTTTTTAAGAAATTCCCTACAGGCAGTTGATATTTCTAACAAGGCTAAAAGTCCTGACAGTATTACTGAATCAATATGGATAAAACTAATGGTAAACATGCATCAACACATTATCTTAGAGGTCTGTTATTGCCCCCGAGTGCCCCTAGTGAACATCTCAACATTATTATATGGAAAATCGAATCAGCCTGCTCACTCAGTGATAATATTCTCACTGGTGATTTTAATTTGCCTGATATTGATTGAAACAGGATGGTGGCAGTGTCTACTTCTGGTAAGAAGTTAGTAAATATGTGTGAACAATGCAACCTAATACAGGGGATAAAAGAACCTACTAAGGGTACAAATCTTCTTGATCTTGTCCTATACAGCAGATCCCTGATGTTAAAGAATCTTTCTGTTTTTTTATATTTTTTTAATTCAAAGAGAAAAAAATAATTTACACAATATTTCAGTAACATAAGTTAACATCTTGAAAAAGAATTACTACAAAATACCAGCGAAAGTATAATTATTTTTAGGGGGGTTAAAAAATATATACTATAGTCATTTAATTTTTGAGGTTTAATAACACTTCATTCATTTTTTCCTCTTTTCAATGCTCCAAGCTTTATCAAATCTTAAAGAGAAAAAAAAATACTTAAGCAAACATTTAAACAATGAACGCCTAATAAATCTCTATTTTAAATCCTGCCCCCCCCAAAATACAAAGAGTAGCACTTTATTTCACAGGGAGATACTGAATAGTGTCCATATCTTCCTCTTCCTCTTCAAGGTCAGATCCCAAGTCAGTTGGTATTGCAACATTTTTTCATAAAATTCACGGGCTACATCCACATCCAAAAATTAAATAATCTTTTCCCTGAAAGGAAACTTTAAGCTCAGATGGAGCTTGTAATACTGCATTTACTCCATCCTGGATAAACTCTGCTTTAATAGCCAAAAACCGCTTCCTCCTGTGCGTGCAATCAAGCAAAAATCAGGATACAGATGAAGGGACTGACCCTCGTACTGGAATCCTTTTCTTTGACAAGCATACTGAAAGATTTGATTTCACTGCAAAATCATTGAAAAAGTACAAATCACTTATCTGGTTCCAGCAAAACCCTTAGTATTTCATGATTGTGGGTGAAAGATGGATTCAAGAATCAATGGCGACTCCAGGGGAAAAAAACATTGTAATTACTTGCTCCACCAGCAATTTCAACTCAGCCATAGGTATGTCCGCTGGTAAGCCCATCAACCAAAGATTCTTCTGTAGCAAGATATTTTCAGTTTTCTCTGATTTTGCAATATTAGATAGTTGCTCATGTACAGACATGTTAACTGCACCTTCAAGAGACATAAATCTCCCCTCCCACTAAGTTTATCCATGTTTTTCTCTACTGTGGTCACTCACTCTTCACAAGTCTGCAGCTTCCCTTCTATTTGTGAACACCTAAGTGAGATTTCTGCTAGAGCACCATTCACTTTTTCAAAGGAAAAACGAGATTCTTCCTGAAACCCCACCAAAAGAGTCTGTATACTCTGCAGTGTTGGTTTTGTAGACGTCTTTGGTTTGGCGCCCGATTCGGGTCACACTGTTACAAATGAGGTCATCATCCCTTCCGAGACATCTCCTCGTAATGGGACCGCCTTCGCTGTTTTCGGTGTGAGAAATGTATCGATATTATTCAACCTAGACTCTGCCAAGTCCTTAACTTTTCTCGAGTGTGCCATTTTTACTGAGATTTAAAGGATTTTAACAGGCTTTAGGAGCTTTGTGTAGTGGAGCTCTGAAAAAGACATCCTTCAGCCTCAAACTCTCTAGCGCCCCCTCAGAATCTTTCTGTTTTATCACCTATTGGAAATAGTGACCACAACTCAATTAGCTTTGTCTTGGTGCATTCAGTCTCCTTGGTGTCTAGTAGTTCAAAGATTTACTTGTATGAGAAGGCTGACATTGAAATCGTTAAAAACAGTTTGGATAGTGCAGATTGGTCATCCATGTTTAACACTGTGGGTTTTGCGGAGTATTACGGTACATTACTCACTAAAATTACTAACCTGAGGAACAGCTATGTACCAACTAGGGAAAAAACCACATCCAATAAATCCAAACCAAAATGGATGACCAAGGAACTAGTCAAACTTATAGAAAAGACAAGTATTACGCTACCTATTTAAAATCTCAAACACCTTCAAATTGGTGTACTTATTTACATATTCAAAAAAATGTAAATACAATATTTGAAGGGCAAAAAAGAAATGGGAGCTAAAGTTGGCATCTAATGCATGCAAAGATAATAGTAAAACATTCTTTGCGTATATAAATTCCTTAACAAAATCCCCCTGTTGGGTAGGTCCCCTTCAGATAAATGACGCCCTAATTTATGATCCACTTGATATGGCCAACATATTTAATACAAACTTTTGTAATATGTTTCAAAATAATCCGACAGATGTCTTAATCATTCTCCAGGTAGTTGCATCTCAATTTCTGAATCAGATGTCCATGCTAAATTAATTGATCTTAAAGGTAAAATTAGCACATCTCCTGATTATGTATCTGGTCATCTTTTGTACTTACTAGCTGACAGTTTGTCCATGCCTTTGAAATTATTATATGAACACTGTTTAAATTATTATTATGTTCTGAAACCTTGGAAAACTGCGTATGTAATCCCCATTCATAAAAAGGTCCCAAGAACCAATGGGAAAATTACAGACCAATAATCCTTACCTCCCCATGTGTAAAATACTGGAAAGCTTAATTAAGGATGTTATCTTGTCTTTTGTCAACATCAACACTGAACAACATGGTTTTAAAAAGGGCAGAAGTTGTCTAACTTACTATACTTTTACAAAGATCTAAGTTTACAATTGGATAATAGACTTCCTTATGATATAATTTACATCTATTTCAGTAAGGCCTTTGACTTTCTCCCACATTGGGCATTGTTACAAAAACTATATTGGTTTAATATCAATCCTAATGTTGTAAAATGGATAGCAAACTGGTTATATGAATGATCTCAACATGTTCTGATTAATGGCCAGCTTTCTAGTATGGGATCAGTTACAAGTGGAGTGCCTCAGGGTTCTGTTCTGGCCCCTGCCTTTTTCAGCTCTTCATAGCTGACATAACAAAAAGTTGTTACTCAAATGCAGTAAAATATATTGATTATATAAAAATTGGTGGACTGTGCCAACTTAGATCAAATAGTATGAATTCAAAGTGACCTGGATAAACTGTCTCAATGGGTTACCACCTGGGGGATGAAATTTAAACCACACCAATTGTAGAATCATACACTTTGGGGTAAGTAATCCTATGCATGTTTATACCTTAGATAACAACATGTTAGTACAGACACTGAGAAGGATCTGGGAGTCTTGATATCAGATGAGATCCTCCCTAACTCACAGATAAATGAGATTCATACCTCTCAACTGTCCCTGATTTTCATGGATGTCCATGATTTTGCCTCAAAATTTTACTCTGTCCCTCCTAAAACTTATGTTTCCATGACCAAACAGTGGGAGTTTTAAGCGCAAAATAATGTCAGACATTTAAGTTACAGACTTGTTCTTCCTTAGAAAATGCATTTTACATTAAGTCCCCTATTCTACCAGCTTCTTGAGTGGATACCACCAATTTAGAAGATGTGTCCCTGATTTTGGTCCTTTGTCCCTGATTTTTTTTTAAGCCTTGTCCCTGAATTATGAGCCAGGAGGTTGAGAGGTATGATGAGGTTACCTTTTAAAGCCAATTTGGTCATTTGGTCTATTAAGCAAAACATTACATCCAGGGATAGTAGGGTACTGATGCCACTTTATGGAGCTTATGTTCTCCCTCACTTGGATTTCTCATCACAACTTTGGTGTCCTTTCAAGAAACAGGACATTACACAATTAGAAAAGGTGCAAAGGGGATACACCAAAATAGTAAGAGACTTGAGAGATGTCCCGTATGAAACTAGACTTACTTTATTAAATCTGATGTCTCTGTCTACCAGACGATTAAGAGGCGATCTTCTTCTAATGTATGATGTCATAAATGATCCGTATCTACTAACCAATTTAGGATTTCATTTTAAGGAAGATACCTACAATTTCAGAGGTCATCCATTACAGTTGCAACTTAGGAGATTTAATTTTATGCCTCTGAAATTTTTATACACATTACGTATTATTAAGCCCTGGAATGCTTTGCCTAACGAAGCAATTGTCAGCAGCTCTAAATTAATATTTAAAACACAGTTAGACAAGTTTATTATTTCTGGCTCCCTTTCTAGCTATTAGTACATAGGAGCAATTTATGGGCCTCACGGTTCTCTAGCTTCTAACAAATCCTAGTATGAATCCTAGTATGCTAGTCTGAACTAGGTATTTAGGATCTGAAAACATCAAATTGATTACCAGCTATACATATTTAGGCACTGTATTTAATGCAAACTGTGCATGGATAAACCACTTTCAGGCTACGTTAAAGTGAAAAACTTAAAACAGTATTGGACCTAGCTTTAATTATAGATATGGTGGACAGCCAATTCATCCACTAATAACCTCTATAAGAGCTAAATATCTATCTCATCTATTATACAGGGCTGAAGTATGGGATAACAATTTGACAGAAAAACTGAGTACCCATATATAAATTATTTAAAAAAATTACAGGTCTTGGTCAATCATGTCCATCTACATATATAAGAGCGGAACTAGGCTTAACAAATATGAACGCTCAATAACAAAGTTGAAAAATGAACTACTGGATAAGATTAACTAATTCGGATTGTGAGAGTTTACCATACCAGTGCCTAATGGAGAACAAAAAAGCTGGCACGTACTTGGGTATAACAACAATAAATACTGGTATGCCTCGATGCTCCAGTTACTGAAGGAATATAAACTTAAGAACTTGCCTAAATGTGTAGAGAAGGAATTACAATCAGCAATAAGTACAAAAAATACATTGCAAAAAAATCTGAAACATCCGGAACAGGGATTTAGATAGTATACAAGAATCTTGATATGCAAGGTGGTTCATGAAGTATAACTATAGCTTTGGATACAAACCATACTTGGACATACTAGATAATCCTGAACTCTGGAAAATATTTGATATAAATTTGAACAATTTCCTAATAACATCTTAAAAGTGAGACAATAACTGAACAAAAGAAAACGAGGCATGTTCATGCGCAGAGGGAGGAAGAGAAGACCTTCTCCGTGTCCTTATGGACATGTGGCTGGTACACCAAAGAGATAGCACACTGGCTAGGCCCATTCTTATATTCCAGGTGCAATATAGAAAAAGAAACACTGACAAGTATTTTATTGCACACAACTGATGAGTGGTCTTTGGGAAGACTAGTTAAGTATTTCAGCGTAATATATAAGAAAAAACAAAAACTACTTGCTAATGAAATACTCTTATAAAAAAAGAGTTGGGTAATGAATGCTTTTGACAACCTGTAGTGTGATTTTGCACATATTTTTATAGCTGACTATACATGTATTTACTTGCTGATCACATTATGTAAATATGGGCTTGCCTGTCTTAACAATATTGATGTGTACTGTATTTATTGTATTTTGTTCTCCTACTGTACTTGATTTTAAGAAAAACTTTGATGCTGTATAGCTTTGCTTTTGTCCTGTTTCTGTTACATTGATGGCTTTTTAACTTAATAATAAACTTTGAAGATGAGTAAGAATTTATGGGTCCTGCTTTGGGTGCCATCCTGGTCTTCACTACCTCCAAGCCTGAAGCTACCAGAGAGGATTGCCTGGTCACACTGGAATGCAGGTAGGAGAGCATGGAGAAACCCACCAAGAGCCTTATGCAACTATCCCTCCTCTGACATGTTTATTTATTTACTTTTGTAGAGTCTATTTGTGCTCTGGAGGTCCAGGATATTCTTCCAGAATACCCGCTCAATTAGCTGCAGCTATTCCCAGTCTGAAACCCCCTGCATCGGTCTCCCTCCCAACCCCAAAGCACTCCCAGCCACCCCGGATCACCCCCTAGAAGAGGGCCCACCTTCCCTGGATTACCCTCCCCCCCCGGAAGAGGGACCACCCTCCCTTGGCAGCCTTTCTAAAATTAGAGGGATTTACCACGAGATCGGGTTGGCCATAGGAGATTCGATGTGGAAAGATCTGACAGTGGGATAGGGACAGGTCCCAGAGGTCTCCTTTATCTCTGCTGGGCCTCCAGGGTATTTTACTTCTGAAGAAGCCTGGTGTTAGCTGGGCGAAAATATTCAGTCTCTTGAAGTGTACAGCTTCTGACGTTTTTTACCATTTACAACTTCAAGTGATGGATGTATGCTGCACTTTTTTATAAATAAATGGTAAATATCTTTTATCCATTTACACGTGCTGCTGATTTGTGGGTGCTCAGTGTGCCTTTTTGGTTTTGATTTCTGCTCAGTATTCATAAAAGAGGGGAGTACCTGATCCAATTAATAGAAGCACTCTGGATCGGGGGTTGATACCAGTCCTTTCACAGCAGAAAGGGTTCTGAAAGAACTCCTAAAACTGAAGGTGGACGAAGCAATGGGGCTTGATGGGATTCACCCCAGAATTCTAAAAGAACTAAGGGGAGAACTAGTGACACCACTGACCTCCCATTTTAACAAATCATGGGAGGATGGTGTGGTACCTAAGGATTGAAGGAGGGTGAATGTGATTCCTCTTCACAAACGTGGGAGTAAAGCAGAGGCAGGAATTTACAGACCTGTTAACTTGACCTCAGTGGTAGGGAAAATGATGGAATCACTTCTGAAAGAAAGAATTGTTGAGTACCTAGAGGCCAGCGGAGCACAGGACCCCGGGTAGCATGGATTCACAGTGGAAAGGCCATGTCAGATAATTATAATCGATTTCTTTGACTGGGTGACCAAAGTAATAGACCAGGGAGGGGATGTGGACATGGCCTGCCTAGACTTTAGCAAGGCATTTGACACAGTACCACACAAAAGATTAATAAACAAATTAGCTAGCCTGGGAGTGAGTTCAGGGTGGTAGCCTGGGTAAAATATTGGTCGTAAAACAGGACACAGAGGGTAATAGTAAACAGAGTCCACTACGAAGAAAGTGGGGTTACTAGTGGGGAAAGGGGGGTTACTATTAGGGTACCGCAGGGTTCAGTACTGGGTCCGGCCCTTTTTAATGTCTTTATAAGGACATTGCAGAAGTACTGGAAGGAAAAGTATGCCTCTTTGCAGATGACACAAAGATCTGCAATAGGGTTGATACACAAGGAGGAGCGGAAAGGATGAGAAGGGACTTAGCAAGATTGGAGGAATGGTCAAAAGTATGGCTGCTTAGAGTCAATGCAATGAAGTGCAAATTAATGCACCTGGGAAACAAAAACCCAAGGGAAGAATACACAATGGGGGGAAGGGTATTAACAACAATAAAAATGGAAAGGGGCCTGGGGCTGGTCATATCAGATGACCTAAAGGTAAGTAAGCAATGTGAGAAGACAGTAGGGATGGCTGGGAGGATACTGGGATGTAGAGGGAGAGGCATCACAAGTAGAAAACAGGAAGTTATCCCTCTGTACAGGCAGTTGGTGAGACCCCATCTGGAGTACTGCGTGCAGTTCTGGAGACCCCATGTCTGCAGGGACATAGATAGGATGAAGGCAGTCTAGAGAAAGGCAACTAAAATGGTGCAGGGTCTGCAACAGAAGCCATATGAAGAGAGGCTAAAGGAGCTTAATATGTATACTCTTGAGGAAGGAGGGAGAAGGGGGACATGATAGAAACTTTAAAATACCTCAAGGGAATCAACAAAGCCCAAGAGGGCAACATCTTTCAGAAAAAGAGATGTGCAAGAACAAGAGGATACAATTTGAAGATGAGGGGAAGGGGCTCAGGGGCAATGTGAGGAATATTTTTTCACAGAGGGTGGTGGACACATGGAATAGCCTTCCTGAGGAGGTTGTGGGGGTCAAAAATAGTGGGGGAATTCAAGAATGCATGGGACAGACAGGGCAATTCTGGTGGGGGGAGGATGAAGTAGGCTGTTGGTTAACTAGGATCTGTAGCTTATCCAATAGGAAGGGAAATGGGCAGACTATGTGGGCCAAGCGGTACTTATCTGCTGTCAAATTCTATGTTTCTATATTTTTCCTTATAACCTGTCAGATGTGTGCAAGCCCAGTGGCACTGAGGGTTGAGGAGCTGGACACCACACCTCGTGCCATGCTGATGACCCAGGTTTGGGAGTAGACTCGGGTCATTGGGGGTCAGTAGGGGAGGGAGGGAATTGAGCGTTAGGGGGACTGCTCTCCCCTTCCTGGCTGGGTTCCAGGGATCGCACTTCTCTCTGGCAGCCCCTAATGGAGATCATAGACCTAGCATGAGCAGGGCCATGTAAGCGTGCAGAGCAGCAGCGGATGTCAGCACAGAGGTGCTTGGACGCCATGGCACATCCATTCTCTGAGGGGGAACAAACAAGTGTGCTGCTGACTTGTAGGTGCTCAGTGTATCTTTTTGTTTTGATTTCTTATTCCTGGTGCTCATTCCTATTTGGTACATTGAAAACTGAGCAGAAGTATTCATTCAGTATCCCTGCTTTTTCACTGTCCCTCTCTGCCCACCCATCCGCCCCTTCATTAAGCCTCACTATCCCTCCCTTGGTCTTTCTTCACTCCCTAATGTACCTATAAAATGTTGTATCCCCCTTCTTAACAGAGTTAGCTATCTCTTCCTCGGTTTGGGCCTTTGCTATTCTGACTGCCTTCCCCACTTCCTTCTGCTTTAACTGGTACAGTTCGCTGTCCTGCTCCTTCTGTGTATCCTTATACTTTCTGAATGCTATCTTTTTCTCTAACCTTCCCCACCACCTCTTTTGAGAACTATAGTGTTTTTTTCTTTCATTTTAATTTATTTGCTTCACACAAAGGCTTGTTGTCTCTGTGATTGCAGATTTGATGTTTCCCCATTGTTCCTCCACCCTCCTTCTTGCCTGCTTGCTAGTGCTTTTCTGAGGCACTCTCCCATTTTGACAGTCAGCTCTCCTGATGTCCAGTACCCTTACTTTTATATGGCTTGATTCTGCAGTTGTTTATCATGAACCACACTGTTTGGTGGTCACTTATTCCCAGATTGATACCCACTTCTAGATCTGAGATCCTCTCTCTCTGTCCCCATTTGAGAGTACCAGATGTAAGATTGCTCCCTCTTGAGTGGGTTCCAGCACTAACTGTCTGGTATGCGGCCTGTAGAGGAATCCAAGGGAGCCCTGCTCTTGGATGGCTGCAGGTGCTCCAGTTAACGTCTGGCATATTCTGGTCCCCCATCAACAATATCTCCCCTTTTTTCTGCCATCCTAAGGATGCCTTCTGTCATTTTCTTGTCCATTTCTTCCGCCTGAGATGGGGGCCTGTATACAACCCCCTGTGCGGATTTTGGTGTCATTTCCAGTCTCTAGGGTGACCCACAGTGCCTCCTCTCCTCTCCTCTCTGTTTGCCCTTTAGTTCCATTGCTTTAATCCCTTCCCTTATGTAGAGAACTCCTCCTCCTCCTCCTCCTCCTCTTTTGCCCTCCGTGTCCTTCCTGTAGAGTGTGTACCCTGGTATGTTGACATCCCAGTCATGATTCTCTGTGTACCATGTTTCTGTGATTGCCACAATATCCAGGCATCCCTCTTTCATCAAGGCCACCAGTTCAGGGAGCTTTTTACTTAGATTATGGGCATTGGTAGTCACCTTCCATTACCTTCCATTTTTTGATGGCCTTACCTCTTTTTGCCCCATCCCTGTCCTTACTGCCTTTACCTCCATTTACCCCTGCCCTTCTCCCTATTGACTTCTCTATCTTGGTGTTTTGCTCACTAACTACCCTGTTTTTTTTTGGGGGGGCAGGATTTCCCCTGTTCCTTTTCAGTGCATCCCCCTTGGCTAGTTTAAATGCTTGGCAATGAAGCATTTAAACCTATCACCTAGGATCCTGGTTCTTCTCCTGGACAGATGCAGAGCATTGCACCAGTATAGGCCTACATCCCCCCAGGAGGACCCCAGTCCCCAATGAAGTCAAAACCCTGAGCTCTGCACCAGTTTTTCAACCATTGATTGAATCCCATGGTGCAGGGCACCATAGCCTCATCCATGCCATCGACAGGCAGCACCTCAGAAGGTTAACGTGCATGCTACTTGTCTAAGGCCCTTCCCCAACTCCACAAACTCCTCCTACACTGCTGTGATCCCTTTGCCAGCCAGGTCATTTGTCCCTAGGTGGACAATGACATCCTGCTCCCTTCCCTGTGCAGCTGCTCCCGCAATCCTGAGGGTTTGCTCCCTGTCCCTGCAAGTCTTGGTGCCAGGCAGGCCCCTTACCTACCTCTCCCCCTTCCCCAGTTCTACCTTTCAAACAATGGAGTCCCCCACCAGAAGTTGTTTCCTTCCCCAGTGGGGTCCCATGCCACCCTCCTGTGGGTCTCCTTTGTGGAGATCCCCAGCATCCTCCTTGGTCTCCACTGCAGGTGCCTCTGCCAGAATGGCGTACAAATTGTGGTGAGGTACAACTGGAAGGATGTTCCTCTGTTCCACCACCTTCACCCTCAGCCCACTGTGGTCCAACTGCTTCTCTTTCTTGGCAACCTCTGAGACAGCGGTGGCAGCCCTGGTGGTCCCTGGGTGGGAGAAGAGGTCCCCCAAATCCTGGCCAACTCAGCCTGGAGATGAGCAGCCTCCTCCCTCAGCCCAGAGAGGTGCCTGCAGATGGGACAACACTACCTCCTTCAAAATGTCTCTCGGAAGACTGCCCCTCCACAACCACTGCACTGCACCATTCTCATCATATCTTATTTATGGCCCCTCAACTGTTATTTTATATGCTTACTCTTTCCTCTCTCTGTTTGTTTTATTTTAATTTTTATTCTCCCTACTTTCCTACTGACTCTGTGCCTTTAAAGAGCAACTTTTCAGTACCATTTCAAAGATATGCATTAATTCCTGCCTGTCGCATAATTGAAATAATCCATTGAATGTAATGCATTTCCTGCACCATTTTTGCATATTTTATAATTGTATGTGGGCTGTACCTTCATGTTGCGCTCCATTCTGTGCTGCTGCTTAATCCAACTGAGGTGCAGTCATGAACGTACATGCACATTGCATGTAACGTATTTGTATGAGGCCAGTCTGTCATCGCGCGCCTCATCGCATTGTTCAAAATGGAAGCTGACGTTATTGAGGGATTGCTAGCTGCATTATTTAATGAAGAATTGGAGGATTCAGACAGCACAGCTACTGAGGGTGACAATTTTTCAGATGACAGTTATGTCCTCAGTGCCCTCCCATATCAGTTTGAGGCAGAAGTTCCTCGTAGTCAAAGCAATGTGAGTCAGCTTGCTGCAGTTGCTGTCTCCGATGCTGGTTTCAGCCTGGAGGATGACGACCTGTCATGGTATAGTGCTGCTCTTTGTTTTCATGTATAGAGTTGCATTGTTTTGCATGTTCCTGAAAGAGCTGGTTCGACCCATGCCCTGCATCCCCCAACTACCACCATGTTATGTTGCCTAACGGTCCCCACCCTCCCAGGCAATCAACGATGCTGTCTGCAAGTGTGTGATGTGCATACATGGCAGCGATGGGTGGTACAGTGAGCAGGTTCTATATACTGTTCACTGGTGAATATCTCCTCACCAGTCACCAGTGTATGTAATGGCACATTTGTGCATATTTGTGTTTTCTGGATTTAACCACGTGTGTCTGGTATTGTGTGCAATTGGTGAGGAGCTGTCCTGGTGATGCCCCCTCTCTCTCTCTCCTGTTGTATCATCACATGCATGTTTACTGTGGGTCACAGTTTGCTTCAAGAACTACTTATTGTGATCATAGTTCACAGTCTGTGTTGGGAGTTTTAATGCATGCTTTTATGGCTGTCTGTAGATGTCATACATCATCATAGCCTGGTGAGTTTGTGGCTTGCTGTCCCTCAATGTCTGTTAATTGTTCATTATCACAATGTTGTGTCTTAGCATGTGATGTGATAGGTCTGATATGGAGTCTGACTTCACCTACATCACCATGAACTGTACCAATCAATCAGGCCATTGTATGAAGTGACACCACACTACTCTACCATCATGATCCAGAGATAGTGGAGTGTATCGGACCGTCAGTCATGTTATTTTTAGTAGTTTATTTGAATTGGTGTGCTTCAGTCCCAACACCCCATTCCAAAAAACACAAAACAAGGGGTGTGTGTGTGTGGGGGGGGTGAAGCGCCCCAACTCAGAGAAATTGACACAACATCATCAACAGTAAGCGCAAGCATGCGGTGTATTCACGAAAGTGTTATGGTAGTAGCGTAGCGCTGGTCTGATACTCTCCATTATCGCCCATGATCCCACAGCCTTCTTTGTTTTTGTTTTGATTTTTTGTTCTCATGGAAACCCATCCAGCTTCTCCCAGCTGCCACAGAATGATCTTGTCCCCCCCCAATGTATGATTGCTGGGTGTGAATCCCCTCCTGATGGACACTGTTGTCAGAATCCAACTTACCACCAAGGTTTGTGCTCCGGGAGTGGCCCCCCCAGGTGGACACTGGTGTGCAAGTATTGATGGAGGCGACATACATGTGTGGCATGTTTTGTAATATTAAATCAGGTAAAAGTGATAGAGTGCTTGTCCAAGCTTGCCGAGTAAAATCATGTGCTAGGTATGCACAAAGGAAACCTAAGCATAAAATGTGCTTTTAAATCCAGCGCTTTTGTACACACAACATCGGTACAGAGCTCACTCCTTACAAGCTCTTTACAAGCTTCAACCTCCTCCATTACAATACACAGTGTCCTGACGCGTTTCACGCCACCTGGCGCTTAATCATAGGAATAACACTTACAGAAAACAATGCCCATTAAATAGTATTGCATTTAAAGTGACAGTGTACCAAATTGAAAAACTCTTAAAACATCAACTTTAATTAAATAGCTTTAAAAAGACCATATACACCTATATTATAAATTAGTTATTACTCATTAATTTTACCACTATGCACACCAGTGTTCCCCATTGCTCTTCGCCATTGAGAGACATAGGAATCCACTGTAATTTATTATTAGTCGTGGTACCTAAAAGAAAAAAAGTTAAACAAATTATAATCTAATATTTATAATCCCTACTGCCTTCATCTACATTTCAGCTAAACAAGATGATGCATAAGTATAAATGACCAAACAGTCCTTATTTCCATAAAAAAGATTTTACATCAATCCTCTCATTGAGGCCTAGTTTTTCTGATCCCCCCAATGCAAAGATCCAGTATTGTTCTCTCTTAAGTAATACATTGTCATAATCACCTCCTCTGGGGCTTCTTATTGGTTTTTCCATACCTAAAAATTACCAACTATGTTCTTTATCATTTTTCACTTTCATCATATGAGCTGCTAGGGCATTTTTCTGATCGCCATAATTAATTGCCCTCAAGTGTTCTGCCATTCTTTCTTTTAATTTCCTTTTTGTTTTGCCAATATAAAAGCTGCCACGTGTACAAGATGCCATATAAATTAGCCCTTCAGTTGCACAAGTTATAAATCCTCTTATTTTAGTTTCCCTATGTGTTTTAGGATTTATAAAACTTTTTGTTTGTTTCAAAATTACAAAACTTACAATTACCACTTATAGCAGCCATCTTGTTGTTTGGGTAGCCACATTCTACCTTGTACTTGTCCCGGTTATATTGAATGGACTAAAATGTCTTTTAAACTTTTTCCCTTCCTATGCACTATCCTAGGTTTTATCTCACTAAGATCTCTAAGGCCTGGATCCAAACTCACTAAATGCCAATTCTTTTTGACAATATTACTAATTTCATTTGACTGTGCATTATATGTGCTAACAAAATTTATTCTCTGATCTTTTATTTTTTCAGGTTTTTCCTTTGCCATGACCTTTGACCTGTCCATTTGGCTAACCTCTTTCCTAGCTTCCGCAACTAAACCTGTTGGGTATTTCCTTTCTTTTAGTCTTGTCTCTAACTCATTTGCTCTTTTTTTCAAATGTAGAATCAATTACTACAGTTTCTTTTTATTCTCATAAATTGTCCCTAGGATTACCGCTATAGTATGATATGGGTGACTGCTATCAGCTTGTAACAATGTGTCCCTGTCAGTGCTTTTTCTATATAAATCTGTTTCTATTCCCCCTTTACCATCTTTCCGAATGATTAGATCTAGAAAATTGATCTGTCTGGTACTAAAAGTTAGGGAAAACCGTAAATTAGAATCACTCACTTCTAAATATTTGGCAAAGTCAAAAAGTTCATCTTCAGAACCTGTCCAAATGATGAATATATCATCTATAAAACGTTTATAGAGGTCTATTTTATCTCTGTATGGATTTGTGTCCCTATTCCTGATAGACTCCTCTTCCCATTTTCCCAAGTACAAATTAGCAAAATTAGGGGCAAAAGTGGCCCCATCGCGGTTCCTTTTTTCTGTGTATACTGGCCATCTGAAAAGAAAAATGTGTTATATTCTAATTCAAACTTGGCAAATTGAGTCAACATTTCTGTGGGTGCATCTTGTGTTTCTCTACCATTAAGGTAGTACTCTAAAGCACCCATCCCACCTTCATGTAGTATATTCGAGTACAAGGCTTCTACATCTAAAGTTACTAGCAAGCTTGTTTCTTCAATGGCTACATTTTCTAGTAAATTAATCATATCACCAGTATCTTTTATATATGAGGGGACCACTTGAGCTAAAGGTTTTATGTAGTGATCAATATACTGTGATAATAGCTCAGTTAAACTACCATTTCCTGACACAATAGGCCGGCCCGGTGGGTCTGGAAGACATTTATGTACTTTGGGAAGGACATAGAACCAAGCTTTCATAGGATATTGTACAGTTAAAAATAAAAAGGTATCCTTACTGATCCAACCTTTTTCTTTTACATCCAAAAGATATTTATCTATTTCAGTTTTAAATAATGTGGTAGGGTCTATGGATACCTTTTTATAATAATCCTCATTACTCAATTGTCTATTCACCTCCAGAACATATTTGTTTGTGTCCATAACTACAACTGAACCACCTTTATCCGCTTTTTTTATAGTTATACTTTTATCATCACTTAATGTATTTAAAGCGGATTTTTCTGTCCTACTTAAGTTACTCCTAAGGGGTACATTTGTATTTTCATACTGACTTCTAAGTTCAGTAAGTCTCTTTCACAGCTTTTTACAAAAGTCTGTAATACTGGAGTTAAAGGAGGACAGAAAGTGGAGGGGGGTTTAAACCTCTGAATAGTTACATCTGTACCTCCAGTCTCTATACCTTCACTTACCCCCATTTCAACAGGTCCGATGTTTTCTTCTTCCTTTCTACTGAAGAAAGACAGCAAACCCAGGTTTCTGGTGAATTTATGGCAATCAATTATTGTTTCAAATAAATTAAACCTTCGTTGCGGAACAAATGACGAGCCTTTACTGAGAACATCTATTTCCGTTTCAGACAACACTCTGTTTGAAATATTGATCACATTATCCACTAGTAGCCTTCTCTCATGTTCCCTCTCACTTTCCAGCCCCTTCTGCCTCTGTTCTGCCTCTGTTCCAGTGATAGCCACCTCTTTCTCTTCCTGCCCCCCCCACCTAATCCATATTTTGGGGGCTGAGTGTTGTTTATTGACATTTGTTTGATGCTGAGCACAGGACCCTGGTGCAGACCTTAATCCGTGTTTCTACTTTGTAATATTAAAGCCCACCCATGTGTGTTGACATAAAATGCAGACCAACATCTTCCCCACCCATTCTTACTGGTGCCATCATCTGTGGAACCCACAGGCCTCCATCGGGTGTCCCTATTGCCCTGCACAATGAGGACACCTTCCCTACAGAAGGAAAGATGTGCTCTGTATGCTTAGTCTGTCTCCCTCCTCCTGTCACTGGGACCACTGTATTCATTCCAGAACAATGGATGTGTGCACAGAGATGAATGCAATGACTCTGTGCTGTTGTGCCGTCTGATCCCTGAGCCTTCTTTATGTTCATTCGGTGCTGAACAAATGACACACAAACCCTGCTACTGTTTCTACTCATGGTCATCTTGAAAACGTGTGCTGCTTTAAATACATTATTTGTTATCCCATGCCAAGTATTGTAATAGAAAATGTTTAACAGTACAGCTACCGATGGTACCATGTGATAACAGCAATTACTGAAAGGCAATTGCTTTTTCTGGGAGTGTACATTGCCGAAAATCAATTTTGGTGATGTACACTTATGGCAAACACAAAGAGGGCACCGGAGTCTGAGATTTTTTTATGTGTGAGTCTGTGCCCCCCCCAATGTGTGTCTTGGCCTCCCCATACCACCCTATTAAAGTATTGTGAACTCCAGGGGGTGAATGTTGGTGGGTGTGGGCAACAAAGAAAAAAGAAATCCTGGACCTGTAGCAAAAAACAAGCATTCCAGAACCAAACCCAGACTTCTCCCAGCCCTAGCCTGCCACCAAGCACCTCACCACATGTCCAGCTCAGCAGCACACCACCGCAGTACACCCCACAAACCGTTCTACACATTGCACGGCATGGTCACTCCCGAAGTCCCCCACTGCATGTGTGTGTATCTGTAGTGACATCCTGTCACTATATTCACTGAACCCCCACATTCAGTCACACTCCATTCATGGTTGCACTGTGGACATGTACTGTGACAGAGTGTCCCTGTTTTTAAAGTGCTCAGTTGGGGCCACCATCATTACAGGCTACCCTAGTGATCACTGGGCCGTGCGTTACAACAGGCGTTACTGCTGTTTGTTCATATAGTGCAAGACACATTACTGTATTGTGAGCTCAATCCATCACCAATTGCTTATATACCTTTATGTCAACAATCCCCTATATCAGCTTTGTCTTTTTAACTCCATATCATAAGTTCTACCACTGTACTGCGACACTGTCTGTTGACTGATGTTTCTGTTTCAGTTTATTTTCATTGCATGTTGTTAATATGGAATGCTTTTGCATGACACTGTTATTTTTTGAGTAATGAGCATGATTGTCTCATTTAATGTGTTTTTAAAAAATGTGTCATTATATTGTTTTTGTGTTCATGTGGAAACTGTCAGACTATGCCTACAGAATGTGAATGTCGATGCTGTAAAGAAATAAATGAAGTTGTTAATAAATTTGCAGAGTACCGACTGGAAGAAGGATGCATCACAGAACACTTTGGCTTTCAGGATGTGTGTCTTCGAATTCTTGTTCTTGAAATGGCTTATTACTAGTTTCGTCAGGAACATGGTCGTCTGGAGGTGCAAGATATACATGAGTAAATGAGCTGTAATCACTACTACCCTTCAACAAGTCACACTGTGGGTCATTGTGGTCAGGCTGACATTATGCACTGAACATGGTGTTCCAAACAGTTTCTTGAAGTGATTTACTGACTTTGCAGTTACTGTACTATATCTGAAACTGTGTCTGCAAGTAGTTTGTTGACATTTGTTGGTGAAACAGTGTTGCCTGACTCACTGTCAGTACTCCTCCTCTCTCATGCACAATTCTGTCAGGCAGCAACAGTGATGTATATGTGTTGGGGCCAAACAATATCCTTAAACTGTTTTATCTACATGGTGTATTGTATACTTGCATTTTGTGATGGTCACTACCATAAGCATGACAACGCAAGTGATACTGCATAATGTTTAGCTAAATGATGGGAATTTTTCAGACATGGAACACAAACTTGCTGCAACAGTAGTCACATACTGGTAAGGTACAGATATCGTACTGAATGTAAATCAATGAAAACGGAATCAACAACTACTTCCAAAAAATGACCTTCAAACACAGTTTGACATCTAATATGGCCCATGCAACATCTCCTTACAACAATTACTTCATACCGCCTTCTGCCACCACAAACTGTTTCCGATGAGACATGTGCTGGTAGACATTTCCTTGAATGCATAAGTTTGACAATTGTGCTAAATACAGGTCTACCCCTCCACCTTACTGTCATGCTGTTGCTGAGCAATGATTCATCATGAACAGTATTCCAGATCATGTCAGACTTCTCCGCGTGTACCATTTTGCTGCTCTGATATTTTCATGTTACCTAATGATACCAGAATGCTAGTGTTACTTGTAACACATTCCACAGTACTGTTTGGGTACTATGGCAAGTGATTACTCTGTGGTTCGTGTTTGATTAGTCCACTTTTTTCCCATGCTATACATATTCACTTACTTCTGCCTTTGGTTGTATAGTTTTTGATGGGCTGTATTCGTTATTTTACTTTCATTACCCAGTACAGCTTAAACTCCATTTCCAGGATTCACAAATGATTGGTGTTTGTCACATCTCACATGCCCCAGCGCAACTGATGTGCTGAGCGCCAACTGTGGTATTCACAGAACATGCGCCAGGTAATGACCCCTGCACATACCTCCTGTGAATAGCAGACTTTCGCCCATGCCTGGATGCAAGGGCATACTGCTTGGGTGTCACTTGCAATTCAGTGTAGCTGTGCATCTGAAGATGCACTGTGCACAATGATGCCATTCAGAAACAACAATATTGAAATGTGGCCATTAGGTGTGCAGGTCACAATGGAGCTATTATCATGTCAGTATGACCCCATTGGCATGTGCTGTGCAGTGATGCCCATGGCATAATGTGCCATTCATCCTGCATGTGCGGCAGAACAGGCACACACCCACCACCCCTGTCTGTTGTGCAGCATGCCAGTCTCTGCCAGAGTCCCCTGTTTAAAGACGCATAATACTGCTTTTCCAGTTGTCTGACATTTGATATGATTACCCCTCAGGTATATTTAGTTATTTGAGGTTTGAAAGACCACACCACCGATGTTGTGCCCTGTCACTTGGTTTATGTTCCCTAAATGCATTATGTTTCAGTTATTGTAATTGAATACACACTTGCCATACCCTTCACTGCTCCTCTTGCATTCTGTTGTCTTTGCACCTCCTTTACACTCCCCCTACAATGTTCATCCAATTGCCATTATTGGATTTATGTGCAAAGAGGCAGATATACTTTTCCATGTCCTCTGCAATGTAAGTTAGAAAGACACTACAGATATTATTTAATTACACAGCACTGTTTGACGAGTCAACACCTTTGTAACAGGTTCCATTCCTTTCTCTACCTTCTGATTAACAAGTCTATTTCGGACATGCATGCAACCTCAAGCAGCGCAATATGCGCATACATTGTTGGTATGATGTGGCTTAGCAGTGTGTCCATGTAGGCACACTGTCATTCAGTTGGGAGAGTGGGAATGCCATGCAGACAGCACCATAGCAGCGGTACATTGTACAGTTCCTAGTCATGGCAGCCACAGCCTTGGAGGACAGAAGGGAGAGAGAGTTGCAATTCATGCAAAGAAACGCAAAGTAGGTGTAAATCACAGATGTGTCTGTAAAGAGCTGCTAAGTGCTGTTAAATCTTGGTGCAGTGTATGGGACAAGGGCACACAGATGCCCAATGTGGGTCAGGGCTGGGTAATGTTGGGGTAGAGAGGGATAAGGGAAAGGGTTTTAAATTGGTGTGGTGAGGAGATGGTGAAACCGGGGAGGAGTGGGTGAATATTGGGGGGGGGGTTAATATTTGTGAAGAGAAAGCAGGAAGGCAGGGCGGCTAAAGAGGGGATGTGGGGTAAATGCCCAGTGGGGTCACACCACTCAGGGGAGGAAGTGGGGAGGGGAGATGGGTGCTATGCAGGACACATAAACTATCAATAACGGTAGAATTAGGCACAGGTGACACAGTCACAGTTACTAAGTGTGGCCAGGTACTGCAGCAGCTTGGCCTTAAATGGGCATAGTTTTGTTTCCTTAATCAGCTCAGAGTCAAGGGAATTTAGCCAGCAGGGGCCCTGTATTAGAAAGACCATTGCCCTAGTGAGGTGCAGTGGAACTGGCCTAATGAAGGCAGCTTTACTGTACCCCCTAGTTAGTCTGGAGGAAGTGGACTTTCTTAGCAGTTGCCTCACTATAGGGGGAGCAAGACCTAGGGTTGATTTTTTTTCAGCTGATAGACAGACTTGGGACTGAATTCTGGTATTCAAGTTAAACCAATCAGTGCTTGAGTATAGATCACAAGTGTGACTTAAACGGTCCACACCAAGGACTAGTCTGCAGGCTTTAAGACAATCTTGATTCACCTAATTTTTATATCAGTACCGGCTCCGTAGAGTACCAATCCATAATCTATGATGGAGAGCACGGAGCTGTTAACTGCAAGATTGATTGCACTTTCACTGAGGCACTGTCTATGCCGGTAAAGCTGACCTACTCTGGCACTAGCTGCCTTGGCAACATGGTCTTTGTGCTGGCTGTAGGAGAGAGAGCTGTCAAGGTAGACACCAAGGTACTTAAAGGTGCTGACCATTTTGAGTGTATCAGACTTATTATTGTACATATTGAGGTGATGTGGCTTTTGACAGACACTGATTTTAATGCTCTGCACTGTCTTTCTTGCTAACCAAAATTACTTTTGTTTTTCACAGAAAATATTACCATATAGCGTACCAACAACTGGCCCGGTGGTGCTGGGGATGGCTTGGACTAAAGGTCCGTGTTCTTCCTGCGTGTGCCATACTGAAAATTGGAGACACGTTCCCCTCTGTGGAGTACACAGAATTCTGCTATGCAGATTTGGACTGAAGTGTTATACTTAATAGTTGCCTATTACCAGTTATGTTTCAGGTTTAACAGTTAATACATTACATACTGTACATGGTTCCTGAATAAACATCCACAATGTGGATGACATTCCACAGAATGTTGCCTTTATGTGCAAGTAATGTCACTAAGTAAATGTGGCATATTTAATAAACAATACTGCATTGTGAACTTCTGTGGTCTATCTTATTAGTGCAAAGTGGCTTATTTAAGCAATATACCATGACAGGTAGTGGGTATATTGCGGGGTTTACCATGCCTGGTGTGGTTTGGTCATGAGGCACAGCAGAGTGACTTAACCACACAAGAAGTGGTAAATCAACCCATAAAACTGCTCCCTGTCATGCAATATTTAAGAATCATTAACTCATTTGCTGAATACAGTGGACAAAATATTGTACAGGTAACACCTAGGAAGAAGAAACTGAGTGTGGGGGAGTGTAAAAGGTTAGTTGCAGGAGTATTATGAAAGAAAGACAAGGCACAAACAGTGATGTGGTACCACTGTAAGACAGTAGAGTTATGGAACAGTGTGGCCATAAAGGTAATGTCAGCATTGACGTCATGGTGTCACAGGCGGATGCTGAGATGGGCTACTTACTGCACACAATGATGGTGACCCTGTTCAATGCAGTGCAGTAAAACCCAATAAAATGCTGTGGTGTACTTATTTCAGTCTTTTTTTCACCAGGTGTGTGCATTAGCCACAACTGTGACTATTTTCAAACACAATATGGGAGAATTATAGAAACAGTGTAACATAACATACAAAACGTTACAAGCAGTGTACAGTATTCAGTAGTAATACAAGCATATATAACACCAAAACATTAACTAGGAGACCAGTACCATATCACATTGCAGGAAACAGCTAAACATTTATCTACAGGGATCACCTCCAGAAGTAGGTAGGTTATGCTGGCCTTGTATATGTCACTGGTCAGGCACCATGTGTATTGTTGCATGCAATACTGGCACACGTTCCTGAAAAAGGACATCAGATTGTTATAGGGTGTACAGTTTATTGATAGCAGCATAAGCCTATTGTTCCACAATGTGAACCAATTGGCTGGAAGTGCATAACACAATACTCATTCACACATCCGTGAATGAATTACTACATTCATGGATTTGTGAATGAATTTGAGTATGCACTGCAAGCTCATTGGTCCACAGTGTGTATCAATAGGCTTACGGCTGCTACTGTAATATGACATTCAGCAGTCAGCAGGGTGGTATGTGGGTGAGTTTATGCTGCCCACCAATGGTGGGAGGGTTGGGGGTGCCACTGGACTACCAGGGATGTCTATGGCATAGCTTTACGGGTTATGATGACTTGTGGCAGGGGTACCTCTACACTTCCTGCAGTGGCACCACCCGCTGTGAAGTCCACCATGTGCCTTTTACTACCCTGCCCTTCCAACTCATGCAAATGGTGACATAATGACATGCAAACTACGCCATTTGCATCTTGCATTCGTCATGGAACATTTGCATAGTCATGACTGTATAGCAGGAACTTGTGAACAGCACCACACTGTTGCGCTTGCACAGTTGCCATTCCTGGTGTTCAGCCCTGTGTGGGGTATGCGCAACTGCATCGTATTTTCAGTGTGCATTACCAGGATATATTCAGAGGAGATGCGCCATTACTCATGTCCTTTGTATATATCCCTGTGCTTCAGCAGTGCAACAGCTTGTAGCGCGGCACCACGTTATGTTCTAGTGACAGGTGCAATTCTGAATATCAGTAACGTAGCTCTGTTTCACTTTCTAGAGTGCATACAGAATGACATCATGATGATATCATCATGTAGTGGGCAGAGGGGCTATTTTATGTTAAATCAGGACATGATAATCAACATTGTTCCTAGCGGATAATGACCAGATAAGGGGCCTGGAGGTGAACAGCCCATTGGCAGGCAGTGACCATGGCACAGTGTGGTTTCTTCTGTTACTATGGGGAGAGAAAATTCGTACTAACACAGTAGTAATACATTTCAGGGGGGCAGACTTTGAGGGCATGGGAAACATTCTTACAGTGTGCTTGGATGAGATAAGGCCAGACATGGATGCTGGTAGCTTGTGGGAGACCATTAAGAAGGTGGTGCAGGAGGCTACGATGGCATGCAGAAAGGTAAGGCGCAAGCAATGTAGGGGCATAAAGCTGTGTTGGTGTACCCGGTAGGTTCAGGAGGCAGTGAGGGATAAAAATGCTGCCTATGTGTGCTTCAAGCGCTCCAGGGTAGTTAGGGAGAGGGGAGAGTATGACTTCCTGGCTAGGAGGGTCACCAGGGTGGTAAGGGTGGCTGAACCAAAGAGCTAAACCTGGCCAGGGATATACATGGTGGTGGGAAAGTGATTCTGTATATACATAGGGGAGAAAAGACAAGCAAGGGCACATATCAGCAGGATTTGGACTTGGAGGAGATGGACCCAGGAAGCTGGGGAACAAGCAGAGGTGCTTGAGTCTTTTGCCTAAGTCTTTACTGGGGGAGGTGGGGTATCCCTCCAACACGATGGGAGGGAAGGGGAGTCCGCTGAACCAGGAGGTCAGTTAGAGACTGAAGGACTGGATGACTCTAGGGCAGGGAATGGGTCGTATCTGGAAGGGGGGCTTCTGCATGAGGAGGTGGGATGGGAGGATGGCAGGAAAAAATCACAGTGGATAGGGTGAAAGAGGCCTTTAGGTCACTAAAGACTGAGAAGGCGGTGGAACAAGATTGACTGCATCCAAGTGTACTGAAGGAACTGGCGGATGTGCTGGCAGCTCCAGTGGCCTCACTCTTAAACATGTCTCTGATGACAGGGTGGGTGCCTCAAGATTGCAAAGTGTCTCATGTGTTGCCTATCCACAAAGTGGGGTCCATAGAGGAGATGGAGAATTATAGGTCTGTTAGTCTAACGTCTGTGGTGGGCAAAGTTATGAAGGGCATTATCAAGGAGAGGCTGGGGGGGGGCAGCTGAAAAGGTTGAGGCACCTGGATAACTGGCAGTATGGTTTTGTTCTGGGGAGGTAGTGCCAGACCAACCTGGTGGAGTTTTATGACTGAGTGAGAGGTGCCCTGAACCGACATAGGTTGGTGGACGTCCTCTATCGGGATTTCAGAAAGGCGTTCGATTCAGTACTCCATAATGGACTGCTAACAAAGATGGGAGGATGGGGGTGGGGTAGTTGTGCAGGTGGGTGAAAAACTGGCTTACGGGGAGAATATAGAGAGTGGTGGTTGGAGGGATAGTCTCCTCTACCAGAAGGGTCATCAGTGGGGTCCACCAGGGTTTGGTCATGGGGCCACTCCTGTTCAATTCCTATGTCTCGGACATAGGGAGAAGTGTCAGGAATAGGTTGACTGTCTTTGTGGATAACTAAAAAGTGGGAGCAGTGGTGGACAGGGAGGCGGGGAGAGAGGCCCTCCAGGGGGATGTGGATACCCTGGTGGGTGGTCAAGAAAGTGGGGATTGAAGTACAATGCAGGTAACTGTAAGGGGCTACACCTAGGAGTAGTAGTGGATGGAAAAATGAACAACATCGATAATTGTTGAAGAACGGCTGCAAAAGCTAACAGGATAGTGGGCTGCATAATCAGGGGGATTACCTCCAGGAAGAGGGAGTTGATCCTCCCTCTGAGTAATGTCATGGTTGGTCTGCATCTTGAGTAGTTTGTGCAGTTCTGTAGACCCAATCTTTAGAAAGACATAGCGCTGCTGTAGAGGGTCCAGAGGAGGGTGACCAGGATGATTCAGGGAATGGAGGGTAGGCCCTATGAAAAAAGAGTGGAAGAACGCAATCTGTATGCATTGGAAGAGAGTAGGGACAGGATCTAGGCTTTCAAGTATGTAAAGGGGGAAAAAAAAGGGTGGAGCCAGGGAAGTGTTCAGGCCTAAGGGGGGGGTATCAGTGGGTACTAGTGGAAGCTGGAAGGGGAGAAGTACAGGGGGAATGCAGGAGACACTTCTTCAGCGACAGGGTGGTGGAACCATGGACAGCACTGCCCAGGAGTCTGGTGGAAGAGAACACAGTGGAAGGATTCAAGAAGGGTTGGGACAGGTACAGGGGGATGCTGAAGCCTGGGAAGGCCACCTCTGGGGCTGGGGGGGGTGGCAGAGCGAGCTCCCAGTAGGGGGCTGGCTTCCGAGCAGACACGATAGACCATGGGACCTATTCTGCTGGCTTTCACTATGACACTATGATACAATGATAAGTAAATAGTATTTACTACATTTCAAAAGTCATGTCCTCAGTGTAAAAACTTTGTTTGGAGAATGAGCCAATTTTATAAGCGCAATAAGACACTACAGGGTGTGCATGGAACATATTTTACTGCACACCAGTGGCGAATGTAAGTCTGCCAGGGGCTTCGTACCTTATTATGCACCTGTCTGTGAGGTTCAGTATGTTCCATGCACACCCTGGAGTGTCTTATTGGTTACATAACTTGGTTTCAATGCCTTACTTTGGGGTGTTATTAATTAAATTAGCAGCGGTAAATGTAACATCACCAGCAACCAATACAGCAAACAGTTCACTTCTTTTTATGGATGAAACAGTAATAACTGGTTAGAGTCCAGAAACACAGTGAGTACAACGTGCATAAGTCCATTTTAAGTTTCATAAATATGCACTGTGCAACAGTCCAATGTTACTCTTTTTTTGCATATCATGAACGGTGTAGGCGTACAGCTTCTTCCTTATTCAGTCGTGTAAATGCAGCACACAGTGGAGGTGGCTGACTCTCGTTCAAGGCCCTGTGGGTTCCCTAGTAGAATTGAACAATGCTGAGGTCCATTCTCTTTGATTTTTACAACCTCTTCCATCAGTTTGGTCACATATTCTGTGGATAGGATAAAACATACATTAAGTGTGATGTACAGTAAAAGACAGTGAATTATATTTACAGAGTAACCATGGTAGTCATACCATATGTGCTCTCAACATGGACTTTCCGAACTGCAAAACCACCCTTCTTATGCTTGGGGTAACATACCCTATATCTTTCTGTTCCATCCCTGGTTGTTGCAATCTGTCTGCCGCAGTTCTCATTGAAATGTAGTGCAGCAAGCAGCAGCCTGAAAGGTTAACAATGGTCATGACATGTGCACAATGTTAATGACTCATGACATCTGTCAAGCCTCAGTTAATAAGGTTAATCACAGACCTCTGTTTTCTAGCACATGCCTCTACACTCTTCAACTCAGCAATGATGTGGTCAGGGATGGCATATACCATGTTACCAAACCTTTTTCAACACTGACCCTAATCTAATCGCTGGCTATCCCAGTCCATGATGACTATTTCTGAAGAGAACATTGACATTGGAACAACTATGGTAGTCCAGTGGTAACTACTCCAGTCGCAGACTGTATATTTCAAAAACAATACCACCAACGTGGCATCGTACTTAGTTTTGCAACCCTCCCACCACCCAGCCTCAATGTTGTACTTAAAGTGAACTTCAATGAATAACTGAACATGTAGAGAGTGGTGACCCTAGTCATGTGCCTTGTCGTCCACCACGAATGCATCACCAACAAAGGTCATCAGTATTATTCACTAAGGTCCTTGTTGGATAGGTGGCGTGCTTGCCACCACAACACGGGTGTCAAGCAGTGGGTGTAGAATGGTGATGGCACAAAGATCGAGGTAGGTGCGGGATGGATCATTAATGGAGCAAGGGTTGGCAGGTACTGATAGCCAACCGTGGACAATGTTTGAAAAATGCAGTAAAACCAAAACAATATAATTATCACAATCTGTCATTCTTTGATCTTTGATTACACAATGTTGGTATGCCATACACTATAAAATGTACTTTTAAAGTTGACTGGTAAGGATGCATGTAGAGTATGTAGTTCAGTACTGGTGCCCACACTTCAAAAGCACATTAACCTGCCTGGAGAAGGTCCAGAGGAGGGCTACAAAAATGATAGCCAGGCATCAGGGCAAAGCAGATGAGGATAGGTTCAGGGCACTGAACATGTGCTCCGTGGAAGACAGGAAAGAGAGAAAGAGACAGGGGACATGATTGGGGCACTTGCAATGTGCTGCCGGAACAGGTCATCTCATTGAAGACAGTGGGCAGCTTTAGGAGAGGCTGTGATAGGCTTCGAGGGAAGGTAACGATCATGCCTATTGAGGGTGGGAGAAGTGGGAAGGGAGGGCAGGGACATTAGCTCAAGCTGTGGATCCTGCAATATGAGCAGACATACACCACATGGCCTTCTTCTGCTGGCTTGTTCGTATGTTGCTATGTTCATATGTAATGAATAGTGTTTGTTAACCTAAGTTGAGAATCGTGCAGAAAACACTTTTCAATGTTGTGATGACAACTGATGACCTATAGAGCAGTGCTTTCCAGGTTTACAGTGATGGCATGGCAACCTCAATAACTGTGTACAGCATGGTTTTAAATAAAGACCATACATTATACTTATATGGTAATATAACAGTATGCAATATTTAGTTTGATTGTGTATTGTTAATGTCTATGCAAATGTGCAGTTTCGTTGCATGACACTTGCATCAAGGCTAATTCGTTCACATTACAAATGAAGAGCTCTAGGTATTCAAATAAGGAAACACTTCTTGGTCTTACTGACTTTTCATTCCAAAATAACTAAAGGCAGTGGGCTTCGGAGCAAACTGCAGTATCACACTGTGGCACCCCTCAATCGCACTAGTTTGCATGTCTGGTTACATATGTGAAATGTCTTCAAGTAATCATTTACAGCAAACTATTTCCTCCAGTTTAATTGCTGCCATGCTACCTATGGATGTGGGAAATGGAAAACATCTCACTCACTTCATGGTTTTGAAGGTTGTGAAACAGTATAGCAATATTACTTTTTTTCTGTGTGATAATGAATGTTTCAGTACTACACTGAACCATGGCAGCTCTATGAAGTGACAGCTCAACCGATGAATGTAATACACCCAAAAACTCCATCACCCATGAACAAGACTGCTGCCCACCACTGTCTCAATGACCTTCCCACCCCTTTACCAAGTAATCACCCTGTGAATTTCCCACCACACATATGGGTGGCAGATTCTGTCCACTTAGACTGTCATTCTGGCTTAGGTGGTGTTGTGAGAGGTGGTGTAGTCATGGTCCGACGTTGTGTATCTTGGCTATGTCCATAGAGCATGCATTGTCTCCATGGTCCAACATGGGATTTTCAATAATTATTGCCACCTGTACTGTGCATATGCAATGACGCTATAGCAGTAACATGTCAACGTCGTGCCCTGCCTGTGCCTCTGAGGCTTGAGGTGGTGGAAGCAACATCTCACTCCAGTCTGGTGACCCAGGTTCGGGAGAGAGCTTGGACCACTGGGTGATGGCAGGGGCAGGTGAGGATTGAGCACCTATTGGGCTGCTCTCCTCCACAGGGAGGGGAGGTTGGGGATTGTACGGCATGCCAGCAGCTCATGGTGGACACTGGGGATGCTGCAGCACACTCGGCAAAATGTAACCAGCGTTCCCTGACACAGGCAGGGGTTGCAGTGTGCCTAGCATCAGGGATGTGCACACACATGGGAGGGGGGACAGATCACCAGAACAAGGAAAAGCACAGTCTGCGGGGCAGGCGATGGCATCAGCTCCATGGCCATACAGGTTCTGCCACCCAGGTCCTCTTCATGTCAGAGTCTGAATATAAAGTGCACCCAAGAGGAGGGATGGCCCCACCCCCGAGGGGTTAAGTGGGTGGTGCTGACCATGGACAGAGGAGGAGGAACAGGTAGGAGGACTTCAGGCAGGGCAGGAGCAAGCGGGATGGCTGAGACAGGCCCCCCCAGACTGTGACAGGAGTGAAAAAGAAATTGAAAAACAAACAAACATGTCGACGTCTGCCATTGCTGTACCCTACAGTTATGGTGCACATCATTGCAAGGAAACCAATTTCCATCAGGGGCCACTAATTAGCATCATGCAGAAGTCCAATAACCAGCATGGGGACTGAAGAGCAGTCCTCTGGACGCTGAATAACTTCCATCCCCTGCTCCTCTACCCCCGCCACAACTGCATTTCTGGCCCATGGTCACCTTTGTGGAGACATGTGTGGTGTCCATTAACTCAACCCTCATTGACAAAGGTACAGCAGAGTTTTTCAATTGTAAGGGCAAATAAACATTATTCACACATCTCTGTTTCTTTAACAAATTGCATTGAGCAGTTACCTGGTGCAATCCAAACTTTTGTCTGGTCTTGCTGTGAAAGGGCTCCATGCATACATTTTGGGAACAGGTCACCATGCTCCTCGTATGTCTTGTATGTGATTGACAATTGAGGTCCACTTCTCCACAATCATATCTTTCTTGTCAACAACTGTGGAGATGCATGACCAATATAGATGGTTTATTATGCTCTTTTGCTAGGACATCAATGAATCACAATCCCTTTGTTTGAGTGTGGCTGCAGTCTGTTTCTTTAGCCCTATGAAATATGGATTCATGTCGGGAACTAGAATGGGACATGATGGATACTTTACAAGCTGTTCATAAACTTATTACTCAGCTGACAAATATGCTGAACATAACACATGGAATGTAAATGTACCTACATCATAAATGATGGCAAACAGGATATTTCATGTTGTTGTATTCCACTGGCAGCAATATGTAATCAATAACCCATGATAAGGTGTGCTGTTATTGTGGATTCATGCATCCAAAGCAGTAGATCAGGGAGGGGCTGTGGACATGGCCTACCTAGACTTTTGCAAGGTATTTGACACAGTCCGTCACTCCCTAGTGTATTAGTGCTAACATCCTGCTGTACTCCCAGCCTCTGCCAGGAGTCAGCAGGCACAGAGCCACATATCCAGTCTCCCCCCTGAGAAGGTGAGCTGTCATCAGACTCTCATTTTCTTCTCCCCCAGCCAGCCCTCCAGCAACCCGAGTCCATTCTCGAACCATGGCCGCTGATGTCGCAGACGGAAATGCAACCGCTGCACCGGCAGGACACTAGCAAACTCCCATCTGCAATGGTGGGAAGATGACATCATGCAAAACTCAGTACATGTGTTAGTGACTACATGTCTTCACGAAACAGTTCACGTGTCTGTTATATACCTTTGGCAATATGCCAAATATCAAATTGATGTATGTCTGTAGGCAGGCATTCACTGAGCCATTTGTTGATGGAAGGATGCCTGTCAGTCACGATCCGAGAAATGTAGACTCCATTCTCTTCTAGGAAGTGCACAGCTCGTTTTAGACCTTCCAGCTCCATGTGGTAGGAGCCATCAACTTCATTGCTCTGCAGTGAGTAAGCATTGTGATGTGGGACACTGCAGCCATGTACAGTGTTACTTCACATGTGTAACTAATTTAAGTGGAAAATGTGTGTGCAAATGACTTGCCTGGACGAGCTGAACAGTTAGCACATTATTGCGTGTTAGATCGACAAGTGCATAACTCCCGTACTTTGCTGAGTGTCCAGGACTGTCAGCACATCCATCACCTCCCACCACAATGTGTTCATCAGATAATTTGATTTCTGTTGTCACCTGTTCTTGAGGCCAATTCCAGACATTGTTGATTGCTAGAAATGGGTACAGACGCTGGGGTTTATAAAAAGTGGCCTCATTGACACCTGCACAGTTCAATTGCTGCAAGAGTTTAAGTCTTTTTTTCGGTAGTGATCCTGAAAAAAGTATGGAGGTACACAGTTGCAGATTGTCAGCAGGTGTGTCACCCATCATGGGTTGACTTCTCCATGAATATTCATCTAAGCAGTCATGACATGTATGTTTCACCACCACCATGGTTCCAAGTTCATATGTGCGGTTGCTAACATGTATGGAACGGCACTTACAGCAGAGCTGGAGGAGTGTCATCAATTTTGATTCAAAAACAATATATTTTTGCTCACTGAAATATGAGGTCTCCGAATCCACACTGCGGACATCAAAAAAGTAGTTATGTTACCAACAACAAGCATAGCAATGTAAAAGAGTTATGCATGTATACCTTTTGCAAACATATTGATCATATATTGTGAAGGTGACTGGTGGGATGCTGCACATATGGCAGTTCTAGTCACTCACTGCACTTTAACTGATAACAGAACATGACTATATTAGTTCTTTAATGCACAACCGTGGTGCATTGAGCTGCAAAAATTATTGCAAAAATGTCTCCAGCAAGCATGCAAGTGCATTAATTCCCTGATACCCCCATGGTGTGCAGTGCATTATTGTGCTTATGTAAATGTCTTTTGACCATGTGAAACCAGTAATGTTGTGCTGTCCATGACAACTGTTTGTCTAAATGTGCATTAATGAATGGTCAGGTGACAATTTATGTCAAACAGCAAGCTGACAATGGACAAATCCGTGATGCCCATTTCCGTACGTATTTACAACCACATGTTTTTCAAATGCGGTGTTTTACAAACATGCGGTCTGCATGTCATTGATGTGAACACTGTGTGTACTGTGTTTACTATCATGTAATACAGTAATATGAACAGTAACACCACATTGGTGACTGTTACATGACAGTATACTGAGTTCATGTAATGGCACATACTGAGTGGCTTCAGCAGTACTTGCTTATCCAAGGACACTAGCAAACTGAAAGGAAGAAAAACCTTTCAATGTCTGTTATGTCAACATCAGAAGGATGATAAGCAGGAACGTTTGACTTGTCATCCATGAAAGTGTCGGAAATAACATCTGAAAAGTCAGTTGTGAAACTCGCATCCATTGCTTTCTTTGGTGTTGAATGTGTTACATGGTGCTCTCTTTCTCAATCTCTCTTTCTATCTGCCTCCTGCTAACCAAGTTACTCCCTCCTGTTCAACTCGCTTTTCCCACTCCTACTGTGCTAGTATGCAAGCCATGCGGGTTCTCTCTGACTTTCCCTTGCCTCTCCTCTCCTCCTCCTCCTTGCCCTACTCCCCCTCTTCTCTCTCCCTGGTACTAGCCACCCCCACCCCACCCCGCTACCCTCTACTCTGGTTTCCACTGCTACTCCAAGGGAACTCTTCACTTCCACTCAAGACTTGTGCTTGGTGCACCATTTGAATATTCCTGGTTACTTATGCCAGCCACTACTCTCAACAAGTATGGCCACCTCTCTCTACTCTGTACCACCTTGCAGTCCATATGGGAAACCGCCTGGAACCTTGCAACCTCTACTCCCAGAAACAATGATCAAAACTATCTCTCAAAGAGCTGCGACTCTGCTCCTTAAAACTTCTACTACTCCTCCTCTTCCTTCTCATCTCAGGCAGCGTCCATCCCAATCCTGGCCCTTGAAGCTCAGGCCACACACAAACTCCAGGTGCCCTTATCCTTGCAACCATTAATATCTGCAGCCTACTACCAAAGCTGGATGCACTCCAAGCCTTCATATGCCAACACAACCCTGACATCCTGGCAGTGGTGGAAACTAGCTGACTCCTAAAGTTCCTGACTCAGCAGTAACAATACAGGGCTACAATGTCCACAGGCTGGACCAGATATCCAAAAAAGGCGGTGGTTGTGCAATCTATATCAAAGACTCCCTGTCATGGCACCCTGTAGCAACTTCATCACTTTCTGCCTCGGCCCAGATTCTGCCAATGAAAATTGTCCTAGGTCCCAACCATAAAGCCCTGACTATTGTGTCCATATACATCCCGCCCAGGGACCCTAAACATGGCTTCAATGACGTACTAAACTTTATCAACTCTCATCCTCCTGAAGCTGAACTTATTCTACTAGGGGATTTCAACATAAACTGGTTAGCATCGAGTGCCAGTGCCTATAAAGATTCCATCTCAGCTGTTAACCTCACGCAAATGGTAAACTCTCCTACTAGGATTAACTACAAGACTGGCACCAGTACCCTCCTGGATTGGGTCCTCACCACTCACCCCATAAGGATTTTTCATACGACCATTCTCCCAGACTCTCTCAGGGACCACTCCCCAGTCATGTGTGCATGGTCTAACAAATTCCTTAAGGCCCCTCCCAAAATTATCGCTAGCAGAGTTCTTCCTCACGGAAACTTTCACATCTAAAACAATACCTGCTTCTACAAGACTGGCTACCCATCTATGAAGCAACAGATGCTAACTTGGCTTCATCTAAATTTTCAACAAAGCCTGCGACCTCTTTGCCCCTGCTAAAAGGCACAAAACAAAATAAGCAAGTACTGAACTCTATACTATAGATGCAGCCTTACCAGTGACCTGTACGAGGTCAGTATAACCTCCTCTCTCCTACTACAGATCCCCCTAGATATGCATCCTACTTTTTTGTTTGCCTTTGGTGCTCCTTTCTTGCACTGCATGGAGTGCTTCTGGTCACTAGTGGTGATCACTCCCAGGTCCTTAACCCCTCCTCTCACAAGCTAACAGAGACATGCTGACTATGGGATGTAAAATAACAAGAGATACATCATGACACTAGGGTTTATACTCACAAATGGGACATCAGCAGGAGGGATAGATGCACTAACTAGCAACTGGCATAATCCGACACATGGGTCTCTGGTGTAAAGTGACACATGCTGACACAGAGGCCTACAAACAAACTGTAAATATAAATGTCTGTGTCAGCAATAACATGTGTATACACCATAGTGTAAAAATACAAAATCACACATGCCCCCACAATGCAAAGCATCATGGGCTGTATAGGCAAATCACCACAGAATATTATGCTGGTTCAACTTTAAGCAGAAATGCATGGTGCCGAAAGACCTCTCACACAATCTACGAAGGGTGCCAACAGAAGACATAGACACGTGTTTCGTCCTATCAGGACTCATCAGTATGACGCATCTGTTTGGCACCCCAGTGAAATGAACCAGCTACCCTAAGATGGTCTATCTGGGTTATGTTGCAGTGTCAGCATATCTCACTTATAAGTGTACACAAAGTATATGCAATGCGTCAATTACCGGTGATTCCATATTACACTGGTACAGTAAACATGGCTTGATCTGTGTAAATGATGAGGAAATATTTAACATTTTCAATTCCACCTGTTCAAAAACATTTTCCTGCAGATAAAATAGATATACAGACAGATATATGTTACATCATACAAACCTCTACATGTGCAGAACAGAACACTTTGGTATATGTGTCAGTATCATTGGCTGTGACTGTTGCTGCAGGATCTGACTCCTCAACTTCAGTATTATCATCAGGTGCCATCAACATTGCATCAGATAAAGATTGAAATTAAACTGCAGTATTCTGTGTAGAGCTAGAGGCTGAAGCATGTTCCTCCAGGATTGATTTGATTAAAAGAAATCAGTAACAGCTTATGTCAGCAAATTAATGACAAAAAGTAAGAGCAACAAATCAGTAAGAAATAGAAATATAGAATCTGATGGCAGATAAGGACTGAATGGCCCACCTAGTCTGACCATTTCCCTACCTAACGGATAAGCTGCAGATCCTAGTTACCCAACAGCCTACTTCCTCCTACCCCCACCCCACTAAAACTGCCTTATGTGTATCCCATGCATTCTTGAATTCCCCCACTGTTTTTGACTCTACTACCTCCTCAGGAAGGCCATTCCATGCATCTACAACCCTCTTTGTGAAGAAATACTTCCTCACATTACCTCTGAGCTGTCCCCCCCCCGTCTTCAAATTGTGCCCCCTTGTTCTTGAACATCTCTTTTTCTAAAAGATGCTACCCTCTTGGACTTTTTTGATTCCCTTGAGGTATTTGAAAGTTTCTATCATGTCCCCCCCCTCCTTTCCTCAAGGCTATACATCTTAAGCTCCTTTAGTCTTTCTTCATACGTCTTCTGGTGCAGACCCTGCACCATTTTGTTTGCCCTTCTCTGTTGCTATAGGACTGAGTAGGAATAAAGACACCTTTTCAATCACATCATAGCAGTGGAAGGGATACCCACATGCAATGTGAAGGGTGACTATGACCTCCAAAAACAAATAAATACAATGGGAAAATAATGTCGAGCAATCAGGTTGATTGTTAACTGAACATGAACTAAGAAATAACCCACTACTGGGATGTGTGTTACACAATAATGATGCACAGCTACAGGGCGTAGTGAGCCACGAGGAAGCAGGGTGACTACATACAGTCCTACAGCACTGCATTACAATGTTGTAATGGACAGCTCTCAATGGGTTTATTGTACTCATTACATGACTCTGTGAATCATAAAAGTTTTTTCTACTTTTAAGCATGCATTACATGACTTGCACACATGGCTAACAACCAGTCACATTACTTTCAATCATTTACACTTTTAGATATTTTTTGTGGGGGAGGCAATGGTAAACATTCACACTGTATTAGGGTATCCAGTCCAGTGACAGGAACAGCACACCCTTGTGCATGTAATTAACATCCCAGTAAGCTGGGACAGCAGATGGGTGCACACCACAAAAAGAATACAGTGTTGTGCCCTACCTTGCTCCACAGAGTGGGTGCATGGGAGCAGGAAACCCAACAGTGGAGGGAGTGGTGGATCAGGAATGAAAAGTCAGGAATGGGCTATAGGATTTTTGGGTTGTCTGTAGATTACCTGGTTGGTGTGTATGCACAATAATGCCATCGTACAACATGACCACTCTAGCATGTCATGCCAGCAGCTGCAGCAGCATTACCCACAGCCTACACCAGAGCGTCACATTGGGCTGGACACTGTAACAACAGCAATCATGGAGGGGAGTGGTCCCTGGGACCATCAATCCTTATACACAGGATGGTGCTAGGAATACTGACTCAGTCACCCAAACATGTGATATCAGAGGTACATTGAATTATTAACTTACCCTAGCACATTCTCTTTTCTCATATGCTCCATGCTTCGATTTCTTGGGAGTCAGTGATGAGCTGCACAGTCTTTTGCTGATTGTTGAAGGTCTAGGAAAGATGGTGGGCACCGCATCTGCTTTCTGTCACTTCCTAGCTGGGATGTTGAATTTGGACATCATAAGGCACTGCGTCTCGAAACAGTCGATGTTAAAATGATTGCTACACAAAAAACTGTATTTTGTGGGACCTACCCATTTGTCACGCATGCATTTAACTTGTTGCGTCCACAATTTACACAGCTCTGGTGCTTTGGGAAAGTGGAACAGACTCGCACCACTTTTGTGGATATTGCTGCATCCAGCAGCAACACATGTAATAACCATGATAACAATCTGGAGACACAAAAGTACCAAACTAAATCACACCAACACTATCAAGTGCTAACAACACTGATATGACTGTTTCCCTCCAAAATTGATAGAGAAAGGGATGAACCAGGAAGTAATGCACACATGAACCAATACATACACAGAGACGTAAACTACAGTGCATTTATTTTGCAACAAGACTATGGAAATTATTAAAAAACAGCACATGAATGTAGTAATCTATGTTCACATATGTTCAAATATAGACATATAAAAAAAACACAAACATTAAAATCACACTTAGCATCCTATTTTGACAATGTCCTGTGCAAGTCATGTCATGTGGTTTTCATGTGACAATCATGGTGCATTGACATGTGAAGAGGGTACATTTTATAATGCTGGTTACAGATTAACAGAGCTATACACAGCAGTTTTGATTCATCATCCAAAGTAACAGTAATAATTCATAGGGTATTTCATAGAGAAACTGCATGACATGTGTGCAAATAACACTGTAGCAGTACATTTATGTGAATGCTAAACACCACTTACAAAGTAGGCATTCAAATGCAATTTACATGGCTACAGCTGTATTCACAGCAATGTAGCACTTATTGTGGCATCAGACTTAGAGGAATTTGATGTTTCATATATATAGTACATCAATTGTGATCTTGTTTAATCACAAAACTTAGGTTGGACATAGCAGCACTGTACTGTAGGATACTAACGCGATGGACACACTGTCACAGAAAACTAATATTGACAATGGACACTGCGTTTCAAAAGAACACAGAGACAGAAAGGAATATTTCCATGGCTTTTCATTTATTACATAGCAATCAGTGAAGGAAATGAAATGTACAGTGCTGAATACACTCCGGTTTCATGGCACCCACTTGTTGGCATGCCGAGGGGTTTAATTTCCCTCGCGGTGAGCACAGGGACACCTCAAACAGTGATGTCTAACTCAGGCACCAAGAACAGCATACAGCACGAGGATGCGACATGAGCAGCACTCCACTACAGATTGCCAATGCGCAACCACGAGCAGGTAGGAGAATGACTTTCAACCTAAAATTTTTCAATATACAGGAATCGCAGGGATGGGAAACAGGATGCATTTTGACAGGTACACGAATAACAAGCGGTAGCAGGAATTGGGGGGAAAAATTATTCCAAGCTGGAAAGTTGCTCTTTAAAACTCCTGCAATTCCTGTTCTGGGACAGGAATTTCCTGTATTCCTCAGTAGTCTCCTTACTTGCTCAGAGTCAGACCTCCTGCAACTTGGGGGGGGGGGGATTTAGAGCTACTCTTTTCCTTCTAGGATGGTGAGTCTTTGTGCCTCTCTGATCACTCCCTTCCTGCTCCCAAACAGTAAGTTCCTGTTAAGTCAAATCCTGTGCCTATAAAAGTGGAACTGGCTAAGGGGGGGGGGGCTGGAGGGGAGAGAGGGCGGCCTATATAGTCCCTGTAGAATAGTAAAGTTCTAACACCTCCTTCCTCTTGCTGTTCTCTGCCAAAAGTTATCTAGGGCAGTTTTAAATACAGTCACCTGGCTTCCATCTGTCTAAGTCAGTCCCCCTAATTCACAGTTTCTTTCTTCACCTTGCTAACTGCACAAATAACAGTTCCCTCCACCCAGCTGAGACAAACACACTAATTCTTGTTTTGTTTTTTTTACCCCAAATAGAAGGTCTCAGCAGTAAAGTTCTTAATTCTTAAGTCCTAGTAGAGTAGTAAAGTTCTAACAGCACCTCCTTCCTCTTGCTGTTCTGAGATTCTCATGTGGATGGAAAAGATAATCCAGTGAGCTCACTGGAAAGGAAGTCTAGATACAGCTGATGTGGACAGTACCTGGGAGGAGCAGTTGACTGAGGGAGTGATCTACTCTGGTCAAATCCTGACTAATTTGTAACTTGGTAACTTGGTTTATAGGACAAAAGGAGGTGATTTGCCTGTCAAGATTGTCCTCCATATACATGGAACATTTAACCCAAATTCTGATCTTCCATCCATTTATCAAGTTTTTTCTTAAATATTGTAATAGTTGGTGAATCAACTATGTCCTGTGATAATGTGTTCCATATTCTAGGTGTTCTAATGGTAAAATAATTTAGCCTCTTGTTATTATTTGCTTTTTTTACTTCTAATTGTTTATTGTGGAGTCTAGCCACAACTTTCCTTGATGAGTAAGCAATACCATATATTATCATTTGGGCCAGAGATTCCAGGATCCTAAACAACTGCAATAGGTCACCTCTGATCCGTCTCCTCTAAAGTGAATGGAGTCCTGTTTTTTTGAGTCTAGTATCATAATCAAGATGAGCAAGGTGGGGGACAAGTTTAGTAGCTCTTCATTGAACTTGTTCCATTCTATTAATATTGGTCTTTAAATAAGGACTCCAAAATGGGGATCCATAGTCCAGATGGGGCCTAACATGTGATCTATACAAAGTGATGAGGCATTGTTCTGTTTTGGAAATAAATGTCGTGTTAATCCTACAAAGTAGCGCATTGGTTTGGTTTGCAACTCTGGAGCAGTGAGAGGTAGAAGATAATTTATCGTTTACTAATATTCCTAAATCTTTTTCTATGTTAGAGGTCCTAATAATGGTATTGTTTAGGAGATAAGTTTGTCTGGGGTTGTTTTGTCCTAGGTGAAGTAATACACATTTAGAAACATTGAAGTACATTCTGTTATTAAATGCCCAGTTCTCAATTAAGGCTAGATCAAGCTTTAGGTTATGACAATTATTCTGGTTGTTTACCTCACCCCCAAGTTTGGTGTCATCGGTGAATTTAACCATAAAATTGTTGGCTGAGATACCCATATCACTAATGAACAAGTTAAACAAGGTAGGACCCAGGACCGATCTCTGAGGAACCCCGCTAGTCACATCACCCAAGTCAGACATTGCACCATTAAGTCTTACCCTCTGAGTCCTATTTCCCAACCAGCCGTCTAATGAAATAATGGATGGTGAAAAACCTAAATGGATTAATTTATTGATCAAGATGACATGCGATACCTTATCGCATGCCTTACTATAGTCCAAAAGAATGACATCCATAGGTATATTACAGTCAAGATTATAACTGATATGATTATAGAAACAGAGGAAGTTCGTAGTACAGGAAAAACCTGGTTTAAACCCATGTTGGTAATCATCATTAATGTTTAAAGTAACCATTTTGCTTTCAAGTTGTTGTTTTATAATTTTTTCCATTAATTTACACGGTGTAGAAGTGAGGCTAATGGGCCTATAGTTTTCAACTTTCGAATGGGAACCCTGTGTAAAAATAGGTGTAACAGTGGCTGTACACCAATCGACAGGGACTGAGGATTCTTGAAGGGATTTATTGAAGATAATTGTTAAAGGTATAATAATTGAATCTTTTGTCCCGATAAGAAACTTGGAATTTACGTTGTTCGGGCCTGGGCTCGTATGTTGTTTTAATGAGTCAAGTACCCCCAGTGTATCCTGCAAGGTGATTTTACATACTTCTATCTTTAATACTATTTCTTTAGGTAGAGTGATAGTTGGTTCCTGGACAAAAACTGTTGAAAAATAGTTAAGTTCAATAGCCATCTCCCTATCAGATGTTATAGTTATATTGTTGGTAACCAGTGGACCAATCAGGTTGTTATTACCTTTTTTCCCATTTAGATAAGAATATAGTGCCTTATGGCAGTCTTTTGTATGTGCTATTTTAAATTTCAGGTTGTGTTTAGCTAGAATGATTTGTATTTTTAGTTCTTTGACTGCCTCCCTATATTTTGTTAAGGCTATAGCTTTCTGATCTAATGGGCAATTCTTTAAGTTTGAAAAGAGTTTTCTTTTATCTGATATTAACCATTTAATAGTTCCATTAAACCATGCCTTGCCTTTGCTATTATACTTATGTTTTTCTGGTACATATTGATTTTTAAGTTGAAGGATTTGTGTCTTAAAGAATTCTCAGGCTTCTTCAGTTTCTAGTAGAGAAAGTAGTTGTTCCCAATTAAGAGACTTTAAAGAACCATTAATATTATGAAAATCTGCCTTGTGATATTGTTTTATTTTTAATTTGTTAGTTTTAAGTTGTAGAGAAAGTTGTATTGAAAAGGATATGGTCATGTGGTCACTATTACCTAATGGATTTAAGATCCTAATATCAGATGTGGGAATCTCTAGATTTGTTATAACAAGATCTAGTATGTTTATTCCCCTTGTTGGCCCTGTGACTATTTGCTTGAGACCTAGGTTAATAATAGCTGAAAGAATATGTTCATTATGTTGGTTAATACCAGATGAGGTGTTCCAGTCAATAGTAGGAAGATTGAAGTCCCCCAATATGAGCACTGAGTCTTTATGCGCTATCTGGGTGATTTCATCTGCTAGCTGTCTAGTCTGGTTTATATCAGAGGAAGATAGTTGGTAACAAGTCCCAATAAGTAGCTGGGGGGTACCTGTGGGTCTAATATAAACTCATAAACTCTCAGTATGTACTTTAATTGTTGATTCATAAGAGGGAATGCCTTCCCTTACATGCAAACTGACCCCACCCCCTTTTCTTCAGTCCTCTCTGTTTCTATAGTAGTGCTTAAAGCCAGGAATTTCCACAGTCCATTTTTTGTCTTTGTTACTCCAAGTTTCAGTAATGGCTATTAAAGCTAGATCTAAAGACTGAGCCAATATTACAAACTCAGCATGCTTGGAAATAGTCATTGATTGTGCATTCAAAGACAGGATATTTAAATTAGTACTATGTTGTTGACTGGGATTAGTAATAAGAGATGTGGGGGGGGGGTGCCCCAGTCTTCCCCTTATTTATCAGTTGAAATGTTTATTTATGAGGGAGGTTATCTTACGCCTAGAACAGTACATCCCCTTCTGCTGAGATGTAAACCATCCCAGCTATAAAAAGATGATCTATCTTCAAATTCCTCCCAGTGTGTCAGACAAGTTATTCCCTGCCGATAGCACCATTTACAGAGCCACTCATTCAGAGCATTTATTTTGGTGGTGATGTATCTAGTGGCTCTTGGAACGGGTAAAATTTCAGAGATATGTAAGCTACAGCCACGTTCTGTTAAGACATTGCATAGGGCGACATAGTCCTGTTTAATTTGCTAGAGACGAGATCTCCCAACATCATTGATTCCTACATGGATAATCACTAAAGGGGTTTCACCAGCTGATGATAAAACAGGTTTAATCATTGAAGTTATGTCTGCAATTTTTGCCCCTCTGTAGCTGGAGCAGGTTCGGTGTTCTTTGTCGGGGTTGCATACTGCCCGGTCAATGTATTTTATAATAGAATCTCCAAGGACAAATATCTGTTGTTTTGTACTTGATGCTGCCTGATTTGGTAAAGAAAAAGGTGCTGAAGTAGTAGCCTGAGGGTTGGTTGCCAAGAAAGGTTTGGCTGTTGAGTTCTTACATGTGACATTGTCTAGCTGAGAATGTGGTCCTTCTTTATTAACATAATGCGTATTGTATTCATGGGCATTATTATCAGGTCCATGTGTGGAAAAAGTGTAAAACTGTTCTGCATTCAACTGCGGTAAAGATACTGAAACCTTAGATATGGTGTTACTATGTACTCCTACTGTGTCATCTGGTACCTCATCAGTCTTTTGTAAAAGATGCTCAAATGAGTTATGAGTTGGAATTGTATGCATACTGGGAGATATGTGATTTCTTTTTCTGATACATTTTTTTGGGGGTATTTTTGTCCAAACATCTGTTTCTTGGTGGTGCAAACTTAAATTATTAATTGCAATAGTAGAGGGAGTAGAGGTAGTGATTGGTTGCACTACTGGATTTGGAGTGGGAAAGATGTTTAAGGGTGGTTCATAGGAAAAAGTATTCTCCAAGTGTTTTGTGGTGGAAGTATTTGTTTCTACTAAGAGTAACATATGGTCCATGTAGTCCTCCAGGGCTTTAATTTCAGAACTTAATGTCTCTTTAGGCTGCAAACATTTAATTTCATCCTGAAGATCTTTAACCAGTATACATCTGTCACACACAAAATTAGGCACTTGTTTGCCAGTGGTATACATTTGGCAAGATGTACATAACTTATTTACTTTCTTCATACTGGCTGGTATACAACAGTCACTATTGTTCTCAGTAAGCCCTCTTTATAAAAATCTTTTTTTTTTTTTTTTAGTTTTATTATCTTACTTGAGTGCTGAAGGATCTGGTGTCCTGGTCCTGATGTCCCCGGTGGACACGGTAGACATGCGAAAGATGTGCATGTCTCTGCGCATGTCTCCATGCGCAGCCCTGCTTGCTAGTGCTCGTTGTTTTATTGCCGAAAACCGGAAGTGTGTGATTGAGCTACTTCTGGTTTCGTGCTATCGCTAAATGTCCCAAATATGTCAGAAAAGCCTTTAAAAAGGCTAATCCTAGTAAGTAGGATAAGGTATAATATTTCAAAATACACCAAGTCACAAAGAACAAGAGGAAAAGTGGAGGTAGGCAAACCAGGAAGTACCCCAGTCCTCCAGTATCACACACGCCTTTGTAATATTGGAGGAAAGCACAAAGCTAGGGATAGTACCCTTTTCTTTGAGCTGTGCAATATCCAGTAAAACACTAACAATTTCAGTACATCAGCAGCTAAGTTTCATTAAATCACAGTTTCATGCATCTAGCATACAGCCTGCAAGATTATTTGAACAAACCACTCTTTTATGAAGATTTGATAACAGAAGTGAGAGAACAGGATCAAGACCATTGGCAGTGAACCCAACTCAAGCTGCAGCTTAAACAGCAACCAGCACTGTTGTTGTGGGGAGTTTCCTGGAATTAGCCAACAGCATTCCCAGAATGTCTAATTTGATAACATAGATAGAGAAATTGATTCATATTGTGATGGAACAGCAAATGAATAGTAGAGTACCATCAGCGGTGGCAGTCCACATGGATGCCCCTCCATGGAGACAGAGCAAAGGAATGGAGTTGTTGATGGTGCCCAGATTGAAGGGGGACACATGAATTTCATTTGTTTCTGGTGTCGGCCATATGGGCACCAGCTGCAAAACTGCTATAACACAGTGGAGCTTTGGAAGGTTAGAAATCAGCTAATTCACAAAGTGATGAGTCAGGTAAATGCCAATAATGACCTGCAAGAAACATCACTGGGGTCTTAGTAAGAGAGTGAACTAGGGCCCTGGAAGCTAGACATTCTGATCAAAATGTCACTCTCCCCACTGTCAGGACTGACCAAAGACAGTTGTTGGATATTGACAAGATACTTGGTCCATCATACAAGATCCAGGTTATTGTGGAAGTAAGGCCTACTCATGCTGTCCTAGATAGTAAACCCCAAGTTACCCTGACATTCAAAGACATTTATGACAAGCATTTTACTTATCATCTCCTGATGTAAGTTACTAAGATTGGATGTACTGTATTAGGACTGAACAATAAAACTTATCTTTACTTGGGATGCATCACTGTGGGCATTGATTTCCCAGCTAAAGTGGCTGGAGTAAGAGGCCTCACGGAGACACTGGCACTGGTATGCCTTGAGAGAGGAATGTTTAATGACACCCCTATTATAGAAGAAATGCTCATACATATATGGGAGACTAAAGTAACTTAGGCAGGAGAGAGACTTGGCAGAAGGTTAGGATCCTGCCAGTTCATGAATTGATGATACAGACCTTCCAATGACGGAGCTAGCAGGAGTTTGGAGACAGCAGTACAGAGGTCAGCATAGTGTGGTGGTAGGATGGAGGAGAAGTCACATTACCTGTGCCCTCAGTACCTGCAAGATCTGCTGTTACCCTACTGTCCCTCCCATTCGCTCCAATCCTCCAGCAAGGGATTGCTAGAGATTCCCAGGGTATGTTTGAAAATAGCTTTGCCTTTATGACTCCTACCCTGTGGAATTCTCTACCACATCAGATACGTGATAGCCTGACTGCAGAAAAGTTTAAGAAATCCTTGAAAGCACATCTGTGTGCACAAGCATTTGATGATTATTGCTAATTCACTGGAAATTTGATATATTATAACTGCCGCATTGTGGGGTGAATGGTTTTAACAACGTTTATTTTATGTTGAAGATGCTGTTTTACTTATTGAGTTTTAAAATTTGTATGTTTTTTTTTTGTAAAGGCACTGTGAGCTTTAGAAGGGTGCCTTATATAAATAAAGTTTGCTTGCTTGCTTGCTTGCAAATGCTAAGTGTGCCACCAGTGGAGTGGTCCACCTGAGAAAAAGATATCAGTAATCACATTTTGATGGTTGATGCCCTGTAGGAGCATGGATTACCAGAGATGCTGCTGGTGAAACCCTCTGTGTTAACTGTCCAATCACATACCACTGTGCATCAGATCACTATACAGGTTAAGAATGTGCCCTGAAGAAAGCTTATGGTTTGAAAGGGCAGGACTTTGGCTTCTGTACACTGTGCCAACACCATGGAGTAGCCCACATCCACACTGGATGTAGACAACCCAGTGATAGATACTACCTTCTTTGATTTTGCTGATTCCCCTTTGCCTGAAGAGTGGAAAAACTGTATGGGTCAGAAACTCACACACAGGCACAAGTTGTTTTCAGTAAGTGAATGGGATGTGGGGTGAATGACAGTTAAGGAACACCATATCTACCTACATGACCATTGTTCCTTCAGAGAAAGCTCTAGATTGTTGGCACCTAATAACGATGATTAAAGAGGTGATCACAGCAGGGAACATACAAGAATCCACAAGTCCTTACATGTCACCTATAGTTTTGGTCTGGAAAAAGAATGGAACTGTATGAATGTGCATAGATTATTGGATATTTAAGTGCACTATACCTGACCCATACACAATGCCCTTCATTCAAGATGCTTTGGACTGCCTTAACAGAAGTTGCTGATTTTCAATGTTGGATTTAAGGAGTCATCCAAAATCAAATTGACTCTGTTTTCAATTTTTCCACTTCAGAACATTGCCCTGCAATATCAAAGCTGCATAGCCCATCCACATCGCTAGGCAATCTTCCCCTGCAGGGGTTGGTTTCATGCCTGAGAACATTCTCAGTTGATGATACAAACTGGGTCCATGTGGCACATTGGTGGATCCTCTGCCTGTGGCCTGAGGTGGCATGGCCCCATGGATGTCAAATAACTTCCATATTGCAGTGATTGACTTCCCTTCCCTGTATGAAAAGCACTATATGAATTCTTCTTCTTCTTCTTCTTCTTCTTCTTCTTCTTCTCCTCCCTGTAGCCATTTGTAGAATCTTTCCTCAAAACTTTCTGTCTTTAGGAGAACTTTGACTTTTGGTGTTACACTGGCATGCATCACTATAGTCTACCTGGCACTGCTTCCCTCAGTGGTCAGTGTATCAGGCACCTTAATGGCATTAGGGCATTATGGCAGTCCACTATTACTAAGTCTGGGTGGCACTATCCAGTGACCATCCTTGCACATCTACCTTTTTACCTATGTCCATGCCAGGTAGGACTCCTAGAAGCAATAATGCCTTATGAGCAGGGCCACTGTAAAATTGCAGAAAAAGTTACCAAAAATTGTAGAGCTTTTTGCAAAATTTGCGGGTAAATTGCAGGAGTTCTACAATAGACCCCGAGTACTTCACATTTAATGTTTTCTGCAGCATGTATTAGTCAGCATAAACTGCTAAATGAATACACAGCCATTTGAATATGTTTAAAACATAAAGCAAAGTTTATGTTCCTAAAATCAATACTAAGCTCATAAGTTATCGTAAGCGTTGTCTATCTACCAAAATTTAAATCATCTGCCTCATACAGTGCTGAATAGATTCTATAAAGTGAGCAACAGCAAATCAATATTAGATACATCCAGAAGAAATACATTTTTCTGTTTCTGGATGTAGAATAATGATGCCTAATCAACAGCTATTTACAGTGCTCTGCCAGCTATTCACCTACTTTGGTACAAGAAAAAAATAAGCAGATAGAGTGGTGAATAACTGAGTTTTAGTAAAATGTTGTTAAAGTGTTTAATGTTCATAATTTGCACTGCCAGTACTGTACACTATTTTTGAAATCACATATTTAAACATTAAATGTCAGGGTTATTGTGGCTGGCAGTACAGACCAGAGGTTAGAGTAACAAACTGTGAATTAACTGGGTACATCCAGCAGAATTGGGTTTGATTCCCACAACCTCCACTTGCATACAGTGTGACTCTAACATACATACTAACATACTAAAAGCCAGCAGAATAGGCCTAATGGTCTGTCATGTCTGCTTGGTAGCCAACAGTCTAGTGGGTGCTCGCCTTTCCGGCCCCCAGCCCCTGAGAGGGTCTTCGTTGGCTTCATATTCCCCTTGTATCTGTCCCACCCCTTCTTGAAGCCCTCCACTGTGCCCTCCTGCACCAGCCTCCTGGGCAGTACATTCCATGGCTCCACCACCCTCTCAGTGAAATGATGTCTCCTACGTTCCCCCGCAATTCCCCCCTCCAGTTTCCACTCATGCCCCCTGGTTGTTCCCCCCCCTTCTTTAGCCTGAACAGCATCCTTGGTTCCACTCTTGGTTATTCCTTTTACGTACTTGAAGACCCCTATCATGTCTCCCCTGTCTCTCCTCTCCTCCAGTGTGTACAGCCCAAGCCCTTCCAGTCTCTCCTCATAGGGCCTCCCCCCATACCCTGAATCATCCTGGTCGCTCTCCTCTGGACCCTCTCCAGCAGTACTTTACCCTTCTTCAGATGAGGTCTCCAGAACTGTACACAGTACACGAGTTACAGCCTGACCAAGGCATAATATAGAGGGAGGATCTCCTCCCTCCTCCTGGACATAATTTCCCCGGCTATGCAGCCCAGTATCCTGTTTGCTTTGGCTGTGGTTCTTCTACAATTTTTGGAGTTATTCATTTTGATGTCTACCACCACCCCTAGATTCCTCTCACCCAATGTGGCTTGCAGTGCGACCCCCCCCCCAGGGTGTATACATGTCATGGGTTTCTGACCCCCAAATGAAGTACCTTACATTTCCCAGCATTAAACTTCAATCCCCACCTCCTTGACCATCCCTCCAGGGTATTCAGGTCCCCCTGGACTGTCTCTCTCGTTTCTTCCCTGTTCACTAGTGCTCCCTGTTTGGAGTCATCTGCAAAGAGACTCCACCTACTCCTAACCTCCCTCCCTATATCCGAGACATAGGCATTGAACAGGAATGGTCCCAATACTGAACCTTGGGGGACCCCACTGATTACCTTCCTGGGGGAGGAGACTATCCCACTGACTATTACCCTCTGTATTCACCATGAAAGCCAGTTTTCTACCCACTTGAGCACCTGTCCCCCCCATCCCCAACTCCCCCAGCTTTGCTAACAGCCCAATATGGGGTACGGAATCAAATGCTTTGCTGAAATCCAGGTATAGGATGTCCAGCAGCCTATGTCTGTCCAGGGCCCCTGTCACCCAGTCATAAAACTCTACTCTGAATAAGTCACTTAACCTCCTCAGTGATCCTGGGTTGCCCCTGAAAACAGGCATTGGTGCCTAGTGGACCTTACCCGGTTACCAAAAAAGATATATAAAAAAACCAATATATTTTTACTGCATCATACAGTAGTCAGGGTACCCTGTAATTTACCTTTGTTTTTACTCTGGCTGCAGTGATTTTGTTTAGGTAAAGATAAATGTTCAAATATATTTCATGTCCTTTATAAGCTTGTTTTTAGACTTTGCTCAGGTTTTTATTAGTCTTTGCATGTGAGTATCTAGGTGGCAGATTGCTAAGAGTGAGATCACTGTTAGCAACTAGCTTATTCAAGTTTAAAATCAGCAGGGCCATCCAAAATTCCTCAGCTGTTTGAATCAAAACTAGTCTGAATGAAAGTATGCTCACAAGGAAAAACCTGTCCTACCACTTGCAAAAAGGCTTACATAGAAACAGACTATGATGGCAGATAAGGACCGCTTGGCTCACCTAGTCTGCCCATTTCCCTACCTACAGGATAAGCTGCAGAGCCTAGTTAACCAACAGCCTATTTCTTCCTACCCCCACAAGAATTGCCTTATGTCTGTCCCACGCATTCTTGAATTCTTCCACCATTTTAGACCCGACAACCTCCTCAGGAAGGCTGTTCCATGTGTCCACCACCCTCTCTGTGAAAAAATACTTCCTCACATTGCCCATGAGCTGTCCCCCTCTATCTTCAAATTGTGTCCCCTTTGTTCTTACACATCTCTTTTTCTGAAAGATGCTACCCTCTTGGACTTTGTTGATTCCACTGAGGTACTTAAAAGTTTCTATCATGACCCCATCTCCCTTCTTTCCTCATGGGTATACGTATTAAGCTCCTTTAGTCTCTCCTCGTATGGCTTCTGTTGCAGACCCTGCACCATTTTAGTTGGCCTCCTCTGGACTGCCTCCATAATGTCTATGTCCTTGCGGAGATGGGGTCTCCAGAACTGGATGCAGTACTCCAGATGGGGTCTCACCAACTGTCTGTACAGAGGGATAACAACTTCATGCTTTCTGCTGGTGATGCCTCTCCTTATACATCCCAGCATCCCCCCAGCTCTCCCTACTGCCTTCTCACATTGCTTGCTAACTTTAAGGTCATCTAATATGATTACCCCAGGTCTCTTTCCATTTCTGTTGTTCTTACTACCTCCCCCCCCATTGTGAAATCTTCCCCTGGGTTTTTGTTTCCCAGGTGCACTTTTTTGCATTGATTCCAAGCTGCCATACTTTTGACCATTCCTCCAACCTTGCCAAGTCCCTTCCCATCCTTTCCATACCTCCTTATGTATCAGCCCTGTTGCAGATCTTTATGTCATGTGCAAAGAGGCATACTTTTCCTTCCAGTCCCTCTGCAGTGTCATTTATAAAGACATTAAAAAGGACTGGACCCAATACTGAACCCTGTGGTACCCCACTAGCAACCCCTCTTTCTTCAGAGTGGACTCCATTTACAATTACCTTCTGTGTTCTGTTGTCCAGCCAATGTTTTACCCAGGCTACCACCCTGAGACCCACTCCCAGGCTGATTCATTTGATTATTAATCTTTTATACAGGACTGTGTCAAATGCCTTGCTAAAGTCTAGGTAGGCCATGTCCACAGCCCCTTCCTGGTCTACTACTTTGATCACCCAGTCTAAGAAATCAATTAAATTCATCTGTGAATTGCCCAATTTACACTCAATGCTTCTCCCATGCACTGGGGCAGCTGAGATGCACAGAGTACATTTTTTTGTGAATCCTGCCCTAAGTGTTTAAGTGTACTTATGCTTCACCACTAGATTTTGAAGCCAAACAAGACAAGGATTCAGAAGAAAGCAGTGTCACATAAAACCCTTGCCCTACCTTGCACTGAATTATTTTGGCCAAACCCAAGTCTGCATGCAAAATTGTCAATATATTTGAGAGTATTTTGTTAAAAATGTTATTACTTTTTACACAGTTCAATGTAAAAACTCAAAAATTGCAAGAAATTGCAGAACATGTCAGTTTTTGTGGAGAATGGTGAAAACTGTGGGTTCTGCAAAAAAATTGTGGGTGCATTTTTCCAGTGGCCCTGCTTATGAGGATCCAGCTCCTCACCTGTACACCAGCTGACCAGTCAGTCACATGCTATGGTATCTGGCAAAATTTAACTGGAGAGGAAACAAATGTTCTCTGTTGTACTGAAGTACACATGGGTGTCTGGTTGGTAAACAGGACATCCCAGTGGTGCCTCAAGAGATGCAACTGGGCCACAGTGTAGATTATAGTTACTACCCCTGACTTGTGGGCTCTAACAATGTCAAGGAGCCTGGGTCATTAAATTCATGATTGAGGAGACCATTTCCATAGAAAGTTGATCTGGCAGTGTTTCTACCCAGAGAGGAGATTTTAGTGGGCCTGGTGTCAGAGTAGTGCAACCCCTTGGGATGTAGTTCCTCCCCTTCCCTCCCCACAGGAACATCCCACACATTCAATAACACAATCTGTTATGGAGTTGCGATAAAAAAAATATATATATCTCATCTTCCTGTGGGTAGAGCTACAGTGGAGTTTGAATATGTGGTGAGTTGTGTTTTTTGGAGCATTTATCTTTGTTTTAAGTTTTTGTAAGTTTTGTTGTGTTTTAAATGTAGCTTAAATCCTTAGAATCTTTCTGTGGCTGGAGGGATTGAAATCCTTAAAGATCATGTGCAATGGTTTTTACATATTTTTAATAAAAGCGTAAAAATTGCAGTTCAAGTCCTTGTGTCATGATTAGTGTTTTCTGAAAATTTCATGCTGTTTGGTTTTGTGGTTTTCTTTAAATCAGCATTTGTTAACTTTCTCTGTAATGGCTGAAAACAGTGGAGTTATTTCTGTCCTCTCAGTCACGCTTAGAGTGCAATGACATCATTTTGGAGTAGCTTGCTGTTTCGGATTCCCAATCAGAGCAGCACTCTGTAGAGTTTATGGTTTGCTGAGCTCTCCAGGTTTCTTACAAACCCAGTCTCTGGTTTGTGTTTAGATAGATCAGCTTAAAATATATCATTCTCTTCCTTTAAAAAGCTAATCATTTCAGTTCAATGCTGAATTAAAGTAGTGGAAATCTTTTTCTATGAGAAACCAGCTTGTCTGTATCATATAGCTCTGTTCTTTCTAATCAAACCTTAATTTTTTTCTAACTATATAACACAGGGCTGTTTAATGAATATAAAATAAATCTAAATTTTGTTCATTCACAGAAAGTTTGTTTTTGATGTAGCCTTCATAAATACAATCATGTAAGAACATTTTTGTTCATGTCAGATTAACAACCAGGGGCTTGTCATACTCTGCTACAGTATTTCAAGCACATATACTGTCAGAACTCATAAATTTCAGTTCTTTGGTGGTTTCTGTGTGAAAATACATGATGTATGTGTATAACTAAAAACATTATGTGGCATCCCGATGCACCACGTATCTGCCTCACAGTAGAGGCAGCTACAGTCTACTGCATCCAGTCCCCTGCCACACAAGCCCCCTGCCTTCTGCTCCACATTCCAGGCTGCTGCACCCTGCTGCCCACTGTCTTCTCCCACAAAGTCAGGGATTGTGCACCCTGCTATCTACATCCTCTGCCCAATGAATCAGCACTACTGCACCCTGCTGCCCCCTGCCCAAACAATTGGGGTTGCTGCACCCTGCTGCCCTCTCTCCCCACCCTCACAGTTAGGGATGCTGCACCTGTTGCCCTGTTCTTGTCTCCACAGTCAGGGCTGCTGTGCTGTGTTAAGCCCTCGAGTGCCAGGTTCCCTTCCTCCACAGCTGGGGCTACTGCACCATGCTGCCCTAACACCAGAGGTGGAGCTTTTGCTGCACCCTGCTACCCACTTCCATTGCTCCTAATGGTCAGGGCTGCTGCACCACATATACCCCATCTTACAGTCAGGGCTGCTGTACCCCGATGCTCCATGTGTCCTGCCCCACAGTTGAGGCTTCTGCACCATGCCATCTTCTATCCCCTGTCACCACTGACAGGGCTGCTGCACCCTGCTCCTTTCTACACAGTTGGGGTTGCTGTGGCCTGCTGTACCCTACAGCTGCATGCCTCTGCAGTTAGGGCTGCTGCACCATGCTTCCATGTGCCACAAGATTCAGGGCATTTGCTGCACCCTGTTGCATGCCTCCACAGTTGAGGCAGTTGTACCCTGCTGTCACCCTGCCACCAGAGTCAGATCCTTTGCTACACCCTGGTGAGACTGAAACAGGGGGCAACATGTGAAGTGTCCCTGACTATGAGCATGAGAGAGAGAGGGTAGCAGGGTGCAGCACCCTAGCTGTTCAAGAAGGGTGCAGCACAAGAGTAAGGGCATTTGCTGCACCCTGTCCCCTGCCTGTGGAGGCAAGGGACTCTGTGGTGCAGCAGGGCACAATGGTAGCAGGGGACAAAGGACAGCATGGTGCAGAAACCCTGACTGTGGGGCAGGACACAGGTGGGCATCAGGGCACAGCAGCCCTGACAATAGCACAGGGTACACATTGCACAGCAGCCCAGACCATTTGGGCAATGGAAATACATAGCAGGGTTCAGCAGCCCCAACTGTGGATGTAGGCAGCATGAGGGGGCAACAGGGTGCTATGGCCCTGAATGCATGTGTGGGGGACAGGGGGCAGCAAGGTGCAGTAGCCCTGAATGTTCAGGCAGGATATAGGGGTGGCAACAGGATACAGCAGCCCAAACTGTGAGACAGGGTGCAGCAGCCATGCCTGTTTGGGACAAGGAATGTGGGGAGCAGGGTGTAGCAAAGGATTTGACTCTTGTGGCAGGGGGACAGCAGGGTGCAACTGCCTCAATTGTGGAGGCATGCAACAGGGTGCAGCAAATGCCCTGACTCTTGTGGCAAGTGGCAGCATGGTACAGCAGCCCTAACTGCAGAGGCATGGGACTCTAGAGCACAGCAAGCCATAGCAACCCCAACTACATAGAAAGGAGCAGGGTGCAGCAGCCCTGTCTCTGGTGACAGGGGGATAGAGAACAGCATGGTGCAGAAGCCTCAACTGTGGTGCAGAACACAGGAGGCATCCAGGTACAGCAGCCCTGACTGTGAGATGGGGTACAGGTGGTGCAGCAACCCTGACAATATGGCGCAATGGAAGTGAATAGCAGGGTGTAGCAAAACCCCCAACTCTGGTGGCTAGGGCAGCATGGTACAGCAGTGCCAGCTGTGGAGGCAGGGAACCTGGCACTATAGGGCTTAGCACAGCACAACAGACCTGACTGTGGAGGGTGAGGAAGAGAGGGTAGTAGGATGCAGCAGCCCCAATTGTTTGGGAAGGGGGAGGCAGGGTACAGCAGCCCTGATTCTTTAGGCAGGGGATGGAGGCAGCAGGGTGCACAATCCTTGACTGTGTGGGAGAAGATGATGGGAAGCAGGATACAGCAGCCACAAATGTGGAGCAGAAGGAAGAGGGCTTGTGGGGGCAGGGACAGGTGGCAGTAGAGTGCAGCTGCCTCAGCTGTGAGACAGAGACATGGTGCATCAGGATGCCACATAGTGTTTCTAGTTATACCTAACATAGAAACCACAAAAGAACTGACATTTGTAAGTTCTGACAGGTGCCTGTCACACTCTGCTACAGTATTTCAAGTACATGTACTGTTTGTCAATCTGACATGAAAAAAAAATGCTCTTGCATAAAATCTAATTATGGAGGCAACATCAAAGACAAACTGTTTCTGTGAATGAACAAAATTTAGATTTATTTTATATTAATTTAATAGTCCTGTGTTATATAGTTAGAAAAACAATCTATCTGAGTTTTGATTAGAAAGAACTGAAAGCTGTGATACAGACTAGCTAATTTCTCACAGAGGAAGATTTCCACTACTTCAATTCAGCATTGAAATTAAAATAATCGGCTTTTTATGAGAAGATAATGTTGTTATATTTTAATCTGATCTTTCTAAGCACAAGCCAGAGACTGTGTTTGTAAGAAACTTGGAGAGCTCAGCAAACCGTTAACTCTACAAACTACTGCTCTGATTGGGAATCTGAAACAGCAAGCTACTCCAAAATGATGTCACTGCACTCTAAGTTTGACTGACAGGACATAAATAACTCCACTGTTTTCAGCCACTGTAGAGCAAGTTAATAAATGCTGATTTAAAGAAAACCACAAAACCAAACAGCAAGACATTTTCAGGAAACACTAATCATGACGCAAGGACTTGAATTTCAGCTTTTCAAGCTTTTATAAAAAATATGTAAAAACCATTGCATATGATCTTTAAATCTTTAATCTTTCTGTGGCTGGAGACTGTTGTTAGGTGAGGGTTCTTTGGCCAGTAATGGAGCCAGCCAATCAAGGCTGTTTGCATTTCAGTTAACCTCTGTTTAAATACACTGAGGCATTTTAAATCTTCTTGCTGTGAGTAGAGCTAGCAGTGGAGTTTGGATATGTGGTGGGTTTATTTTTGGAGAGTTTATCTTTGAGATTTTTTGTTTTAAGGTTTTGTAAGTTTTGCTGTTGTGTTTTAAATGTAGCTTAAATCTTTAAAATCTTTCTGTGGCTGGGAAAAGCCCTCCCATCCACCCCTTCCATCAGCCTTTCTTAAATACTGAAAAGCCACTGGGAGTTTGGGGTTAAAGGCTGTGAGGGAGGAGCTTAGGGAGTTGCAAACTTCCCATGTTAGCTAACTCTTAAAGGTAATAGGCGGGGAAAAGTTCAGACACTCAAGTTTTTACTAGTTGGATTTTATGGTTTAAATGTTTCAAAGTGCAAGTTTGAAAGTCAAAAGGACAGGTTTTGGTTTATGAGGGGTAACTGCATATTTAAAATTGAAAGTTTAAAGTTCAGACTGACAAGATCATGTATAATTGTGTCAATTAGAGATACTGAGCTAGCAAGCTAGGGACCAACGGGGTAAAGAAGGACTCAGAAGCAAGCTAGTAGGGTCACATATGGTATCCAGCTAGTGCTGTACATACTGTGTGATAAGAAACTGAGGTTACATTTAAGTTAAGTGTGAACAATGGAGGGAAGGAAAATTGGGAATTATTGGGGGGGTGGACTGGGGGTGGAGGGGCTTCAATAAAAGTGGCTGGAGACATCAGAATAGTGGATGAAATGAGGGTGGAAGGCACAGGGAGGATAGTGGGGTGCAATGGTTGTGGGGTGGCTGTTTGAGTGAATATATTATAGAAACTGGGGGGAGTGTGACTTGGGCCACCCAGTATCATGATTGGGATCTGGCCATCCCAGGGTATAGAATTTACAGGAAAGCTTGGGAGGGGGTAGAACTCTATGTGCGGGAAAGGATCAGATGTATGAGGGATGAGGGGGAGAAAGGGAGGACAGAGGCACTATGGATGCAGCTTCTGGACTCCAAGGGTAGAAAGCTGAGGCTGGAGGTGGTGTACAGACCACCAGCCCAATCAGTGGAACTGGACAGGGAGTTAGCAGAGCAAATAAGGAAGGTGTGTAGAAAGGGCAGTATGGTGATTGTGGGGGATTTCAATCTGCCGGGGAAAGATTGGAATACCCCTGCCACCTCCAGTGCCAGGGAGCAGGTGCTCTTGGATGCAATCCAGGATGGTCTTCTGACACAGCTGGTCAGTGGGCCAACACAACTAGGTAACACACTGGACCTGGTGCTGTCAAAAGAGGGGGCAGTGAGGGAAATAAGGGTGGAAGATCCACTAGCTGGTAGTGACCACCAAACAGTGTGGTTCACTCTCAAGTTGGGTAGGGAGTCTGGAGGCACAGTAACAAAGATGATGGATTTTAGCAGGGCGGACTTCAGGAGGATGAGAGAAATACTGCAAGGGAGACTTCAGGGTATTAGGACAGAGATGGATGCACAGCAAAAGTGGAAAATTATTAAAACTGGTCTAACAGAAGCTACAGAAGCTTGCACCAGGACCAGGACCAAGAAGTGCAGAGCCACTAAACCATGCTGGCTGAACAGAGAAGTGTTGGAGGGGTGAAGGCAAAGAGAGTTGCATACCAGATGTTCAGGAGAATGAGGAAGGGAGAGGACAGGGAGGCTTATGTGAGTTGGTCCAAGCAGGTGACCAAGCAAGTGAGAGTAACCAAGGCCTCCAGGGAGCTAAGGTTGGCGCAGGGCATTAAGGAAGGGGAGAAAGTCTCTTTTAGATATGTCAGGGAAAATAGGAAGTGCAGAGACCATATAGTGAAGATAAAGCGGGGAGGGAGGGTGGGAAAGGAAGAGGAACAAGCGGAAGTACTAAATGAATACTTTTGCTCCATTTTCACAAAGGAGAAGGATGGTCTAGTACTACCATGGACTGGAAGGATGGGGTGGGGGTGGGGAGGAAGGATGGACAGAATTATCAAGGGGAATAGAGTTCTAGAGTGTCTGAGGGCATTAAGAGTGGACAAGGCACCAGGTCCTGACGGCATCCACCCCAGGGTGCTGATAGAGATAGCAGAGGTATTGGCCAAGCTGCTGGTGGACCTGTTCAGCACCTCCCTGGACATGCGATGTATGCCTTAGGATTGGAGGGTGGCCCATGTGGTGCCCATACACAAGAGTGGCCCTAGGGATGAGTCAGGAAATTAGTGGCCTGTCAGTCTCACTTTCATAGTGGGTAAACTTAAGGAGACAATACTGAAGGAGAGGCTGGTGTTGTTCCTTGAGGGTAATGACCTCCAGGATGGGTGGCAGCATGGGTTCATCTTGGGGAGATCTTGTCAGACCTATCTAATAGAATATTATGACTGGGTAACAAGAGAGCTGGATATGGGTCACGCTGTAGATGTCTTGTACTTGGACTTCAGCAAGGCCTTTGATTCGGTGCCTCTTGTCTGCAACTGCTCTTCGGAAGACTGGGAGGGAAGCTGACTGATGTGGGGGTGGGAATGAAGCTGACAAACTGGATAAGGAACTGGCTACAGGGGAGGATGCAATGGGTGGTAGTGGGGGGGGGCTCTCGACACCTAGACCGGTAATGAGCGGTATGCTGCAGGGCTCAGTGCTGGGCCTGGTGCTATTTGGGCTCTTTATCTCAGATATTGCACATGGTGTTGGGAGCAGGGCTAGTCTGTTTGCAGATGATACCAAAATGGGGCCAGTGGTGGACAAAGAAGATGGATGGGAACAACTACAAGGGGACCTAACCAAACTGGAGGTATGGTCAGAGAAGTGGCATCTGGGATTCAATGCGAAAAAAGTGCAAGTTTATGCACTTTGGGGCCAAGAACCCAAGGAGGGACTACTGGTTGGGAGGAGTGAGACTTGGGATCACTGAGGAAGAGAAGGACCTAGGGGTGTTGGTAACAGAGAACATGAACAACTCTGCTCAATGCAGGAAAGCAGCAGCTAAGGCTAACAAGATGCTGGGCTGTATCACAATGGGTTAATTATCCAGGCATAGGGAGGTGATCCTACCCCTCTACAGATCTTTGGTCAGGCCACACTTGGAGTACTGTGTGCAGTACTGGCAGTCATATCTGAAGAGGGATATTAATTTGCTGGAAGGGGTGCAACGGAGGGCAACAAAAATGTTACAGGGGATGGAGGGCAAGGCCTACGAAGACAGGCTTCATGAGCTGAATATGTACACACTGGAGGAGAGGATGGATAGGGGAGATATGATTGAAACATTCCAAGTATTTGAGGGGAATAAACAAAACTAGCACTGAAGGGGTATTTAAACTGAGGAGGGGTAGTGACACGAGGGGGCACAGACTAAGATTGGAAGGGGGAAGATTTAGGAGGGAGATGAGGAGGCACTACTTCATGGAGAGGGTGGTGTCTAAATGGAATGATCTACCAAAGGGGGTGGTATCATGTAAGACAGTAGGAAGTTTTAAGAGGGAGTGGGACAAAGCAAGAGGGAAGGTCTGGGTGGTGGGGACTGAGGTTATCATGGGAATGACAGATGGGGAAGGGGTTGGGGCAGCTGCAATCTAGGATGTTAGCTGCACACTCAGGCAGACATTGATAGACTGGGTGGTCTGTTTCTGCTGGAAGATTTGTATGTTCGTAATTAATGACACTACTAATAATATACTCATGAGTCAAAATTCTAATAAATAAAGAATTTATATGGGAATATGAACAAGGAGATAAGGTGATAGAAGGAAAGGTTAAGAAAGTTAACTTGGGAAATGTCTGAAACCTTGGCTCAGATTAGATGCCCAACTAGGCTCGGCCCACTAAAACACTGACCGTGCCCACCCCCACCACACAGTGCTAGTGCAGTACATTTCCTTTTATTACTCCTGTCCACCTGTACTGGTAGCACTACCCTCTCCCCACTCATACCAGTGTTTAAACTATTAACTACTTTTAGGGAGCTCCCAGTGCTTCACTGGGTACTCTGCCATGGAAATGGTGCAGGTCTATTGACATTGCAGCTGGCTGGTCAGTGGTGGTGTACTTTAACAAATTAAAAAAAACTTTAAATGTAAACCCTAAACCCAAAACCCATGTAACTGCGAAAATGGCATACCCCCAACTGAGGCAAAATATTTGTAGATCCTGGCCCATGGGCCACGAGGAAGAATGTTGCAAACAATTTACATTCCCGTGTTGCAGAGCAAGCCCTGAGAGGGCTCATGGTTCTGGTGTTACGAAGCTGTTCTCATGGCTCAGGTTCCTCCTTCTTTCATTGTGCAGACGCAGGGTCTCTCTTGGTTGTTGGTTCATCAGTTGATCTTGGTGATCTGGTCCATGGTGCAGGCCTAAGGTGTCTCTTGGCTGGTATCAGGTTTTTCTGCTTCAGCAGATGACTGCACCTCTTTTGTTCCCTCCCTCTCTCTCTCTCTCTCTCTCTCTCTCTCTCTCTCTCTCTCTCTCCTTCTCTGCTGAACAAAGCAGTCCAAGAAACCATTGCCACATGTCCCACTCACATGTCCTGGTTTCCAGACCCAGTGTGAGATACTAGCTATAACCTAGCTGTAGCACTTAGCAGCCAGTTCCACAGATTGTCTTCAGTCTCGATTCTTTCTCCACTGAACGGCAGCACAAACTGTCTCTCATCACATTGCAAGCTGGTAGTTGTGGCACTTGTGCTGGAGTAGCACTTGATTACCTCATTTTCCCCAGGCAGGAATCAAGTCTCTCTTTTCTCTGGAGGTCATTCTGACAACTTTGGCAATAAAGACAGTACTTCTCTTAGTCTGCTTCTTTAAGGCTGTAGAAACCTTCAAAACATATCCTGAATTGTGGTGGTAGAAGCCCTAGGCAAGTTTGCCTAAGTGGCTCCAGCCAGCTGCTGGTGGCTCTATCATCATCCCATGATACCTGAGGAGCATTGGCTCAAAAAGGGGATTTATTTAAGGCTTTTATCTTTAACCGATGTATCCCCCCAGTTTGGTTTGTACTGCTGCACTTATTGTTTCTGCCAGTTAAGGAGCATTGCAGGGAATCCCTTACTCTGAAAGAACCAGGAAGTGCAGTGCTCACTGGTACATGTCAGGGTGCAGGTTCAGGGTGGATAGCCCCACTGTAGGCTCCACAAACACTCAGAAGCAAACTTGCACTCCAGGATAGTGAAGAAAGGTTCACTGAAATAAGTAAATTCAAAATCAGGATGTACTGTATGTTTCACCTGCATTTATTTTAACAAATCCAAATAACGCATCGAACTACAAAATGGTCACAGACTGTGATACAAGCTTTGTGTGTTATTTGGATTTGTTAAAATAAATTAGGGTGAAGTATGCATCCTGATTTTGAGTTTACTTATTTCAATACACCTTTCTTCAATGTCCTGAAGTGTAAATTTGCTTCTCAGTGTTTGTGGAATCCCTTACTCTGCTGGAAGTACTGGTCATGCTCTCTGTGCATGCAATGGGCAGATGTGTAGCTACTGAGCCACTTTGGGAGATTGAGCATGCTGAGTCCCCCAAAAATATAGTCCCCCCCCACAACATTTCCACAGGCCCCCTGTGCCTTCCTGGAGTTCTTGGGGCCAGAATATGCTGGGAGGGAATTTTTCCAGAAGTCACAGTCAGTGGCAACATTCAGGCACACAGAATACCAGAAATAATCAGCCTTTTCTGGCTGCAACTGGTCTTCCAGTCCCTCATCACACTGCAGTCCTTGAGGGCCAAAGAGAGGAAGATGGGTGGCTTCAAGGGCTTTAAGGGCCACAGGTAAGCCCCACACTTTGGTGGGTGTGTGTGTGTGTACAACTTGTATTCATTAATTCTTGAGTACCTTGAAACTTGTGTGATTTAAGAACTTTGATCATCTAATTGATGGCATGTAGTAATTGTCCATTATTTTGCATGAGTAAGGCAATCTGGATTAGTCTCAATATCTTGATGAATTCCATCTTTTTCAGTAAAATACTTGAGGCATGTGCATAGGTGCATGAGAACAGTAGCTCTCCTGAGCACATGAATGTACTGCATTTCCCTAGTCTGACATTGGTAACTGACTTGCTTTTTTTTATTTCATTTAATTATTTTTTTGAAGCAGTGAGAAGGGAGGAAACCACTGAATATGAAAATAGTCAATGTCGATTTCATTTCCACAAATTAACAAGAATGTGAATTGTTGTGAAACCCTATATTTTATTTTGTTTTACCAGGAAAAAGCTTCATTTTGCAGAGCTCATTTGCAAGGAGGTCCTGAGTAGGACAGAGGAGTAAAGAAAGCAATGCATGCAAACATACATACATACATACATACATATTGGATATTGCAGCATTCAAGAGTACAATATCATCTAATAATACATAATATACATTGAGACATAAATACAGCAGAAAAAGAGAAGAGAAATAAATGCAAATGGGTCGGGATTACAATGTCAGCTAATGAGACATGGTGCTTAAAAGGTAACCGAATGTAATCATAGCAGTCTGAGAGCAGCACCTATGAATATATTAATTCAGTTGATTGTAGGAACAACGTGCAGATAAAAGGAATAAGTACAAACAAGTACAAATATTAGTTACACTGTGCATTTATCTACACAATATTGGTTAAGAAGAATTTGGAAGGAACTGGGACCAATCAATATGAATAATTTGAGTGTTTTCTGGAGGGTGTTCCAGGCTTTGGGGGCAGCCCAGCTGAGAGACATCTATTCATATCCAGAACAGGGCCTGGGTACATTGAACAGTATGAGATTATGTAGTCGAAGTGTATATGGGCTTTGGGTTACAGAAAGTAGGCTGTTGGTTAACTAGAATCTGCAGCTTATCCAATAGGAAGGGAAATGGGCAGACTGGGTGGGCCAAGTGGTCCTTATCTGCCATCAAAGTCTATGTTTCTATGTTTCTATGGGACCTAAGGAGTAAAGCAGAGATGTATGAAGGTAATGAGTTACATAGAGCTTTGATAGACCAGGGGTTTAGGTGCCTTAACCTTCTGGTCTTGAGAGAGGGCCACCCCATTTCCCTATAGAGGAGACAGTGATGTGTGAGAGCAGGGAGCTCACAAATATTGTGGCACTCTCTGATACAGCATGTCCAATCGACCCAGTATAGAGGCTGAGGCACTTCTATATATGATGTCACCATAATCTAGAAGTGAAAGGGAAGAAACATGACTTGCACTAATATTTTCTTATCTTCACAGTTTAGGCAAGCCTTGTTGTGGAAATAGAAACCCAGTTTTTGTTGTAGCTTCTTACACAGTGTTTCTATGTGTACATTGAATGACAGCTTGTTATCCACAAACATGCCGAGATATTTAAGAGAGCTTACCTGCTCAAGTGTTTCATTGGAGAAGGTGGAGATGCCAATTGCAGGATGGGTGAAATTAGCTTTGTGTGATAAGACCATATACTTGGTTTTGGAGGCATTTAATAATAGCTTAGATGCATGGAGATTAATTTGCAAGAGATTAAACTCTTCTTGCAAGCACTATAGTGTTGATTCCAGGTCTGGGTTTGTGGTTCATAGTACTGTGTCATCTGCATAAAAGTGTAGGTTAGTGATAGTGTATAGTACCTAAGAAGTGAAAGCTCATTGATCAAGTGGAATCAGAGGAGTTTGAAGGAAATAATATAAATTATGACCTGGGGATCGTAAATACAGGAAGCTGATTGGCCGAGAGGTTTTGAAGCCCTGATGATATCGGGCTATATCATCACGGCTTCAAAAACCTCTAGTCACCAGCCTGCTCACTGACCATGCAGTGTTCTTCATCTCTCACAGTCTTGGTGAGTCAGGCTTCCAGTCTGCCTCTATTTAAAAAACTCCCACAGCTTTCTTGCTGCTGCGGCCGACCCCAGAGCGGTGGCATGGTTCAACATTCAAATAAAAAAGGAAAATGACATCCACTTGCCAGGTCTTCATTTCACCACAAACACCCCTGTGAAAGAATTAAGTGTGAGCACAACAACGGATGAGTGCAAAGCTCTATCAAGAATCGCAAAACCAGCCACTGTATGTCTTTTTTTTATTATTTACACAGAAACAAATGCTCCATACCCGGGACTCCATACAAACATCTGCCACTCAGTAAATCCAATCCACACAGACTAGAATACTGCAATAGCCGCTTGTAGCCAAACATTCGCTCTCTTAACAGTTTAAATAAATACTTACTGCATTTATGCAAAAAAGTGCTGTTAAAGTACAGGTGTCTACTCGAGAAGGAACTCACGCTTTCAGACTTCGAAAGTCACAAGAGCTGCAGGTTGTCTTTGACCTCCAACAATAGTGCCACCTGCTGACCACAGTCCTCCAAGAACTATTTTATTACAATGTATTTCTACACTGCACAGAAATTCACTTTTAAAATATTTTTTGAAAGTTATTTTGCTTTTTTCTTTGCAAAACATATAATCCAGTTCATAATAGCAATAAGGTACTTCAGGGTGTGGTATATCATGGGATATCATCACTTCTCAGGCAGTTGGATGCACTCGTGTCCAACCACCCGAGGCGTGATGATATCCCATGATATACCATATCCTGTCATGCCTTATTGCTTAAATATGAAACTCCTTGAAAGGCGAAGTGAATAATTAATATGCTGTAACACTTTTTATGAACCTCTGATTATGTGAGTCAGTCCCCTCTCAGTCCCTTGTAGGAGATTAGTCAAGAAACTGAAGGATCTATGGCTGGAGGAAAAGAGTCCAACATGAATGGAAATCTTGATAAAGGGGTAGACACAGAGGGTAACAGTGAATGTGGAGTACTCGCAGGTTAAGGAGGTAATGTGCAGGGTACTGCAATACTCAGATACCAAAGAGAAGTGCTGGCTGGTGCAGCAGAACAGATGAAATACTCAGTAAAGTATTAACTAAATAAAACAAATTCAGTGCTTGGAGAATAGTGTATAGTGGTTGTGCATACTTTAACTTTGACCTTTCTCTATTCCCACCCTCAGTAGAGGAGTCTGGTAGCATTTAGGAAACAGAAGGCCCAGCATCAAGGGTGAGTAGAGTGATGGAGGAGGAGGAGGCTGAGGAGGATGGTGGGGAACAAAAACACTGAACGTGGATTGCTGCGATGGGCTGGCTTATATTTGGAGTGTGGGAAGGGCTATTCACCTGCATTGAATCATGGTCTTAGTCCTCCAATTCAATGCTTGGCAAATAGTGGATACTGCTTGTTCATACTTTAACTTTGGCCTTTCACTATTCCCACCCTCAGTGCAGGGGTCGACAGCATCTAGGGAACAGAAGGCCCAAAAAGAGATTACCTCCTCCAATTCACAGAGAGTGTGGACAGTAGCACGCAGTAGAGGAAACCCCCTTGGAGGAAACCTCTGAGGACCCATGACTGCCAACTTGCCTGTCCTCTAGGCATACTAAGAGGTGATATCCCTAATGCCTGATAATTTTTCTTGTTCTCATATATAGATGTAATGTTCTAAGGTGGATTTTCAGTCTTGATGCTGTTAACTCTACTTGACTGGACAATTGGGACTCTCAGAATTGATGGAAATGAAGAGGGGGGTCTTGAAAAGTTCTCATTGCTTGCAACAATGCAGTAGATGTTTTCTGGATGATAAGGAAGTCAGAAGGCTTTGAGTAGGCTCCAAACGAGTTGAGTAGGATATTGAAGGACCTGAAGATTAACAGTTCTTCATAGTCAGGAATAGGAATTTGGATTCATCTGGGACATCTAATGATATTGAAGTGAGATATGAGATGCCAAAAAACTAGGAGACTTTGTAATAAAGTATGGTAGCAGCAAGTTATCATTGAAAATATGAGAATGAACTGAAGAGGTATTCCCTGAATGGCAAGATGTTTGACTTGAGAAGAATAGCTTCTGACAGGAGATAGCCAAGTCTATGCTTAGAAGTCATTGGCTTGATATGAGTATGGGATGAACTCCTAGGGTATGACTGAATAGCATGATGGAGAAAATCTTCCAGGTGATGGTGAGTTGTTATTATAACAGCTTCTGTGAACATTGTCTTGTTGATTATTTTATGGTTTGAACTGATGAAGTTGGAGGTTCAAGGAGAGTCAAGGAAGTAGATGCTAATGACATCCTGGGGTTAGCATGAGGTACAAACACCGTTATTTCTACCATGGAATTAGGAAGCTAGAGCAAGGTTTAAGTTAGATGTGATGAAAATAGACCTTACATGGCTATACTGGACTGCAAAAGTCTTGCTTGACAATGATGATGTACGTTGTTGGGTGATGATTGTGAGATTGATAAGGTCGCAGAATGAAAATGTCTTCAAGCAGTGGCTTTTCGGCAGAAGGATAGAAAGAGAAGACCATGTGTACAATGGGCACTATGCACAAAGGGTGTGGAGGTATGAGGAAAATGTGCATACCCCGCACATGCCCCTGCACCCCACAGACAGGTGTGCACCTACTGGCATGCACCAAAGCCAGTCACTTGTCTGCGGCTCCCCCCCCCCAGTATGCAGGTCTCCGCAGGGTGGCTGGGGGAGGAGTCACCATCCCGGGTGGCCATCCAATAGGATGCCCCCCTGGGGCACACAGTGGATCCCTTGTGCTGGGTGGTGAGGGTCCATGGCTGTGCATGCCGCTTGCATGCATCCAGACCCAAGCAGCACCCACTGGTCCTATTGCTGCTGCCTGCAATGTCCAGGGTGCTCACCCATCCAGCCACTCCTGACTGCCCCCTGCAGCCCAGCAGTCAGGGGTGTCATGGTGCACCTCATCCCAGCCCCCCAGCAATGTCTTGGCAGTGCCCGTGGGGGTGCACAGTGGGTTATGGCAGGGTCAGCCCTGGTGTACTCTGCACTGCTCGGTGCATCCATGCTGCCAGCACTAGTGTGTTCATGAATCCCGTGTAATTCTGGCATGCCCCCTATAATGCCCTCTGCATGGAGCTGTCCATGGATGAGGGTGAGTGGGTACAGTGGGTCTGCCTGAATGCTGTGCTGGGGGCACAGTGGGTGAGAAGTGCCTATGCGCCCCTGATACACACGAGTAGCCACTCCACACCTTTTCTGCACAGCATCCAAAAAGAACACAGGTTATTGATAGAGACAAGGAAGGGTGTCAGCATCCCATCCTTGGCACAGGAGTGTGAAGGCCAAAAATGATTTCCATGATTATGAGAAGGCGTGGATAATGTGAGTGAGACTCAAGTAGGACTTGAAGATGGCAGTTTTACTTCTTGGTTGGCAACTAGAATGCTAGTGTAGGTGGGATGCTCAGTGAATTACTAATTGCATGCTGCCATCTGGCAGATCTGATGAAAAAGTAATTAGCATTGAGACCGATGTAAAGGCATGTAGGAAGTCCAAGATATAACTATAATGGATTATAATCGAATATAAAGTGATGGTGGATGATTCAAATGGTAAATGCATCACTTTTTTATAGGAAATGAGACTTCAAGTTATTGGCAGTACTATAAGCCAGGACATTGCTTCCAGATTAGCAAACAAGGAAAGAGGTTCTGTGGTAATGATACTAAATAGTCCTCTGAAGACCTGTCATGATACTATTTTCAGAATGTTGATGACTGTCCGAGCGCATAGAATGAAGCTGCAAGATGGACCTGGATCAGGTCTGATGCTACAGTGAGACAATACAAGTAACCCAATAAAAAAGAAATGCAGCAGTTCAGCCTGACTCCTTTTATTTCTTCAATTCAGTAAACTTGCTAAGCACATATGTGCCCACAGTTCCAAGCCTACTGACAGCACAGCAATAATTAAAGAAAGACCCCTTGAGGTGTAGTACTAGCTCCTTCTGATAATAAACCTGCATAGGAGCTACATGTTGCCACAGTAAAGCAGCAACAGCGCACAGGCTGATTTGCCCTGATTGCCACTCAAAGTAGAAGCCTCATAAGGTAGTATTATATGAGTCAGAGTTTAGCAGGACTCAGGTCTGGCTCCAGTAGACTGGGAATAGAGATTAGAAGGGTTTGTAGGTAGAAAGCTGGCCACTGATGAGTGAGTTGAGGAAAGGCAAACAGTTGATTGTAGAGCAATGATTATCAGCATCGAAGATGGTTCCTTCTTCTGTTGGAAGGCTACAGCCTGTAGTTCAAGGGGGGCAGTGCAACTGGCCACACATCCCTTTTGGCCTATTTAAGGGCTGCTCTCCTCACTTCACCCACTAGCATTCTTTCCTTGCAGTCAGAGGCTCTGCTGGTCTGTCTTCTGTCCTGGAGCCTGCTGGGGCTCCCACCCCTTGTGCATGCTTGGACTCTGCTTGTTTTGTGCTGGGCTTCTGTTTTTCTGTTCTCCTGCTTTTGGTTTGTGTTACTGGCCTTCGGCTGGTACATGCTTCTGTGTGTGCTGGTTCTCTTCCTGCTCCTATCCTTGTGTTTGCCTTGTTTATTTCTTTTGTGCTTTCTAATTTTTTTAGTGTCCTGCGTTATACTTTGCTACTTGTGCTTCAGGTTACATTCTGTGTTTCCTTGCCTCAAGTTACCTTGTGCCTGTACCTCCAGGCTTCATGTCTCACCTGCTATTGCAGCACTTGGAACTCAGTTTTGTTTCTTAAATTTATACCAAGCAAATATTGCTGCTGTTTTCAGTGCATTGCATCTCCTTACAGTTCTATGTTCATTCAGATTGCTACCCCTGCAAGCTATAGTTAATTGCTGCTGGATGCTGCTCAATTACTTTTGCACTCTGCTTTATTATACTCTGGAGGTCAGCCCAGCTCCTGCTGTTGCTCTAAACTAGTTTTAGAATCTGTGTGTGGGTCATGGTGCTTTCCCTTTGCTTCCTTGTTTTTCCAATGGTGGGGGACTGGGTATTTTGTTGAAGAGTCGTGGCCCCGTGTGGCCTAATTACCTTATGTTTGGCTACTACGTCAGCCGCTAAAGTTCTCCAAGTAGTTGTCACCTGTATTTGGCACTCATTGATGGACTGGTTGGCTAGTCTCACACCGCTAAAGGGTCAGGTTCCCTTGCACTGAACCTCGCTTTAAAACATGTCTGACCCATGTATGGTCTTCAATACTCAGCACTTCCATTGTTCCACATGCTTACCATGCTATTCATTGCTGCCTGCACAGTACCTACTGTGTTTCTTTTGCTTCTTTATACCTGATATTCTCTCCAGTGCTTTGTGTGGCCTGCTCCATTGCTACATGAGATTAGCCGACCATGCCCATCAATTGGCTCGAGCTAACTCTCAGATGATGGTTTCACTCTGCACCCTAATCCACATCCTGAGCATGTGATGCCTAGTGTGGGGTCCTTCCTTTCTGGCCCATAGTGGGAATGTCCTCAATGCAGGTGGAGCTTTAGCCATTAGGTCTGAAAGTCCATGCACAACGGCACCTCTTGATGTCAAATTTTGACTAAGCTGCGAGGGGAGGATATATTGCTATCCTTTAGCTGCAGCACCAGCTGCCTAAGACACCTTCTATGCTATTCTCCCCAAGACTGCCTCTGGTTCACTTGATTTGTTTTTACATCAGTAAGGCAGCTGAGTGCCTTAGCAGTCATTGCTCTCCTCTTCCCGCCTTGGAGGAGCTGTGTTGGAGTTCACGTGCAGCCCTTCACAGCATTTCCATTACAGGGATAGTGTGAGAGCCTTCCTCCAAATTGGAATATTTTTCACCTCCCTCTGATTGGGTTTTCAAATTGCAGTAGCAGGGCATCACTAATTAAAAACATCCCAAGCCTGGAGGGAAGGTGACCTAGGCCTTTGATCCCCAGAGATTTCCTCCTCAGAGGGTTTTTTTTCTTTCCTCAATGCCACAGGCCATAATATTTAGTTAGCTTTAGGCAATAATCCCCATGTCACTTAGATAGGGGTCCACTGTTGGATGGAGTGGGTGGCTATCCCATAAGTGTCCCATCTCCCCCCTTTGGATGCTCTCTCTCTCTCTCTCTCTCTCTCCTTAGGAAGTCAGGCATCCATGCCTTACAGTCAGACCTCCAAGTGGGTCACTATTCACCTGTTGTTTCCTGCCTACTGTACTCAAACATACTACTAACTGACCCATGCTACCAACTGATACTATGCTACCAACCAACCTACATACAGGACCTTGACCCCAATAAGTGTTCACTACCTTGTATGCTTTGGTTGACACTCTTTTTGGGCTTTTTCCTAAGGTACCTTTAGCCAAGGGAATCAATCTCATGGCACCTCAAGGGGGGGAACCCTCCCCTAAGGTTCCTTGCCTTCATACCCCTAGAGGGTGGTATATCCCATGGACTGAGAGGTGAACAGCCAATGTTTCTATTATACAAGTGTAACCCCTAGGTGGTGCTATCCCAAGGGCTACTACCCCTGTCTGCTTGGCTAGTAGCAGGTTAAGGGCATGGGTATTGAAATGGGTGCCTCCACCTGGAGGTCAGAGTTGTTAGCGGTAAAGCTAACCTGGGCACAGCCCTCTGGGACACTGTAACCCTCCTCTTTCCCTTCTAGTGGCCTGAACAATATACAATAATCACTTTTAACAATGACCCTTATTCATTAGGCAATTACCCACACTGTTTGCACTTACCACCAGGGCTGGTTCCTTTAGCTCGACCCTGGAGACCCCCTATAAAACAAGGTTAAACACAGCAAACAGCAACAGTACAGTACTTTTGGCACAAACTGGAACCACTATCAGGTTAAATGCAAAAAGAGTTAGATCTGATTTATTTAGTTGACTTGAACAAGGGAGGGGTGTAATCAGGTTGATTTGCTTAAAGGCTATATCAATCAGACAGTTAAACATGCACTTCAGAGTCCCTACACAGTCACACACTGTGGGTACTCAGGTGAGGAAGAGGTGGGCAAGCTAGGATCATTGCCTGGGTAGGCCGGCGTCACAGCTGGTTGGGCCCTGTGATGGAAAAAAGCAACATGCACAACACACACTATTTGTAATCCAGAGCCGGAGGGCTCAGTTCATGAAGGAAAAGACAACAAAGCAATCAGATGGCAACACTTTAAATTTAGCTGTTGTTGCAGAGAGCTACTCTGATATGTACTCACGATACCCAATCCAGAACACAGGCAGGATGAAATTGAGACTGCAGGTTGTTGAGCTGAAGTGCCAGGAGAAGCTGGGCCCACACAAATCACCGAGGTGTCGTTCCTGTTCAAGGCCTTGAGCAGGGGCTGATCCCCAGTCAGGTCTCTCATCGATGGCTTTCTCTGTGTAATGGGTATTCTGGCTGGGCCAGTGTGGCAAGGCCCAGGCCAAATGGCAATGCAAAACAGATTTAGTCCATTGGAGCTGGATGCTGCTTCCAGCAAGCAGAACACAGTTCAACACACAGTGAGGAACCAAATCACGACCCACTAACAGCACACAGCACACAGCACATTTACAAATAAGAAATTCCACTATACCAGACAGATTGCTATCTGGTCGCAATTACAGAGTATCTGCACAAACCGGGAGTTCAGAGGTGGCTGAAAATCCTGACAGGCCGATCACATTCAACAAAATCTTCGGTCTTCTTCAGGTAAGAGCCAGGTCACAATTCAGTGGCTTAACTCGATCTCACTACTCAGATTCAGTCCGAATTATCTCTCTTCTCACTCTCCAGGACAACAGGCAGGCATGCAGGCCAAACTCAGGCCTTTCCACAGTTCTCCCACATGAAACTACGCTGGTCTGCTGCTCAACTATCTCAAGCTGTCATTTCTTCACTTCCCAACTCAAGACTAACTTGACAACTGTATTATTTTTCTAGTTTGGATTTGTGACCACTAGTTAAGGTGTTGTTGTGCCTGTGCGGCTGCATCTCTTGAGTACTCAGTCTCCGTCTAGCTGTGCGTCTGCATCTGGTTAGGGCTCAATCTCCATCTGTACACCATAGTTGTTGTTTTTTTTTGGCTTCCCATCCACCCCAAAGTTCAAAAATCTAAATTTGTTATTAATTTCAAAAAATGCCTACAAAGAGACATACATGCAAAGATGTTTCTGGCCATGGTACTGCTGCCAGTGGCAAGAGTGGCATTGGGCATAGGCATGGTAGTACACAGCATAAGGGCATAGTTGATGGCAGTAAAGGGATTTCTCCAACTGTGTTTTTCACAGTGCAATCAGTCACTTCAATGATGGTTAGAGATGCTGTTGTCCCCGCTGCTGGTGGTGGCGGTGAAGTTGGTGGTGGCATGAGTATTGCCCCAAGTTCAACCTGTGACAAGTTAGCAGGTTGCCAAAATGTTGTGGAGTCCAAAGAAGTGAGTCAGAGTGTAGTTGATGTCACACTCCCCGTTTCCATACCCACAGTTGACAGTTCAGGGGCCTCAATGTCTATAACAACATGATTTTGATCCTGACGATGACTCACACTCATAATCTTATGTTTCCAGTGCTGCTTAGGTTATTCCTGGGCCATCCAATGATTCAAATCTTGAAGAAAAACTAGCAGATGATCATACTGAGGCTGTGGTTAGACTTGGAACATGTTCTCCACAGGACAGCATCAAAGCTGAATTTGTGGATGTGGATGATGATTGTGATGATAATTTCAGTGACCCCAGTTGGGAACTAGAGAAAAAGAAAGTAAAGGTGGCTGTGTGTAAATAGTCTGTTATTAAATCCCCACCTCCTCAAAGTTCTGATATAGCTGTGTCCATTGATGATGATGACCCAGTAATGGTCATAGATTGTGATGGTCAGGTAGAGTCCAAGTGTGTCCAACAACAGAAATCATGCAGTACACCCCCATTTCAGTGTCTAAAAAAAACTGGAGTCCAATATGCAGCATCAGGGACATGTGAAAAGTAGGGCATCAAAATCCCTAGTTTGGGATTTTTTCGTACAAGATACAAGTGATAAAACAGTGGCAATCTGTCAGCTTTGCCAAGCACGTGTGAGGTGTGGTTAAAAAGGATAGCCATCTGGGCACCGGGGGACAGCATACACATCTTAAGAGCAGACACATGGCACTGTGGACTCGACACCACAAAGGGGAGCTAATGCCACAGTGTAGCATTCACCCTCATCCACCTTATTGAGCATGGTATCCTCTTCCTGACTGGAAGTAGCCATATCTGTAGAAGTGGTGAAATAACTCTGGAGGATTACTACAGGCATGAGGAGGAGGAGGAGGAGGATTTTGAATTGTCAAGTAGTGGTCAGAGTAGCGGTGGTGGTGGTGGAGGTCTATGCAATATTTCTAGTACATCAACCCCTGTGCTTAAAATGGGGAAAATAACATCATTTGTTGACTTGCCACCTGTGCACCCCTCATCAATCAATCAATCAAAATCTTTATTTTGCCAGGCAGAACATCATTGAGACAAGTTCATTTACAAGATGGACCTGGGGCAAAACAATTGCCAACAGGATTAAGACATAACAGGTTGAGTGAATGCACATAACAATTACATAGTAATAATGACAACATAATAACGTATTAACAATCACATGTGACAAGATACTTACACCAGAACATAGTAATAGGTTCAACAGAAGATAGTGCCATTTAAATACAATTGCATGGATACAGATATATGTATGTAAGGTAATGAGTTAAAGTTTATACAGTAAATATCATTGGAGGAGTCATAGGGAGCAGGAGTGGCAGTTCCTCTAGTGTCAAAGTGCAAAGAAGATTGAGATGTAAGAGTCCTTTGATAAGTTCTGTAGGCATGTCCTGGCAAGTGGGGTGGGAAGAGGAGGGGGTATAGGGAGTGGGGAGGGAAGGTCAGCTGAGACAGGAGAGGGTTGGACATGATGGCCTAGGGCAGAAGGACTGTTCAAAGAGAGAACATGACAGATGCCACAGGCAATGGTTGGGGTTTAAGTCCAATATTTGAAGCAAAGACAGATCGTGATGTTGGGACCTTGATTTGGACAATGAAAAAAGGGAGCACTCAAATGACGCCTCAGACAATAGTTGAGGTTTACGTTCAGAATTTAAAGCAGTAACAAACTGTGATGTTAAAACCTTGACTTGAGGCAATGACAGGCCTTGGAGAAGGATCCTTAGGAACAAGGATTTGAAGAGGGAGAACATGATAGGGGAAGTGAACCTTAAGGTTTTCTGGATCTTATTCCAGAGTGTAGGAAGAGTGAAGCTTATTGAGGCTCTACCAAAGCGTGTTTAACTTTAGGGATAACCAGAGATAAGATAGTAATACTTCTGAGAGAATAGGCACTAGGGATGTGGGGATTTAGGCAGTTTGTGAGATACTGAGGTAATTTATGAGTGATTGCCTTATATGTCTATAGAACAGCATTCTTTTGCCTCCTGAAGCTAAGGGAGCTCCAGCCTATGGAAGAATAGAGGATGCAGTGATGCATGTCATAAGGGGCATCAAAAATGAACCTAAGGGCTCTGTGGTATAGGGTATCAAGCTTGGAGAGAGCTATGCTAGTACTATGGCCATATAGGAAGTCCGCATAATCTAATTGAGGCAAGAAGGTAACTTGGACTAGGAGTTTTCTAGCCTCCTGGGTTAGTGAGTGCTTGATCCTCAAGAAAATATCAAGCCTTTGATGCAGTTTCTTAGTGAGTTCTTCAATGTGATCAGTGAAGGACAATTTGTAGTCAGTCCAGACCCCCAGGTATTTGAATTGTTCCACGGACTCCAGGGCTTCTCCCAAAAGGGTGCATATGTGAGGAACCATATCTCATTTTTTTGTTTTTTTTTGAGATGAGGGGCCAGTGGAGAGAGAAAATCATGGTCTTAGTTTTTTTGGTATTGAGCAGGAGTTTCAAGTTGAGTAGATTTTGTTGGAGGATGTCAAAATCATTGTGGAGGTCCCAAATGGATTGATCCAGAGTTGATCTGTCAATGCATAGCACTGTATCATCAGCAAAGAGATGGATACTAGATGTCTTTAGGCCAGTGTTGATTTGATTAATATAAATGGCAACAAGAAGTGGACCAAGTATGGATCCTTGGGGGACACTTCTTAGGAGTATTTTTTTGGGTGCTAGGTCTCCTTCAGCCTTGACCTGCTGCTCTCTGTCTACAAGATAGTTTGCAAACCAACTTAGGGCCAGGTTGTCCACCCCAACTTTCTTTAGGGTCACCAGGAGTAAATCGTGGTCCACCATATTGAAAGCCTTGCTAAGGTCCAGAAACAAGGAGCATATATATTGCTTGTTATCAAGTGCAGACTGCCAGTCATTTATAATCTTGACAAGGGCAGTGGAGGTACTATGCATTGGACGGAAACCGGATTGAATTGGGTTTAGTAGATTAAAACTTTCCATATGAGATCATCACATTGCAAAAGCACCCCACCCATGGCAGTTTGTAGAGCAGAGCCGTATGGCATGCCACGTGCAAAACGGGTAACAATACAGCCGACGTTAAGCAGTCTTTTTGCCCAGAACATGAAATACCCACCAAATCATATGGTGTGATGTGAACTGAATACTACTGTAGTGGAAATGCTGGCAATTGACCTTTTGCCTTTCTCCTTTGTAGAGAATTCTGGATTCCAGCATTTTGTGGCATGCACCTGCCCCAGATGGGAAGCCCCATCCAGGACCTACTTTTCCACTCATGCTGCCCTGGGGTTATATAGGCCTGTGACAGAGTCTGTAAGACATACCTTTCAACATTCCTCATCACCATACATTCATTTAAGTATGGATATGTGTCAAAACAGTGGGTAGTTCCTATGTGTGTATTACTGCACTTTGGGTGCAGGTACGGGGGGTTGTCTATGTTGGCAGGATTTGAAATCAGTGGAATAAGTCAGACTGTCATGGTAGCAACCTTCAGGGAATTAGAGAGTATGCGATGCTTGCAATGGGCAGTGTAGCAGGGTCCCACTTAGGTGAAAACATGCTAGACTTGCTACTGACAGAAACTGATGAGTGGCTGAACCCCCTATCCCTAAAAGCTGGCTTTATAGCTAGTGACAATAGATCAAATGTTGTTAAATGTATCAAAAATGGTGCCTTTGTGAGGGTTCCCTGCATGGCCCACTGTTTAAATCTTGTGGTACAGGAGTTTCTGCAGCATCGTGACACCAAGCAAATGCTGACAGTTGCATGCCACATCTGTGCACACTTTGCATGCTCTGTAAAGGCTGGTGACCAGCTTAGGCAGCTGCAGATTCAAAACAGCCTCCCTCAGCATCACTTCAAGCTTGAAGTTGTCACACGTTGGAACTCTACACTTTACATGGCAGAGTGGTTGTATGAACAGTACAAACCCATCTCTGAATACCTAGTAATGCACACTAGCTGTGACAGTACAGGGGCCTCATTGTCTATGACAACTGAACAGTGGCACCTCATGGACTCAGTGATATCAGTTTTGAGGCTGTTTGAACATGCCATACAGGCAGTGAGTGGTGACACTGCATCCATTAGTCAAGCCATTCCACTGCTGTGGGTGCTGAGGCAGCCTTGATGTGTCTGGAGATAAGTTAAGTAGTGCATTATTGAAACACATGCTGACAATATTTGACCACAGTCACCACATTGCCACTATTCAGCAACATGCAGAATTTGGAATAGCAACAATACTGGACCCAAGATGCAAATGTGGCATTGCATCATTACTGGAGGTAGGGCCTGATCAGGTTAAAAATCTGACTGGACAGCTTTTCAGATTGGTTCATGGGGCACAGAAGTCATGTGCAAAGTTCTGCAAACCACAGTGTAACAAGGTTGAAGGTCACTGTGGAGTAAGCACATCCAGTAAGGTGGCTGCGGGGCAAGGGTGGTGTCAGCAAACCAGGTTGCCATTAACCCTCTTTGGGGTGCCTTGTCTCAAGTAAGAATCTGTGACTTCAATGAATCCTATGAACAGGTGAATGACTCATCAGGACTGCGGGCAGCACAGAGCATGGTTGATGCCTATTTGGCAGAAAAAATGCATCTGTCAGTGCTTGATGTTCCTCTGGTGTACTGGGGTGCCAAGGTGAATGAATGGCCAGAGCTGACTTCAGTAGCACTGAAGTACCTGACCAGCCCACCCTCCAGTGTAAGTGTGGAGAGGGTATACAGTTCTGTGGAGGCAATAGTGTGTGACCATCATAGTAACTTCTCACCTACAAATGTCAGCATGCTGACATTTATAACAAGCATTTGTCAATGCTGAATGTTGGCTTGCTGGCACTGGCATTGGTAGTGCAGGAGTTAGAGAGATGTACAATAGGACTGGCAGTGAAATAATGAACTGACGGTGAGCCCGGCCCCTCCATGCAGAGAGTGACAGGCATTGGGGTGTTCCTTTGGGTCATTGGCCATAGCGCTTATGCCATTTCACCTCCCCCTTCCCCACAAAGACCAAGTGCCGTGATGTGCCTTGGGGTCTTCGGGCCTTATGCTCACCCTATTCCATAAGGAAATGTATTGTTGTAGGTGCAGTGCAGGAGAATGGGGTGAACCTTGGGGCTGAAGAGTCCAAGGCACACCTCAATGCCTGTCACTGGCTGCAGGGTTGGGGGGTGGAATGGCATGAGCATTACAGCTGACAATGGCAAGTCATACCTGTCAGTCTGTACAGGGTGGGGCAGTATGGGTGGAAACCCTAATGCTCAGGGCATTTGTTGGTATTTCCAATCCAAATTTTCAACATGGGCCATTTGTGACCCCACCTCATGAACAGTGGCACTATGAGCTAGTTTGATGAAAGGTGATCTTGTACAGTGACTGTGCATTTTGGTGCCACAGGTGGTGCAAAAACAGATTTCGGGCAGGATGTGAAAAATGGCAGCTGCACTGTTTATGAGGAGCTGTGAAAAAATGGCATTGTTGAAAATCTGGAGTGAAAATGAGAAATTGGCGACATCACGAGTGTGCATAGAAACTGCACAATGCACATCCGTAATGCAATTATTTTGTGGATTTGTATAACCAAATTTTCAACACAGGCATTTTGGGAACTCTGGTCATGGTTAGTGTTACTGTGATTTGTTAATCTGGGCTGAACATTGATTTCCCACAGCGACTGCACCATTATTCGCCGCATGTGTGAAAATGCATTTTGGGCAGGATGTGGAAAATGACAGCTATACTGTTCATAAGGAGGTGTGAAAAAAGGGCAATGTAGAAAATCTGGAGTGAAAATATTAACAATTGTCAAAATTACAAGTGTGCATTGAAACTGTGCAACGCACACTCATAACACGGTCATTTACTGGAATTATTCCACCAAATTTTCAAAATAGGGTTTGTGGGACCACATCTCATGAACAGTGGCATTGTCATTTCATTAATTAGTCCCATAAGGTGATTTCGCACAGTGACTGCAAAATGACCTTTTGGGCCAGAGTAATGAGATGACAGTGCATATGTTCATGAGGTGGGGTCCCAAACTTCCCATGTTGAAAATTTGGAGGCAAAATTCAAAAAAATGGCTGAGATACAGTATGCACCAAAGTTGGGAAAAAAAAAAACATTTATGCCATTATACAACTTACTGGCATTTCTTCACTTCGCAGTCGGCTTTGAAGAATGCAGACATGTTCCCAGTCCACTGAAGATCAGCGTGCTGAGCTCCAGAGGTAAGTATGGGGTGAGGGGCATGTGAGGAGGTGGGATGCGCAGAGGGTGGTGTGGGTTGGGGCCCCATGGTGAGGGACTGTTTTCTTTTTTACAGATATTAAAAAAACAAAAGTAATACATGGGGACAGTTCTTTTCCTTTACACACGTGTTGTGCACACTGGGGTGGTCTCCCAGTGTGCCCAATAATTTAGCAGGGCGATGTTGACCACACTGGGGTGGGCTCCCAGTATGGTACAGAATGGGGTGGGGTCTGAAACATGCCGACGACAGTCGGCTTTCTTTCTGGGGAGGCACACTGGGGTGGGCTCCCAGTGTGCCACACAATCTGGGGGGGGTGATTTAGCATGCTGACAGGGGGATTGGGCACCCCTGAAGTTGACTGTATGCACATTGTGCAGCAGGTGGATGTGGCAGCCACTGCCATTATGTTTATTGAACTACTTCTCCAGGAAAGGCACATTGGGAGGCGTGTTATTGTGCTGCTGCAGGACGAGCTTGTCTCTTATTGCAGTGGCACTTTTCTTTCATATGTTGACCACTTTACATATTTCTTGTGTGAGTTCCTGCTTGCTGACTTTTTGGGGAATGAGGGACGCACCTACTAATGCATGCCCTGCATTCACCCACACTGATGCACCTCTGAAATCTGCTACTACCACAAGATGTTGGCTGGTGTGCAAGCCAACATAAAAATGAATCAAGGTCACATACCAAGTCAAACTACCACATCTGTGTTTGTACCTTGTCATGATGATGGTTGTGCTGATCATGTAGGAGAAGCAGACCATCCTGGTGGCAGTGTCAGACAGTCTACCACTGAGGCTGGTGATTCAGTCATGGAAAAAGAATTCCCTAGTGGGCAGAATTATGATCTTGATGACTGCGAGGGCAGCTTCCTCTTTGATCAGGAGGATGAGGAGGATATTGCTGGTAGTGTGTAACGGGTTTAAAGGCTGTCACATTTCTGTAATGTTAAATTTTTTTATCTTTCATAAAATAAAAACAATGTTCTTGACTCACATTCCATATGACAGATAAGCACAAATAATGACCCATCATTCTATTTTACCTTCCCCTTGGTAGATCTTTCTGAGCATACTTAACAGAATGTATGCTGTCATTAGCAAACACAGTCAGCCTCATAAACACAACTGTCCAGTTGTTGTAGCCACTTAAATCCTGCTCATTAAATGATAGATATCCTCCTCCTGACACTGAAAGACTGTAACACACCTTATCCAACTGCCCGTTTTGATGACAGTGAGAGGCAATGATATTGTGCCCATGCCCAATGAACAGAGTCACAGCCTACCACAGCCACCCATCTACATGAGAGTGAGACAGAGAATGTGTACCTGTGCCCATGCACAGAAGGAACCCGCAGCCAGCCAAAGCCACCTGTCTGCATGAGAGTGAGAGACAGAGAATGTGTACCTGTGCCCATGCACAATGAACAAACCCACAGCCAGCCAAAGCCACCCATCTACATGAGAGTGAGAGACAGAGAATGTGTACCTGTGCCCATGCCCAGAAGGAACTTGCAGCCACCCACAGTCACCTGTCTACATGAGAGTGAGAGACAGAGAATTTGTACCTGTGCCCATGCCCAGAAGGAACCTGCAGCCACCCACAGCCACCATGCTTATTATCAGTAGTTTACAGTGAGTATGTACTAATTTGTCATACTATGTTTTTTCCTTGAATCGTGTAAATGCTTCCTTAACCCTTTTATAGATGTCTTTGTCACCAAATACCAGCAACTAATTTTATTTTTTCACAGGTTCCCGTTACAAACAGTGTAATAGGAGAAGAGGTGTACTGTAGTACTATGACCATCTAAAGGATATAATTTTTAGGAAAGTATCAATTATATTTCATCTATTCTTTTTTGTCTTTCATTTTTTCAAGCTGGTGTAAAGCATACAACGGAGGTGAGATACAGGCCAGATAATATATTTTTCATGCACTTCTGTCACTGGCTTAGTTCAGCATGCCATGGTTGAATTTATTTATTTATGACTTTGATAACCTGGTGAGTGCACTGAGCCCAGGGACCGTTTTCAGGCATGACTCAGGCCATAACACATGGTGCAGGGTGACAGTGGAGTACAAGGTAACAGTAATACACATGAAACAGATTTGATACAAGCAACAATAGTAAGCACAATATACAGGTTTGATGCATAGGACCATTTGAGAACAGTGAATACAAGGTTTCAGTATCGGACATGAGGAGATTTGGTAGAAAACAAACAAATTGTAGGCACAGTGTACAATGTGTGACTGCATCGTCCAGTGAGCAAGTAATACACAGAATACTCGGTAAAATATATATACAATATGTACAGGCAAGGAAGTCAAATATTACTGTGAAAAATATGATATAACAGTTGTAGGCAGGGGAGTTGGCTAGTGTGGGTAGGTGGGTAACCCCTGGGCTGGGGAGTTGACTAGTGTGGGTTGGCGTCAGACCCCAGGGAGCAGTGGCAGGATGAGTTTGCCAGGAACCAGACTTTTGTACAAATTTTTATCTTGATCATGACAACACATCATGTAATGTAACAGTGGGCCAGTGCATGTCACACACACTTAACTTGTTAGTAGGTCTTGTAGTGGCTTACTAATAGCTTGGTATTTTAAGCTGGATATAACAGACAGGAACAGCCACACTTGGAACAGAATGTGTTAGTGCAATGAAGTCTGAATAATTTCTTCTTTGTCTGTTTGTAGGTAATATTTAGGTGATATGTACTGCCATCTGTGCCTTCTTTAAATCAAAACACATGCAACTTGTATGAATCTGGAGGATACACTGAAAACCTGTAAAGAAGACAAAACCATTATTGAAATTTTTCAAATGATGCCCCAAGCCCCCCCAAAAAAATAAATACTTACCTTTGAGCCAAAGTCAGCAGCAATCCAAAATGTGTGTAACTGCAGTAGGACTCTATGACCTGTCAACAGATTATTGCACTGCTGTGGTAGTTGTCATGCAATATAAGTTTTTGGGTACTGTTGTCTGTGTTCTGTTTTCTTAGCATACCCACAACAACCACAATCAAAATACCCTATCATCACCCAATGCAATTACTGTACAACCCCCCCCCCAGAAAAGACCAGAGCACGTAAAACTTGTATGAATCTGGAGAATACACCGCAAACCTGTAAAGAAAACAAAACCATTATTGAAATTTTTCAAATGATGAGGGAGATAGAGAGAGAGAGAGAGAGAGAGAGAGAGAGAGAGAGAGTAAATGTCTGGGTCTTGGAAAAAAACTGAGTGTGAAACGTACAGCAACTTACCAATGGTGGTATGAGTATACACACAAAGGGCAGCATGTTTCAGTCAGCACAGCAGATTAATGGTCCTCCAGAACATCACAGTATGGTTCACGTAATAGTCATCTGTGCCTATCATCATTTGGCAACACACTGTGCATCAGATCAGTCAGAGGCAGCAGAAGAAAACAGGAAAACAGCAGCAGCAGGTGCCAGAGTTGTGGCTGTTGGTGCACACTTTAATCAGTGCTTCCTGAAATAAGTGTGACTTTTCAGCACATTTTCTCATGTGATTATTCTTCATCGGGAGTTGGGACAATAATAATGCATGCTGAATGATGTAACAAGATAGCAGCATAAGCATGCTACATTCACATATTATAGTAATTTTCTTTTCGGGGGGTTGTACAGTAATTGTATTGGGTGATGATAGGGTATTTTGATTGTGGTTGTTGTGGGTATGCTAAGAAAACAGAACACAGACAACAGTACCCAAAAACTTATATTGCATGACAACTACCACAGCAGTGCAATAATCTGTTGACAGGTCATAGAGTCCTACTTCAGTTACACACATTTTGGATTGCTGCTTTTTGGCTCTGTGAACACTGTCAAGCCATAAAAGGTAAGTATTTTTTTTTTGGGGGGGGGTTGGGGCATCATTTGAAAAATTTCAATTACAAACTTATATTGCATGACAACTACCACAGCAGTGCAATAATCTGTTGACAATTTTTACCTGTACTTTTCTATGCAGTTTTCGATTGGTAGTAGTTATCTACTGACTTGTCTATATGATACCCTTATTTCCACAATTTACAACTGCTGGACTATGTTTTACACATATGACACAATAAACAGTGCTCCTTTTAATCTTACTTGTGGCAGATTTTCCTCAGTATTCACACCAGTTTTTTTTTTACATCTATCATTTCAAATCCGTTCTGTTGGGACACAAAGTACCATGCAGTCCAACAGGACATGGTACACCACCATTATATTATGGAGCAGTAGGTGTACAAAAACAGCTGGGTATACTGATTAGAACGACGGTTCTGAACAAGAGTAAAAGGAGCACTACTGTTATTTCATATTGGAAAAGGAGTAAGCATGCTACAAGGGACCCATGACAGGAAAAGGGTATGTCAGAGCATTAATGCATGTCCTGGGTGCAATGCAAGGCACAAAGGCTTGCCAGAATGACTTACATGAGTTGGGAAGGGCATTAATTGCCCTGATACACCCGTGGACTGGAGTGGGTTATATCACACTTATAAAATGGTCTAGCTAACTGTAAAAAGCAAAAAATAAAAATCTTTTTACACATCATGGCCAAAATATGTTTTTGCACTTCTGGCACAGAATAACACAGTCGCTGTGGGAAATCAGTGTTTGGAACAGATTATGATCGAACGAGTGAGAGGAGGTATTGAGCTAGCTCAACTGAGCTCTGTCGGGACTGCTGCAGATTTCTTTGTGGGCAGAAAAAGGCACCAATGCAGGCAGGAGCCCAGTACAAAAGGGCAGCCTGCAGCACTGGGAGAAACTGAACGAGTGAGTGAGGGAGGGGGAGTGAGCGAGCTCAGCGGAGCTCTGTCTGGACTGCTGCAGATTTCTTTGTGGGCTGAAAAAGGCGTCAATGCAGGCAGGGGCCCTGTACAAAAGGGCAGCCTGCAGTGGTGGGAGAAACAGAAGGAGTGATCAAGCTCAACAGAGCTCTATCAGGACTGCTGCAGATTTCTTTGTGGGCTGAAAAAGGTGCCAACGCAGGCAGGAGCCCAGTACAAAAGGGCAGCCTGCAGCACTGGGAGAAACAGAATGAGTGAGTGAGAGAGGGGGAGTGAGCGAGCTCAATGAAGCTCTGTTGGGACTGCTATGGATTTCTTTGTGGGCAGAAAAAGGCGTCAACGGAGGCAGGAGCCCAGTACAAAAGTGCAGCCTGCAGCGCCAGGAGAAACAGAATGAGTGAATGAGAGAGGGGGAGTGAGCGACCTCAATGGAGCTCTGTTGGGACAGCTGTGAACTTCTTTGTGGGCAGAAAAGGGTGCTAACACAGGCAGGAGCCCAGTACAAAAGGGAAGCCTGCAGCACTGGGAGAAACAGAATGAGGGAATGAGAGAGGGGGAGTGAGCGAGCTCAATGGAGTTCTGCCGGGACTTTAGAGTTGCCCACCCTCCGCCCATGGTCCTCTGTGGTTCTATATTACAGCAGGGTCTCTGGAGTGGAGACAAAGCAATGATTGGATACTTTTAGGATTGCTGTAATAATACGGATTAAGTTGTTCTGTTTATTTCTCTAACTGAGCTGCATAGTGAGCTATACTGTTATGATTGTGGTAATAATACATATTTATTTGTTCTGCTTATTTCTCTAGCTGATCTGAGTAATAAATTTGGTAGAACAAAGCTCAAAAATGACTGTTTTATGAGCGTGCATTGCACAATTGCTACACACACTCATAACTTTATGAATTTGCAATATTTTCACTCCAGATTTTCAACATTGACATTTTCCCACACCTCCTTATGAACAGTATGGCTGTTATTTTTCACATCATGGTTGAAATGTGTTTTCTCACTTCCAGCACAGAATAGCGCGGTTGCTGTGGGAAATCAGTATTCAGGACACATGAAGAAAACCACAGTGACACTGTTCATGAGCAGAGGTCCTAAAATGCTTATGTTGAAAATTTTGTGAAGAAAATCCATAAAATGACTGTGTTACGAGTGTGCGTTGTGCAGTTCCCACATACCCTTGTTACTTTGCAAATCAGTAATATTTTCACACCAGATTTTCAACACTGGCATTTTTTCACACCTCCTTATGAACAGTACAGCTGTCATTTTTTATATCCTGGCTGAAATGTGTTTTTGTGCTTCCAGCACAGAATAGTGCAGTCACTTTGGGAAATCAATGTTTGGAACAGATTAGGATTGAGTGAGTGAGAGAGGGGGAGTGACTGAGCTGAACTGAGCTGTGTAGGGACTGCTGTGGATTTCTTTGTGGACAGAAAAAGGCATCAATGCAGGCAGGTGCCAGTACAAAAGGGCAGCCTGCAGCGCCAGGCGAAACAGAACGAGCGAGTGAGGGAGGGGGATTGAGCGAGCTCAATGGAGCTCTGTTGGGACTGCTGTGGATTTCTTTGTGGCCAGAAAAACTGTCAATGGAGACAGGAGCCTAGCACAAAAGGGCAGCCTGCAGCACCAGAAGAAACAGAATGAGAGAGTGAGAGAGGGGGAGTGAGCGATCTCAAGGGAGCTCTGTCAAGACAGTTGTGAACTTCTTTGTGGGCAGAAAAAGGTGCCAATGCAGGCAGGAGCCCAGTACAAAAGGGCAGCCTGCAGCACCAGAAGAAACAGAATGAGTGAGTGAGTGAGAGAGGGGTAGTGAGTGAGCTCAACGAAGCTGTGTTGGGACTGCTGTAGACCTCTTTGTGGGCAGAAAAAGGTACCAATGCAAGCAGGAGCCAAGTACAAAAGGGCAGCCTGCAGCATCAGGAGAAAAAGAATGAGCGAGTGAGAGAGGGGGAGTGAGCGAGCTCAATGGAGCTCTTCCGGGACTTCACAGTTGCCTACCCTCCAGCCCAGGGTCCTCTGTGGTCCTATATTACAGCAGGGTCTCTGGAGTGGAGACAAAGCAATGATTGGATACTTTAGGATTGCTGTAATAATACAGATTTAGTTGTTCTGTTTCTTTCTCTAACTGAGCTAAGTACTGAGCTATACTGTTATGATTGCAGTAATAATACATATTTATTTGTTCTGTTTATTTCTCTAGCTGAGCGGAGTAATACTTGGAATGCAATAGGATTTCTAACTGGGCTAAGTGAAACTATATGAGAGCCGAGAACAAAAAGTATGGTAGCTAAGGGGTGAAAATCAGACAATGAGGCTTTAGGAGTGCTACAGTAATACAGTATCTAATGGATGAGATTTGAGACTGAATTTCCCTGGTTGGCAAGGGGTCGGTAGGAGGACTAGTGCATGGGGGGGAAGGAATTTGAGTAAATAGGGGCCGAACAGTTGTAGTAGGGTACAGAACCTGGGAGTAAGAGCCTGTAACATAAGATGGGGGTCAAAATGGGGCAGGTGTCATATGTTAATAGGGTGGGCATCTTTGGAAGGGTGGAGGGGTGTACAGGTTGTGGGTCTGCCATGATCCTGGACTGGGCTTGGAGGATTGAGGGGTGTATGGTCTGTAGATGACTAGCTAGTTTGAGAGAGGAACTGTGGAGGTTAGGGAGGAGTGTAAGTGGCAGGGCAGATGAGTATGGCATCCTGAAGGTGGGGATAGGGGATGGCAAAGGGGGATGGAACATAGAAACATAGAATGTGACAACAGATAAGGACCGCTTGACCCACGTAGTCTGCCCATTTTCCTACCTAACAGATAAGCTGCAGATCCTAGTTAACCAACAGCTTACTTCCTCCTACCCCCAACTAGGACTGCCTTATGTCTGACCCATGCATTCTTGAATTCCCCCACTGTTCTTGACTTGATGTCCTCCTCAGGGAGGCTGTTCCATGCATCCACAACCCTCTCTGTGAAAAAACACTTCCTCACATTACCTCTGAGCTGTCTCCCCTCTATCTTCAAATTGTGCCCCCTTGTTCTTGCTCATCTCTTTTTCTGAAAGATGCTACCCTCTTGGACTTTGTTGATTCCCTTGAGGTACTTGAAAGTTTCTATCATGTCCCCTCTCTCCCTTCTTTCCTCAAGGGTATACATATTAAGCTCCTTTGGTCTTTCTTCATATGTCTTCTGGTGCAGACCCTGCACCATTTTGGTTGCCCTCCTCTGGACAGCCTCCACTCTGTCTATGTCTTTGCACAGATTGGGTCTCCAGAACTGCACACAGTACTCCAGATGGGGTCTCACCAACTGTCTGTACAGAGGGATAACAACTTCCTGTTTTCTACTATTGATGTCTCTCCCTGTGCATCCCAGTATCCCTCCATCCTTCCTTACTGCCTTCTCACATTGCTTGCCCACCTTTGGGTCATCTGATATAATTACCCCCAAGTCCCTTTCCAGGAAGAATAACTAGGGACTGAAACCAACCCCAGTATCAGAGGCAGTAGCAGAAAAGAGTGAAGAAGGGAGGGGGTGCCCGAGGTGAGGGCAGGGGTCCTCTTGATGGGGGGAGGAAGAGACCATGAGGAGTACCAGGGGAGAGAGCAGATGGCTGCGGGTAGGGAGGGACCAGGGGTGCTAAGGAGGGGAACAAGTAGGAGGGGGTAACCAATAGGGGGAAGAGGTAGGACAGGTATTGACTATGAATAGATTCAAATCTCTGCTATGGGACAGAGAGGGGGAGCAGGAACGTACTGAAAGGGGAGGACAAGTGTGGCATGAGAGGCATGGCAACAGGTAGAGAAAGAGTTAGCAAGGACAAAAGGGTAGAAGGGGGCTAGTAAGGAAAGAGAGGGTGGTGACTGAAGGAGAGAAGGCTACAGGAAGGGGGAAGGATGGGAGGGCATCACTATCGGGGTAGAAGGGAATGGGGGCTCTAAATCAACAACAGCAGGGATAGGAGAGGGGTTGGAAATCAGCAGGGGAGGAGAAGAGGTCAACATGGGAAGCCCAGTAGAAAATAGTCAGGCTGGGAAGGGGTTCAAGGGGGATGGGAGGAAAAAGGCAGAGAAAAGGGGTGAGGCAGAAGTAGGGGGTGCATATACAGAAGTCACAGAGGGTGCAGCTGGTGGGTGTAAGGGACAGGGAAGAACAAATACTGGGGTGGTGGAAGAGGCGTTAGAAGGGAAAGGGGGTAAGGGGCGTGGGGGTGTACTCATCCTGGGGGATTCTATGCTGAAATGGGTGAGATAGGTGGAAAGGGGGAAAGGCACAGCCATATTGGGTTGAAGCTGTCCCCAGGTTGACTGCAGGAGGGGCAGGGCAGGCACTGCTCAAGCATGCAGTGAGGGGTTGGAAGAAACCTCATTTACTGTTGCATGTGGGTACAAACGACTTGGTGGGGGACACTGTGGAAGTAGTGAGGGGGAGGTTTAAGTACTTGGCAGGCAGTGTGAGGGGGTTGGGAAGTTGGTGGCATTCTTGGAGGTACTGCCGGTACTATGTGCAAGCATGGCGAGGAAGGGTAGGCTTGAGGAGTTCGAGTGGCTGAGGGATTGGTGCCACACGAAACATTATGGGTTAGTGACTAACTGGGGTAGGGTCTGAGTGGAATAGTGACTTGTACGTGGGGGAAACGGTACACTGGAGCAGGAAAGGGGGGGAGTATTAAAGACAGCATTGCTGCCAGGCCACTGGCAGTGAGGGTTGAGGTTCTGGATGCCACACCTCACGCCATGCTGGCGACCAGGATTCGGATGCAAGCCCAGGCTGCCAGGGGTTGGCAAGGGAGGGATAGGATTGAGCATCCAGAGGACTGCTCTCCTATCCTGGGGTGGGATCCAGGGACCCACCACTCTGTAGCGGCCCCTGGTGATGACCGCAGGCGCCACTACAGTGGTATAGTAAAGGGTGGCAGAGTGTGGCAGACATTGGCACACTGTGCCTAAGTGTCATTGCATGCCCACATTCCACAAAGGGGAGAAAAGTAGAAAATGAGCTACGGTCAGGCAGCATCAGCTTACAAGCCCCCTGCCCACCCTGAATGGCACCTTCTCAACTGGATCCTGCTCTGGTGGGTTGACCTGGGAAGTTCTCACCACCCTACCCTGGGGGTAATCTGTGGAGGTGAGCAACTCGGCCTAATGTTGGGGGCAGGGCTACAGGGATTGGTCAGGATGACCAAGCTGACCATAGCCCAGTGAGAAAATATGTAAAAAAAAAAAAAAAAACAGGATTAGAGGGGTATATCTCTATAAATGTGGATTTAAACAAATGTGGGGGGGTGGCCAAAATACTGAGTTTGGTAGAAAGGTCCCAACAGGGAAGCCTGATGAGGTTACCACCCTAGATATAGATAAAGGCGGAGGCATAGTAATCCTGGAAGGGGGCAGGCAGAGTGGTCTGAGTGTAATACAGAAGGCACCACCAACCGGTAAGAATAAGGAGGAGAAAGGGTACGGATTACTGGGAGGAGGGACACAGGCCAAGGAGGAGAAGAGTGAGGAGAAGGAGGGGTAAGGATGGAAGGTGGTCTGACTAAATGGATAGAGAACTGGTTACAGGGGAGGGTGCAGAGTGTGGTGGTGGTGGGGTATCTCTCGGCACCCAGAGCAGTGACAAGCAGGGTGCCGCAGGGCTCAAAGCTTGGTCCAATGCTATTTTGGCTCTTTATCTCTGATATAGCACATGGACTGGGGAGCAAGGTTAGTCTGTTTGCACATTATACCAAATCAAAAGCAAATAGTTACAGTAGCAGAGCTCCCCCTCCACTCACACAAATACACACTCCCCAAAAAGCTGCTTAAAAGCCTGCAATTCATTCAAATCAGTTCCATTTTTTTACTTATTTGGGGTTCAATGCCAACAAGTGTAAAATCATGTACCTAGTGCATAGGAACCCCGATGCTGGGTATAGGATGGGGAGAGGTACTGATACTCACTAGACATGAAAGGGTCCTTGAGGTTATTATATCAGAGGACCTCAGGATGGCTGTACAGTTTGACAAGGCTATGGACAGGGCAAATTGGATTCTGGGGTGCATAAGTAGTGGCATCTCCAGTAGGATGAGGATGGATGGATGTTGTGCTGCCATTGTATCACTCCCTGCTATACCCCCAGCTGGAGTACTGTGTCCAGTTTTAGAGTCCGCACTTCAGAAAGGACATATGGTGGAGGTTTTCCAGAGGACGGCAACTACAATGGTTCAGAATTTTCACAGGAATCCCTACAAGGAAAGGCTGAAGAATCTCAACATGTACACTCTGGAAGAGAGGAGGGTGAGAGGTAACATGATCAAGACCTACAAAGTACCTCACAGGGGTAAAGAGGGCACAGTTGGGGAGTTTCCTTCAAATGAGGACGAGCACCCAAACCAAGGGAAATACAGTGAAGCTGGGGGGGGCCTTCAGGATAGATGTGAAGAAATATTTCTTTACTGAAAGGGTGGTAGATGCCTCAAACAGACTGCCAGGTGAAGTGGTAGAAGCTAAAATGGTAGGGGGCATGAAGCATGCATGAGATAAATATAGGGGTATATTAGAAAAAGGGGAGGGAGGGAGGGAGTCAATGGAGATCAATATGGCTATGGAAGTGGAGTAGGTTCAAGTTATTGTAGGAAAAATCCATTAAGCAAGCTCATTCACAAGGAGGGCCTGATGGACGCTGGCAGAGTAGGACATGCAGTAACATATACAGGCAGGAGTTACAAGTAGGTAGAGAACACTTGGGCAGACTGGGTGGGCTGAGCGGTCCTTTTCTGCTGAGAAATTCTATGTTTCTATGGCACCATGTGTTAATTCAGGTGCAGTGTTTATTTAAAGTTGGTCTCTATACATCTAGATGTAAGGTACAGTAAATTACCGAATTAGATGCAGCCCACTTACAGTACAATAAACAGAACCCCAGTGCTTTGAGAAGCCTTTACTCTTCATAAGGCTGCTTAAAGAGCTGGGGTTCTATTTGCAGTGTCCACACCAGTATGCTGGTCTTAAAATCGACACTGCATCTGAATGAGTTCTTGATTCTTGCTCACTCCATTTCTTCCCCACTTTGAAACCTGCTTGTCCTCAGTTAGTTTTGGCCTGACAGTGCCTTGTCTGTGTTGGAAGATGACCAATAAGCAGCACGGAAAGACGTCAGACTTCACAGACTGTGAAGGCAGCTGCTCAAGGACAGACATAAGGCAGTTCTACTGGGGGTAGGAGGAAGTAAGCTGTTGATTAACTGGAATCTGCAGCATATCCATCAGGTAGGGAAATGGGCAGACTAGGTGGGCCAAGCGGTCCTTATCTGCCATCAAATTCTATGTTTCTTTGTTTCTCACCCACCATCTTGCCAAGAAGAAGGCTGCAGATGTGGCTACTGATGACTGTTGGGGTGTAGGGATGGGGGGACCAAAGGGGACAGACATGAGATAAAATCATAATAAAAATTGTGAGACTTTCACCAGCTTTCCAAAATGCTTTCCAGTAAAAGAACACTCTATGAAGTTTTTCAAATGGCAACACAATCTGGTGAGCCCTCTGTCTGCCATCTGACACCAGGCATCAACCAGCACAAAATTGCTTAGAGAAAGCAGTGTGGTCATGTGGTTACTGAAATACTGGAGATTACAGATTTATAAGAACAAAAGAATATCACACAGAAGCTGGCACGTGTGCCTACAGCAGATGTTTCCTGCTTCTCAGTAGTTATGTTTATACCCTTGAGGTACTTGAATGTTTCTATCATATTCCCTCTTTCCCTTCTCTCTTCCACTGAGCACATATTGAGGTCCCTTAATTTCTCCTCATAAGTCTTGTGTTGCAAGCTCTGCACCATCTCATTCATCCTTCTCTGGACCATCTCCAGCCTGTTAATATCCTTATGAGGTGTGACCTCCAGAACTGCACACAGTACTCTATGTGAAGCCTGACCATGGTTTTATATAATGACATCACTACCTCCCTCCTTATTCTGGTGATACCCCTGCCTATGGACCCCAGCTTGTCACTGGCCCTCCCAGCTGCCTTACCACTTTGACATTTTCAGGTAACCTGAAATAAGAACCCCCAGGTCCCTTTCCTTCTTTGTGACTGTCACCAACTCCCTCCCCCCCATCCTGTACCTTTCCCTAGGGTTTTTGTGCCCCAGGTGCATAATTTTGCACTTTTTTGAATTGAACTTCAGTTGCCAGTCCTCAGACCATATCTCAAGCTTCCCCAGGTCCCTCTTCATTTTCTCCACCCCCTCTGGGGTATACACTGTGTTACACATCTTGGTGTCATCTGCAAACAGGCAGACCTTTCCCTTCAGTCCTTCTGTGATGTCACTAATGTAGACATTGAACAGGACTGGCCCCAGAACCACTCCCTGCAGCACCTCACTGGTCACCCCCTCTCCCCAGACTGTGCCCCATTTACCACCTCTCTGCCTCCTGTCTGTTACCCAGTTTCTAACCCAGTTTACGACCCTTTCCCCCATGCCCAGCCTACTCAACTACTTTATCAGCCTCCTATGTGGGACGGTGTCAAAGGTTTTGCTTACATCAAGGTAAGCATTGTCCACTGCCCCACCCTGATTTACTTCCTTTTTCACCCAGTCAAAGAGATCAACTAGATTTGTCTGACATGACCTCCCCACTGTGAATCCATGTTGCCTGTGGCCCTGGCCTCTGATGGCTTCTAGATGCCCCATTATCCTTTCTTTAAGCAATGCCTCCATGATCTTCCCCACTACTGAAGTGAAGCTGACCAGCCTATAGTTCCCCGCCTCCTCCCTACTGCTGGATTTGTATTGAGGGACCACATGTGCCCTCCTCCAATTCTCTGGTATCAGCCCTGTATTAAATGACTCAGTTAACATGGCTGCCAGAGGTACTGCTGTTTCCCTTCACAGTTCTTTTAATATCCTTGGTTGTATGCCATCTTTTCCCATCACTTTGTCCACCTTCACTTTACTCACCTTCTACAGGATTCGTCTGCCTGTGAATGGACTATTGTCCATCTCTTCACGCCTTTGCAACTGCTGTACTGCTGTGCCCCTTACCCCTGCCCCTCTTCTGTGAATACTGAACAGAAAGACACAGTGGATGTCTTGGGGGGGCACATGACAGTTCTTAGACATGGTACTGTCACTTCCAAATACCTAAACAGCACATATAAACAATCAACATTCGGCATTGACAAATACTTGTTATTATGTGGCACCAAATTCCAGAGGCTCTGGGTGCTGTATAACAAAAGATTTACAGAATAACTGAGTGTGTATGTCATCAGCTAACAGAGATCCATGTTCACTTTCTCCTCAAAGGAGAATGCATGGCTTCCAAAACACATCATTTAGAAACCTCTAATTCTAAAAAAAAAAATTAAAATGTAGGGAGTGCTGGAACTCATTTTTTTGTACACTCTTAGCAGGTGATGGCAAGGTAAACCACTCAAGATTTGCTATCATGGTGCATGAGGTGTCACACACTTCAGGTATTTAATAAAACCTTGTTGGACACCATTCTTCATGTAATATGCTACATATTAGCTAGTGTGCTTGTTCAGGTAACAGTACATGTTGTGGTTTGATTACAATCACAAAGATAAGTAGGGCTAGGCACTTGGGATCCATGATTTACCTAAACTTGTAATCTCAAAGCCTTAAACTGAATTATAAAATGACTAAAGGAAAACAAGCAGTCTGATTCACACCCGGTCACATGACCATGTATTATTTTCACAATATGGCACTGTTACTTTGCTTTCCTTTCTTTTTTTTTTTTTTTTTACTTTTAAAACCATTTTCTAAGCAACATGACATACTCAGGAGACTGTGATAATGTCACAAATTATTTGATTTGGGAAAGCCAGGAATGTTTCACCTACAGCCAGACAAGAACTGAGCCAGGAATCTGGCTTGACTCTGAGCCAAAACATGAGCCAAGCCATGGCTGTTGCAGGCTGTCCTCTTCATAGGAGTCGAATATTTCAGACACTACACTTAGTACTCAGACTGACAAAAATGCTTACTTCAGCCACAGCTTGCTAGGCTTGCCCTTGGCTCTCAATTGCTTATAAAGGTCAAGCTGAGCTTAGTCAGGTAGCAGGCTCGAGCCAGGTTCAAGTCTGCTCTGGCTTTACATAGAAACATAGAAACATAGAAACATAGAATTTGACGGCAGATAAGGACCGCTTGGCCCACCCAGTCTGCCCATTTCCCTACCTACTGGATAAGCTGCAGATCCTAGTTAACCAACAGCCTACTTCTTCCTACCCCACCCCCAGAATTGCCTTATGACTATCCATGCATGCTTGAATTCCGCCACTGATTTTGACTCCACAACCTCCTCAGAAGGCCGTTCCGCATCCACAACCATCTCTGTGAAAAAATACTTCCTAAATTACCTCTGAGCCCCCCATCTTCAAATTGTGCCCTCTTGTTCTTACACACCTCTTTTTGAAAGATGCTACCCTCTTGGACTTTGTTGATTTCCTTGAGGTGCCTGAAAGTATCTATCATGTCCCCCTCTCCCTCCTTTCCTCGAGGCTATACATATTAAGCTCCTTAAGTCTCTCTTCATATGTCTTCGGTGCAGACCCTGCACCATTTGAATTGCCCTCCTCTGGACAGCTTCCATCCTGTCTATGTCTTTGAGGAGATTGGGTCTCCAGAACTGCACACAGTACTCCAGATGGGGTCTCACCAGCTGTCTGTACAGAGGATAATAACTTCCTGTTTTCTACTGGTGATGCCTCTCCCTATGCATCCCAGTATCCCCAACCCCTCCTTGCTGCCCTCTCACATTGCTTGCCCATCTTTAGGTCATCTGATATGACTACCCCAGGTCCTTTTCCATTTTGTCGTTGTTAGTATCTCACCCCCGTGTACTCTTCCCTGGGTTTTGTTTCCCAGGTGCATTACCTACACTTCTTATCACTGAATCTAAGCTGCCATACATTTGACCATTCCTCTAACCTTGCCATGTCCTTCTCATCCTTTCCACCCCACCCTGTGTATCAACTCTGTTGCAGATCTTAGTGTCATCTGCAAAGAGACATACTTTCCTTCCAGTCCTTCTGTAATGTCGCTTATAAAGACATTGAAGAGGACCGGTCCTAATACTGATTATCTGTGTAAGGGCCCCAACTAGCTACCATGATGGACTAGCCGTAATGGCTTGGGTACCCAGGGACAGCAAATCCCAGGGCTAGGCCTGTGCACAGAGCCCCAGGCAAACGGGTATAGTGACAAGCCAATCATCCTGACTTCCCCCTGCCCCCGGCGTTTATCTCCCTTGAATAAATCAGATTGTTCTTTTGGCAACTGCACCCTGGCTACTGTGTACATTGGTGAACTGCTGCATAGGGACTGTGATATAACTGTACCTTATTCTACAGGGGGTCCCTGGAGTGAGTCGAGAGATACTGGCCAGGGGAAAAGTGTACGGGGGAAAAGCATTGTTGGTACACCATGTGAGCCACTAGCTGGACACCTCTGTTGTAAATTACTGCACTTCTGGAGTGGCAGAACCCACATAAAAGCACCTTGTGGTGTAATTTTGCATTATCACACACCCTGTCATGTGTCATTGTTTATGTACAGAAATGAGAGTGTGAAAATGAGAACTGTCAGTCAAGGTCAGTAGACTTCTTTTAGATGAAAATAACATGCACCAGTTACAAGTAAGGCAGCATGGCAATGGACTTTATCGATCATAAAGGCCTCCATTTATCTCTAATATTATTTCATACTTACTCAATGTCCCTTTTCACATCTGAACTCCTACTGCTTCAGTCCTTTACACAGATGTTATCCATCTGGGATACTGTTCACTTGCCTCTAGCTCTAACAAAGACCACTCTGCAGAACCCAAAAGGAAACCCTACAGCTTCAGGACCTGGTTTCAACAACACTTTTTCCCCAGCCTGCTTAGTCCCAAGGACTGGTTTGCTTGAGGATGAAGGAGGCATTGGTGAGCATGCAGATCAGATACTGGAGACCTGAGTGCAAGTCCTAGATGTCATTGTAGAGGCATGTTGCAGGGTAGTGGATAAGGGACAATCAGTAGACTTACTGTACTTCGAGTTCAGCAAGACATATGTCTTGGTGTAACATAGACAGTTGCTGAAGAAATTAAAGGATTTTAGAGCAACAAAGGACCTAGTTACATGGAAAGGAAGTTGCTTAGAGGTGAGAGAGCAGAGGGTGGTGGTAAATGGGGTGAAATCAGGAGAAAGGGAGGTCATGAGTGAGGCACTGCAGGGGTCAGTCCTGGGACCAGTCAGTTTAATATGTTCATCAGAACAGGCCGGCCCAGTGGCATAGAGGGTTGAGGCAGCATTGCCTTACCTTCTACTATGCCAGTGACCCATGTTTGTGGTGTGAGAGAGTCATTGGGGGTCAGCCAGGGTGGGAGAGGATTGAGCATCCAGAGGACAGCTCTCCTCTCCCAAGGAAGGGTGGGATGGAGTCCGCTGCTGGACTGACCCCTAGCAGTAGCTGGGGGCCAGTGCAACAAACCCATACAAGGGGCATGGAGCTGAGCTAGATGCCTAGTGTGCCATGTGCGGAAGTGTGCACAGCTCAGCCACTGGTGTCATTGCACCCCTTGGCTCTGGGTGGGGAACAGAACGGAGGAGAAAAGTGCTGACTGGCAGGATGAAGCAGGTCTCCCCGCCACACCAGAGCAGCTGGCACCTCAATTGGCAGAGGCAATGGCTTGAATTAGCCCGGTGGCAATGATGAGGGAGATCGGTGGAAGGGGCCAGTCAGCAGGGGGATAAACACAGGGAAAAAATATATACATGTTCATCAGAAACATAGGAGATGAAATACAGGGTAAGATGTCTCTCTATGCAGATGACACTATGCTCTGTGGTGGGATTCAAGAATGCATGGCAGAAGCATAAATGAATCTTAGTGGAAAGTGGGGGAGAGCTGGAGAGCAAGTATGGTCTGTGGTGACATTGTAGGTAGTGAAAAATTGGCAGACTGATTGGACCTCATCTGCTGTCAAATTTTTTTTCTTCTATGTTAGTTTTTTTCTAGATTTCATCTGCTTAAGATGCAGAGCCTGGGCTGTGGTGAAGACCCTGTTCTCCAATATGGTAAAGCTACCACTGTTACCACAGATACCAGACGTGATGCCGGAAAGAAAACTCCTATTTAGACTTCAAGGGTCAGTGGTCAAGGTGCTTAATAGCAGGGCTGTAGTACAACTCCCATTCACACTTATACCTTAATAGTATGGAGAGATATGACAGTCTATTTGCACTTTTGCAATAAGCAGTCAGGAGAGAACTTTTCTTACCCAACTATTTTACATTGATCACGCAAGTTTAATCCATTTACAGTGCAGACAGTGAATACAGATGCAAGTTACCAATTCACAAACAGCAGCAAACTATTTCTCATTGGGCTCAATTGCCTACATTACAACTGCTTTCTGTATTATATGACCATGGCTTAGTTATTTTTAAAGTTACTTAGTTACATTTAAATGCCGCACCACATTCTCAGGTACTTAGCAATGAGGACCAAGATGCTCACGCATGTGCATGTGCATGTGAATGTGAATGCTGAAACTTTGGCTTAACTACGTTTTCCTCAGAGCCATCACCAGTAGCTCCAGGGTGGGCTACAATATCATATGGTATGATTTATCATTGCCAAATGACTGGATCCCCTGTGGGAAACAATTGGAAATTTTCGATTACCACTAATTCTTCTTGTGGACCTACAAGATCTTGGACTGAAGTTTAAAAAGTTATTCTTGAATTTCTGCCAGATTTCTGGTACAATCTGAAGATCTGCACAAGAAAGTTAGACCATGTAAAATGTGGTCTAACATTCTGGCTTAATTGTTGCAATTTGCATACGGAAAAAGATGAGTGTGTCAAAAAATTGATGCATGTGTCAGAAAATAATGCATGTTTCATTTGATTGCCTTAAAGCAGGTAAACATATTATGAGGCAAATGTATCAAAATGCTTGAAAAAAGCAATTGCACATTTGGGCACATTTAATTTGATGCAGCTGCCACACAAAATCAAAAACTGTGCCTGCATTAAGACCATTGAAAATCAACCCCAATCATTAAAGAGCTACTGACACCTCAAGAAAACTTTAAAAAATATGTGACATTTTGATAAAATCCAGCTTATATTAAAGGGACACTGTCAGCTCTTGGCTAACTTTTACACCTGCTTTTAGAATTAGAGCATGAAGCCATCTGTATTCATAATTAATGGATTTCTGCTGCCAGACATACATATCATGCCACATTTTAGTCTTTCTTTACATTTTTGAGTGTTCTTAGTTTTCCAGACAACCCATGTGTATTTCTGGTCACCGATTGTGATGTACCTTCACACTGCCAACATGGCCTCCAAAGTGCAGGTAAAGTCATCCATGGATGAGCCTAACAAATATAAACATAGAATTTGGTGGCAGATAAGGACCGCTTGGCCCACTTAGTCTGCTCATTTCCCTACATGATGGATAAGATGCAGATTCTAGTTAATCAACAGCTTACTTACTCCTGCCCCCACTAGAATTGCCTTATGCCTGTCTCATGCATTCTTGAATTCTCCCACTGTTCCTGACTCCACAACCTCCTCAGGAAGGCTGTTCCATGCATCCACAACCCTCCCTGTGAAAAAATACTTTCTAACATTACCTTTGAGCCATCCCTCCTCTATCTTCAAATTGTGCCCCCTTGTTCTTGCACCTCTCTTCTTCTGAAATATACTACCTTCTTGTACTTTGCTAATTCCCTTGAGATACTTGAAAGTTTCTATCATGTGCCCCCTCTCCCTCCTTTCCTCAATGGTATACATATTAAGCTGCTTTAGTCTCTCCTCGTATGTCTTCTGGTGCAGACCCTGCACCATTTTGGTTGCCCTCCTCTGAACAGCCTCCACTCTGTCTATGTCTTTGCAGAGATGGGGTCTCCAGAATTGCATGCAGTAATCCAGATAGGGTCTCACTAACTGTCAGTACAGAGGGATAACAACTTCCTGTTTTCTACTATTGATGCCTCTCCCTATGCATCCCAGTATTCCCCCAGCCCTCCTTACTGCCTTCTCACATTGCTTGCCCATCTTTAGGTCATCTGATATAATTACTCTTAGGTCTCTTTTGATTTTTGTTGCTGTTATTAACTCACCCCCCATTGTGTACTTTTCCCCTAGGTTTTTGTTTCCCAGATGCATTACCTTGCACTTCTTTGCACTGAATCTGAGCTGCCACATATTTGACCATTCCTCCAACCTTGCCAAGTCCCTTTTCATTCTTTCCACCCCACCTTGTGTATAAACCCTGTTGCAGATCTTTGAGTCATCTGCAAAGAGACATACCTTTCCTTCCAGGTGCTCTCTAGTGTCACTTATAAAGACATTAAAGAGGACCGGTCCAAGTACCGAACCCTGCGGTACCCCACTAGTTACCCTCCTTTCTTCACTGTGGACTCCATTTGCTATTACCCTTTGCATCCTGTTGTCCAGCCAGTTTTTTAATCCAGGCTACCACCTTGGTCCCACTCCAAGGCTGGCTAACTTGTATAGTAATCTTTTGTGTGAGACTGTGTCAAATGCCTTGCTAAACTCTAGGTAGGTCATATCCACAGCCCCTTCCTGGTCAAATTTCAAATGTTTTTGCATAAATCCATTTTACGAAGCAGCTCAGTGAGCTGAGCTGAGGAAAGTAGGTTAGTATAAGAAACAATTTCTGTTTCATATTGATATTTGGATTTAAAAAGTGAAGGCGTCACGCCAGGCATGCGCAAAAGCATTGCATTTATGTGCATACCACTCATGAGGTAACCCAAGGTCAAACAGCTTGAAAGTGTAAATAAATAATTTATTCAAAATGTCTTCACTGTGTAGGGTTCCCTGATTGGATAAAACACACCACATAATTGTGCATTATCCCACAATGACCACACACCTGCAACTACTATATGACCACACACCTGCACTACATTCCATCCCTCAGAACCTTCTCACTACTAGTGAGATCATTCCACACCTGGCATACACAACCTGCCACACACACACACACACATATATGTATATACTGTGTGTATGTGTATATGTATGTATATGCCAGCAATAAGACACAATGAGGTGTCGATTATGGCCTGATAAGAGCATGCCCCAGGTGTATTATGAGGCACGAGGCACTTGCGCTGATTGCCTTTAGCACCTGGGAAGTGCTCTTATCAGGCCATAACCCACACCTCGGAGTGTCTTATTGTACTTATAAAATGGGCCCCCAGTAAAGAAGTTAATTAAAAAAAATGGACATAGAAAGTGTACAATAAAAAGTGAAGAATTATGATAAATGAAAAAAAAAAAGTAGTGCCTGTAACTGAACTGGAGTGGAGCATTTTAGTCACTAGAGGAGGTTGGTGCTTGTCTGTGTGTGCACTCCTCAGCCATCCACACAGACAAAGACTAAAAAGCATGTTTTTTTATTTTATTTTTTCATATTTGTTAGTTTGCCCACCCAGTTTCAGTTACAGCAGCTGGGACCAATCCTGTCCCATATTGGATTATGTGTTTAGTGTGATTCTGTGCCCCCTTCCCTGATTCACAACCATTTTTTTAATTTTGTTTACTTTTTTTTAAAGCTTCGTCTCCTGAGATAATTTTGGGTTTTATTTAATTAAACTGCTGCCTTGAGTGGGAGTGAGTGTGTCCCTCACGGGCCACTGTAGACAGTAGTTTTCTGCTTCATGTTTCTTGAATGGCAAGTCAGAGACATAAACTAAACTAGTATCACTTTTTAACTGACAGAAATGCAGTTTGACTTTCGCCTGGATTGTTGCTGTTCGCATATTTAGGACAACACGAAGCAAGGAGGATCGAGTGCAGAGATATTGCTAACTGTCACTCTGTGCTGGGAGACTCCTGAGAAGCGAGATGGAGAACTGGAGATAAGATGATGATACAGGGAGTGTCAAGTGAGTAAAAGAAAATACTGAAAAAGGTAACTGTTTGTAGGTTTCATGCTGTCAGAAGGGGTGCTTGCATACACTGACTAGGTCAACGTCTGACATTTTCTCTAGTTTCTGTTTTACATTGTTTGTGACTGGTAGCTATACAAAACAACCACTTTGCAGTGACAGCTGAGCGAGTCTGTGAGAAGTCTGTCATAACGGAACACTGAGCTGGTCCCACTATCAGTGAGATACTGTGATTGGTCAGGGATACCGCTTGTGTTGTGAAGCACAGTATGGTGATAAACTGCCAGTTGTAAAGATATGGTTCTATAAAGACATGGGTGAAAGGGGGTTTTAGCCAATGAAAAGGTTTGAATTGTTTTGCCCATTTTATAAATATATATATATATATATATATATATATATATGGAAACAACCCTCCATGTCTCATTGCAGATATATCCTGCCTATGTACATATAGATATTATAACCCCTCCCAACACCTGGGATCAAGTACAGTAGGAGATGCAAGACTGCATGTGACAGGCATACAGCAAATCCAGTGGGGGGGGGGAGGAATGTAAGCTGCTGTTTATTTAGGATCTGCAGCCAATCCATTTGGTAGGGTGTTAGGAAGACTGGGTGGGCCAAGCAGGCTGTATCTGCCATCATGGCCTGCGTACCTATGCTACTGTCACTGTCCCTGGTGGTCTAGGTCCCCACCACCACCCATTGCTGTCAGAATATGACCTTTCCCTGGTAATCTTTTTCTCACTGTTAAAAATCTTTTCCACTGAGATTATCTATTGAATAAATATGTTACATTCATACTGTAGCTGTATAAAGATGGTGCTACCAGGTGTTTCTGATAGTAACAGCGTAGTACAAGTTAGTGTAGGTTAGTGCTTGACTGTTGAGATGTCTTAACCACCATTTCTGCTTTCAGTTCTTAATCAGGTTCAGAGGGGAGAGATCTAATCCTGGCAGTTTCATGTTTGCTTTTAAATTAAACAACTAATTATGAGATATATGTTTGAAATAAATATATTCTGTGTGTGTGTGTATCACCAATTTCTCTTCTGATTCTAATTTGAAAGAACACAGTGATCCTGACATATCAGATTACAATGTTGGTTAGAAATAAAAAAAAAAAACATGCAAATCAATACATAGAAACATAGAAACACAGAAGTTGACGGCAGATAAGGACTGCAAGGCCCATCCAGTCTGCCCATTTCTTTTTCTACCTTATGAATGTGTCAATACTCAAAGCACAATGTAAACGTCAATATCAGAAACATTTATGACTCTACTGATTTCTGAAGTGGATAGTCGGCCTTTGAAATTAGTCTACTCTAATTAAAAAAATCACAGTATTAAAACGTGACCATGACTTTTTTCATTATACCAGATTATGGACATTTTCTAGTTTTATTTGGTGGCAAAATGTTCTTCAGAGAAAACAAAGATAACCACCAAACTTCACTTAAAAATGAAGATCTGACAAGTTAGATCGAGAAAATAAAACAAAAAAAAAATTCTGCTTAGCATAGGAGGTACCTAGAATAATAGATACTGTAAGTCGATTTCACATGAATCCTAATATTTCTATTGTAACTGAAACTAATTTCAGGGGAAAAAACATGTTATTTTCCTTGCACTGCTGTTATGGCAACCCACCTTATCTTAAGAGAACTGTACACCAGCAGTACTTGTTTTTCCTTGTTAATCTGAAGTAAGATCACTGAAGTCTGAATGGGATGATGTATTCACATTTTTTTTTTGTTGGTAGCATTTCTCACCTTGGCCCTCCGGTCTGCAATCACATCCAGGCATCCCCTTCCACTGGCCGCCAGCTGGATCGCTCTGGCTCCCACAGTGGGTCTCACTGTATATCCCTGTGGCTTGCCCCTCATGCTGGGGTGGTGGACAGACCCCCTCTATCTCCGCTGACACATGATCCATTTTTCAGCAAGCCCTCAGATCCAAGTGTCCCGTCGAACGGCCATCAAGCCGCTGCAACCGGTGCCATTTTTCCTCCTTTCTCTTAGTTCCCCTGGAGTCGGAGGCATGCAACGATGTCAGCAGCAGTAGGCCCACATGCGTATGCATGCATCCATGTCCAGACATCTGCCCTCAGCTCCTCCCAGTGTGTGGCATGTGTCCCCGACCCCCAGCCTCAGCCAGGGGTCAGTCGGATGCCGACCAATGTGAACCCCCTCTCCCGGGAGAAGAAGAGCAGTCTTTCAGACGCTCGATTCCTCTCCTCCCCTGCCAGCCCATGGTGACCCGTGCTCGTTCCTGAACCCGGGTTGCCGGCATGATGCCAGGTGTGGTGCCCAGTGCCTCAGCCCTCAGTGCCACTGGGCCGGCCATGTATTCAAATTTTAGAAAAAATAAGTTCCTGAATTTTTCATGCAAATATTGTATGCATTGTTTAACTACTAAACACATTCCAACACAACTGGGTCCAGTTTTGATTGTTACAATCTGATCCACAGTTTTAATGTGCTTTGAAGTTGTGTGCAGGAAAACTTCACCTTGAGGGCTACCTTCCCATTACCTGCAGGAAGGAAGTGCTTGATATTTCTTTATAAATAAGGACATGTTTGATATTTATTTATTTAGAAATTCATTGTTTTTTCCCCAGTTAAACACAATATAGACTAATTATGTTGTTGGTGCACAGATTAAGAATTACCAGCTCAGCACTTCCCCTCTAAGGACAAATAAAACAAGCAATAAACTTACACTTCAACCAACAGCTAAAATGTTTGTTTTTGTGTTGTTGTTTTTGCCGCCTGCTTCCAGAACACAGACGGTGTAATAACACACTCCTACTGCATTACCTTTAGAGGCATACATGAACTAAAAATGTTAGTCATCCTGATTCATAAAGATTTTATGTTGTCCCTTTTAGTCTGGCCCTGCATGACAAAGAATAAGTAGCTGAATATTTTTTTAATTAAAAAACTATAATGCCCACAGATTAAAGCTCATTTCTGGAATGTATTATTTTATTTTGCAACTTGTTCGCGTAGGACAGCCCAGCAGTGATGCACCATCTTGTTTTCAGTGGGGTCCCATTTACACAGCTGTGTGGACTGGAGCACGGAGAGGTACAGTGACTATTTCAAGTGAGAATTTGACTGTCAGAATAAGGTTTCATATAAACCCTTTTTTTGGTGCTGTAATAGTCGGTTGTAATATTTGCTTCCCTTACTTGCAGGCTGCAAATAAATTCAATCCTACACCTTCCCCAGATAACTTCACAAGACTATCAAACAAAAAAATGATTATAGAGGGCTGAGTGAGGAACGGAGTTGACATTCTGCACTCACACTATTTCAGCCTGACACTTATCTGTTATTCCTGTGGCTCAACGTTAAAATGTGCCCAGACTAGCCAGAAGATGATGGGCAGTTCAGTTAGCACCAAGCAGTGTTCTGCCCTGGCAAGGATGCTGAGGACCAATCGAAGGGGAAGCAGCATGCTGTGTTCCTAGCCAGAACCAATTCAATTGCATTACAGTTTTACAAACTAAGGCCCAGATATTCAAAACTTTGCCCCGGGGCTAAATTAGCACTGCCCGGTGGGCAAACGTAGCCCAGAGCAAAAAGCAAGCTATATTCAAAAGGAATAGCCCGGGGCAAACACTAACAGCTTCTGAATATAGCATGGGAATGAAGTTGGGCAAACTGGGCTGGGAGTGCAGGGTAAACTTAGCCCTGTAATAAGACAGCTCTGAATATAGCAACCAGGAAGTGCAGACCAAAACAGCAACACAGTGCACAGTGATGAGAAAGTAGGTAGAGGTGATCTATGTGGTCAATGTGTGTGCCAGCAAATGTGTGGACCCAGTACAGCTGCAGGGCACAGCACATGTGAAAGTACAGTGTGAAAAACTGTATAATAGTCTCTGAACCATTTGCGTGGTACTAACATGTCTGCGTGGGCTTAGTGTGGAGCTAAGCCGTTTGCCCGGTGCAAACACATTTGCCCGGTACTAAACTTTGCCATATTCAAAAGTGACATGCAAATGAGCCTACTTAGGTAGTCCCTGGGCAAACATCCACATTAGCATCTCATCATGCCCTTATTTGCATGCAGTTAGCCCAGCCTTACTGCAGGGCTCCACAGTGCCACCTGTAGGTCAGTCTGGCAGTACAGGGTCTGGCTGGGTCCACCCACAGTGCCACCTGTAGGTCAGTTTGGCAGTGCATGATGATAGCTGCAGGCTACATGTATATAGTACAGCATAGCATATTGCACCCCAAGGGACAACACAGCATAGGCACAGGTGGTGGTGGTGCTGCATGCACCTGTCACACTGTAGGTCATGCTACAGTGCACAGCAGACACTACAGTAGCAAGGGGGCCAGTAGTATGAGGAACACAGCAATGCCAATGGTATGTAGGGCAATGATGACCACTGCACTGTACACAGTAACAGGCTCAATGTGCAGGTGATTACTGACAGTGGACAATACTGTTACACTGTTGTGTGAGCCACATATGCTGCACCTCTGGCATGGAATACTCACAGTGACATATACATGGCCAGCTGTGTGTGCTGTGGCATTTGTAAGGTTGTGCGGTATGTGGGGGGGGCACGTATGATCTGACAGGCACACTGGTGTTGGGATATTCCCAATACTGGCCCATGTGCACTGCATGATGTGTCCCAGCATTGTGGCCACACCTGGTCTATGGTGAGGCCTGGACACCCATACACCCTCTCCTCAACAGCCACCATGCCCACAGTGCTGCATGTGTGTGCTGGCATCTGTTGGTCACCCCAGATGTATGGTCTGCAGGTGTGTGCTGTATGACCACACTACCATGGTGTCCCCTGGGGGCCAGGTCACCCCTTTCTGCCTGGCATGGCTGGGACTGGTGGCAGCTGTTGGCATCTGTGGGGTGCCATCAGTGGGTAGAGTGTGTCCTTCATGTCTGGCTTTTTCTATGTGTCATATTCATGTGTTAGGGTCACGTAAAGTCATGAAAAAGCCACGCAAACACCACGCAAAGCCACAATGTTGCACAAAGCAGGACTGCCCAGGGTTAAGGCCAGCTTTTCCTGGGTGGTAATTTGTACCACACAAAGGGTTGCGCTAAGTCACGTAAAACAACTTAGTGTGGCACTAGTTGTTGAATATAGCATTGCACCTGTATTCATGTTCAGTTTGCCCCTTGCATATATTATGGTTTTGCCCAGTGCTAATGCAGTTTGTGCACGCTATTCAGTCTTTTGAATATTGCAGACCCATGCTAATCCCTTGCTAAACCTGCACAAATGGTTTGCACCCAACGCAAAGTTTTGAATATCTGGACCTAAGTCCATTCATTAACAACTTATTTGAAATTATTATGTGCACTATTCCAGATGCTAATATTTCAGTTCAGACAATAGGTAAGATATTTGGAATGTGTCAGGCAGGGGTGCAAGCCTGGGCACAGTGCAACTGGGCTGCACCAGGGCATGGACCAGGCAATATTCAATGGTGCTGCACCATGGCTCAGCACTGTTGAATATGGCACTGGGGGCACCTGCACTGCACATGGCACAGTGGCAGTGCACCAGCACAAGCGGCAGGTGAGGAGCAGGGGGCTGCACCAGTGCAAGTGCAGCTGCGCTAGGTGCAGCAAGAGCGATATTCAGATGTGAGCATGCAAGTGAGGCCATTATGAATGCATGGCACAAATGGGGCCATTTGCATGTCATTATGGCCCCATTTGCATGCAGGTGCACTGATCCCTGGTGACTTGTGCCAGGCATCCTGCCAGGCTGCAGCCATCAGGGACTGATGCCCCCTGCCCCTCAGTGGGCAATGCACCCCAATGCTCGATCGTGGGCTTAAGTAAATTAAAATAATCCTTGGTGATCCAGTGGACCCGATCCCCTGCCCGATCGCGGGCCTAAGTAACAAAATATTCCCTATTGGTCCAGGCTGATTATCAAATTCTCCCCTTCCCTCCCACTGTGCTCCAGTCCCTTGTCACTTGGGTGGGAAGCTGAAAGGTGATCTCCCCTTCACACTCTGACTCCATCTGTGCAGGCTGCTTAGAATGTGTTCTGCAGATGTAGGAACAATGTTAACCTCCGCTCTTGGTACCTTCAATGTGGATTCTTGTCTTGTATGGATCAGTTTTTTTAATTGTACAGTGTCCATGGTATAATTTCTGTTGCATTAGCCTTCAACATATCTGATTATGATTTTTTTTATTTCTATACTGACTAAAAGAGTTAGTGATATTTGTTGCTTCTTTTATGCCAATATTTAAAATGCATGCTTTTGTTTTTTCAAAATACATTTGATTTGTTACTAAAAGGTGTAAAACAAGCACACAGAATGGCAATTGAGTGTTTTACCTTCTATGTGTGCCTTAGGCTCCCGTTAAAATTGCTCACTTCCTCTTCCGATGGTTCTGCTTTTCAGAAAACACAAATAAAGAAAAAACAAAGTTTGTTCATTTTCTGTCTCTTTTACCCTTTCTCCATCTCTTTCTCTGTGTCTTTCCCTCCTGTGATCTGTCTCTTGGCTGATGGTGGTTCCAGCTTACAGCAAAGAAAGTAAGACATAAGGTGTGTTCCCTCCCAGTTTGTCTCTTACCCCCTCTCTGGCACCAGAGGCACTCAATCACTGTAAAAATAAAAACAGAGAAAGATATAAATAGCCATGGGAGAATAGCATATAGGTGCTGGGAGACAGCAGTGTATCTGTTTCCCACTAAGCATACTTGGAGCAGTGCACTAGTGTTCTCTCAGATAGTGACTGTCAGCTAGGATATCCTGGATAGATACATAGGAAAATGTGTAATAGCAAAACCCTATTGAAAGTTCAATATGTGTACATGTAATCACCATCAGTAAGTAACTAGGTTCAGTAATGTATGAGCAATATGAGCACTGTGTGATACGGAAGGTAAAAGTAGGACCACAGTGAAAACAAGGTGTTGCATCTGTACTGGCTACCCTTGGTAAACACAGTGTGTCCCATTCTTTATAAGGACTCTGGATAAAACTCACTTTTGTAATGCAAGAAAAACAAAATATCCAATAACACAGGTGAGATAATATTTGTTCCCCTTCATCCAATATTGCCACTTTCATGTCAACTAATAGATCTGTATTCTGATATTTGATTACATTGAGAGCGTATGTCATTAGTAAAACAAAGAGATATACTTCCCCATACAGAGTGCTAGCCTGCTACCATAAGTGAGTGCCTGCAGTACATTATCATGCACAATGTCATCAGTTCTATACCAGCGAAACAAACCTGAAGCATTTTGAAGGTCAAAGAAGAACGTTCATACTAAGGTTCATACTAAGGTAGGGGTGAAGGAGTGAGTAGGCCGAGGCCCATAATGCTCCTATACTATACCAAAAAATAATAGGATAAATCATACCCGGACATAATTAATTTATCCAGACAATGTTTAAAAGTCACTTTATTATTACTAGAAACAACCTCCAAAGGGAGCCGATTCCATGGCCCAATGATCCTAACAGTAAAAGAGTACTTTCTTCCTATATGCTTAAAACATTTACCATTTAATTGAAGAAAATGACCTCTTGTATTATGAACAGATTTCTTAAAAGAAAAACCTAATTCAGACATAATATAAGGATCATTAATAATGTCATATAAAAGAAGAAGATCCCCATGGATGCGCCTGGTAATTAATGGCATTAATTTTAATGTATTCAACCTAGATTCATATGATAACCTTTCCAATCCAGAAATTTTTTTAGTATATTTTCGTTGGACCCTTTCAAGTGAATAGTTATCTGATTTTTTAAAAGGGCACCGTAATTGTGAAGCATACTCAAGATGCGGTCGAACATAAGATCTAAATAAAGGCAACAACACATCCTTGTTTCTGGATCTAATATTGCGCAAAATAGACCATATGATTTTATTTCCTCTACTAATAACAGAGTGCAAATGTGTAGAATAAGTTAAATCGTCAGATATGGTGATACCTAAATCCTTTTCATGCGTAGTAGAACTCAATGGAAAATCATCCAAAATATACTGAAATTTTTGATTATTGGAACCCAGATACATAACCTTGCATTTATCAGTATTTAACTTCATTCCCCATTGTGTTACCCAAGCAGATATAACATCGAGATCATGCTGTATATGGAAAATTTGCTCCAGGTTAGAACTAGGACCCCCGATATTGACATCATCAGCATATTTAATAGTATTAGAAAGGCAGGTATTGGTTAAGTCAGCAATTAAGGCCTGAAAAAGACAAGGACCAAGAACGGAACCCTGAGGCACACCACTAAGCACCCTACCAACATCCGAGAAAGATCCATTTATCATCACTCTCTGAGTCCTGTCCGAAAGCCAATTTTTAATCCATCTAATAACATAACTATTAATGCCAAGAATGGAAAGTTTATGAATAAGGGCCCCATGGTATAGAATCGAAAGCCTTACTAAAGTCAATAAACACGATATCACAGGATACCCTGTTATCCAAATAGGAGCTAAAAATCTCATAAAAACAGAGCAGATTAGTAAGGCAACTTCTTCCTTCCTGAAGCCATGTTGTTCTGGGTCCGAGTTATCAATTAAAGGAGACAACATGTCCTTAAGTAAGCTTTCAAGGAGTTTACAAATAGATGACGTCAAACTAATGGGCCGATAATTATCACTTAGATGTTTGGGAACGCTTATGAATGGGAACAACAAAAGCCTCTTTCCACTCACAGGGAACAAAATTATGTAGTAAAAAAAGATCAAATAATATTTTTAAGGGAAAAGCAATATAAGAGGACATTAAATAAAGTAAGTGTCCTGCAATAGAGTCAGGACCTGAACAAAATTTACCTTTTAATAATAATAATTTACTAATAATAGACTCTTCTGAAAAAAGAATAGGAGATTCGGATGGTAATAAACTATAACTAATACTATTATGCTCATTAGAATGGGAAAAGGCTTTACAAAATTCTTTATTGAAAACTTCAGCCATGGCTTTGGGTTCATGAACAACTACATTGCTAGATGTCAAAGGGCCTACCATACATGGATTTTTTCTCAGGGAATTAATATAAGAAAAAATTTTTTTGAAATTCGATTTGTCTGCAGAAGAAGCCAAATGAACTTCCCACTTAGCTTTAGCCTTTCTGATAGAAGACTTACATTGTCTACTGATTTTCAAATAGGAGTCCCAATTTGACACTGTCCTGTTTTTTAAATAGTTACTATGTTTTTTAATTTTTAAATTAATTAAATGTTTAATGTTTTTGTTTAGCCATCTAGGAGACTGTTTCCCATTAGAATTTTTATATTTAGATGGGATATAGGTATCCCTAATAGTCAAAATAGTGTTTTTCAAAACACTCCAACACTGTAAAGGAGTTAAATCCTTAAACAAGGCCAACCAGTTTATCATATTTAAATAATGATACATACTAAATGTGTCAGCCTTATCATACAAATAAATAACTGAAGAATTTTGATTGAAAACTACATGTCTGTGAAGATCAAATAGGATAGAATTATGATCACTATTACCAATAGGAGTAGTGACACAAACATTCTTAATGTCTAAAGAGGAGCTAGTAAGTACAAGGTCAAGAATATTATTACCCCTAGTAGCAGAGGTTATCCATTGATACAAATCCAGATCTAGACAAGTAAATAAAAATTTTTTACTGACACCACTGGTTGAAGTTAATGACTGCCAATTAATGTCAGGAAGGTTAAAATCACCAGTAATGATGACATCTCCCAATTGACTAGCTAATTCGAATTCAAACAAAATAGCATCCATGACTAAGCAGGATGAAGTGGGGGCAAGTAACATGTCCCAATGATAAAAAATCAGAATCAGATAGAAAACATTTAAGCCAAAGAGTCTCAGTAGACACATTATGAGTTTTAATACTGTCGGAAATGTTAATAGAATTAAGTGAGTTAATAATAAATGTGGCAATGCCACCTCCCTTTTTTTCCTTATGATTTAAATAAAAGGATTTATAGCCTGGAATTGTCATAGACCAGGGAGAGTCAGGATCGCCCTATGTTTCCACCACAGTAACTATATCAAAATTCTTATTAATAGTAATAGTCAGTAACTCATCAAATTTTTTTGCCAAGCTCCTAGCATTAAAGCTAAGGAATTGCAGTGAATTACTAGACACTTTTGAAGGAAAAGATGAAGGGATTTGAACTATTGGTACTCCCCTCCCCCCATGTATCAGTTTAAATTTAAAGTGGAATTAACAGAACGTACAAATTGATAACTCAACAAAGCATTCCCTTTTTTGCTTAAATGTAAGCCATCAGGACAGTACAATTCATTTCTTTCAAAGAATTCCTCCCAGTGTGTTAAACACTGTATATTTTGTCGAAGACACCATAACCTGAGCCAATTGTTGACAATTTTGATTTTATGATTAAGGGGACCAGAAAATTGTGGGATAGGTAATATCTCAGAGAAAATAATCTCACATCCCAATTCAACCAATTTATTAGTCAAGGAGACAAAAGCTTGTTTAATATTAAAAACAGAATCCCTGAGAATATTATTAGCTCCAGCATGGATAATACACAATGGGTTAAATTCATGAAAACCAATAATGTTATCAATCATTAATGTGATGTCAGAGATCCTGGCACCACCAAAACTAGAGCAGGTTCTGTTATATTTATCTGGTTCACATATGGCTCGATCTAACCGTTTAATTAAAGAATCACCCAAAACAAATAATTTTCTCTTACAAGCCACAGTATCATCAAGACCATTCGTAGGATGTACCATTATATCAGAATGGTTGGTGATGAGATCTATCAAAGGTAAATTAGATGAGGAGAAGACCATTGGATTTGAATTTAGTGGCGAAATATACCCACCTACAGTTAACTCAGTATGACTAGTATCAACATTTATAGAATCAGAAAACATATTATTTGAATTAGAAGGGGTAACAGACAGTGGATCAAAACTATTATAAGTGGGAATAATGAAATGATCGGCCTTACACCTTTTTTTATTTATACTTTTTGACCCCTGAATGTTGTACCAATTAGTATCATCTGAACTAAAAGTAGAACCATACTCCTCTTCTCTTACTCTCTTTTTTTTAATACTTCTGTAGAACTAGTATGATGATACCCATCCTTATTATTAATTTCAGATGGGGCATCAGGTGGAATAGGTGAAGATGCCAGATTAGCAGAACTACCACCCCTATGTGCCATCGGTACAGAACTGATAACCACAGGATCACCAACAGAGCCCAAAGCCATAATCTGTTTGTAATACAATGAATTTTCACATTGCAAAATTATATATTCTGTAAATTTAGAGCATTGAAAAGGTAAGTTATCAGTAGCACAAGCTGTCAAACTAAACATGTGACAAGATGTGCACTGAATACCAGTTTCCCCAGTGGAAGTAGTAATGAACACATTAATACAACTAGACATATTTGTTTTAGAAGCCATTTAATCAGAATAATGTACCACAGACAGACACACACAACACAGTACCTCACGATTGATATAAAATTGGATAGAAGCTGCCAAGTCCTTCTAACTCCGCCTAACACGCTTAACACGCGCGGAAACGTGCGTGTCTTAGCGCACGTCTTCGCGCATGCCCTGCACACACGCTCACCCTGCTCGCTGTAACAATCAGTTAAGAAAGGGACGTGACCCAGAAGTGGTCACGGAGGTCACAATACCCCTTTTACAAGACAAAATTAATTTCCCTGAGTTTTACACTTCACGACCTCCACTCATGTGTGGAGCTGGTGAAATTATGTTTAAAAGTGAAACCCCCACTAAAAAAGGTAACTTTCTCACTGAGCTGTAGTTCTCAGTAAAAACTGAGAGTTCAAGTCCTGGCTCTTCTACTGATACTGGTCAGTGTTCAAGCTCACAGAGTAGGTGATTAATTCGCCAGCCTGTTGACTGGAATTTGTGTATAATATGCCAGATGGTGTATCACAAAAAAGACAAAAATCTATCACAGACTGTAACCTTCAGAGGGCAAGAAACTCTGCTTAATGTGGCCAATGCCAGAGAAGACAACATAGTTTTAAAATGATTAGATGAACTGTACTTGACTGCATTTGAAGGAAAATACCACAAAGACTGCAATAGTACTTTCACCAGCAAAAGAAACATACAGACAAAATTTTCATTATCAAGTGACAAGGAAGATGATTCTGTGTATAAAGCATGTTTCAGTGAACTGATTTCTGAAATTGAGAATGACCTTTTTATCAGCAGAAAAGCCTTGTCCATGTCTTAACTGTTACAGAGCTACCAGGATATTCTGAAAGGCAAAGTTCCTAAAAGTGAAAGTTACCAAAGTGAGAAGCTAAAGAAGAGTCTAACAAACTATTTTGGTGATGAAATCATTTTTCAAATGCAGCATGACCCAAGTAAACCAGAGTTATGTATAGCAGTGCTGTGTAGACATGATTCCTGACATTGTGTATAGGTTCCTGAAATGGGTATTCCAAGGTGATGTCGGTGATGAATCTATTGAAAATGGCAGGCCTTTAGGAACAGTTACTAACAAGACCCTCCACAGACAGATATTATCAGTTGGTGAGAACTTCATTCATATAGTATCCAGAGGTGCAAAGCATACACCTAAATATGTTGGGCTTGCAATGACCATATGCCATGTGACAGGCTCTAAACAGGTAGTAACAATGGTGCACAGACTATCACAATGTGTCAGTTATGAAGCCCTAGAGAGAACTGACACAGCTATTGAAATGGATTAGCATGAAAAAGCTGGCAGAGACAATATCATAATTCCATCAAACAAACAGCATGGGGAGTTTGTCCAGTTTGCTGCTGACAATGAGCCCTATGCTTGAAGGTGCAGAGCACCTCTGTACCATGAATGTGATGCACAGAGACACTCCATACCCACTGCACCCCCCTCATGGGATGCACTAAGGGGGATCTGCAGCCCCCATGTACCCGATACCACACCTGTATGGACTGCAACTCACAGGGGGTGGGTGGGGGAGGCATGCCTGCACAAAGACATGTAGAGCCTTGCACCAGGGTGCATAGACAGGTAGCTGTTCTAGCAGGGTAAACCCTGTAAGTCACCTAAGTGCCTTGCTCTCATGCACATCAGATGAGGGAATGGCCTTGTGGCAGGTGGGCATGCCCCACAGAGCGAGCCAGCTCCATCCCCATACCTCAAGGCTGACCCCCCACACACATATGGTGCCACCCCACCTCCCGAGGCTGCACACCCACCCCAGGACAGCACCACCATGCCCATGCTGCCCATGGCCCGACACTGCACCTGCAAGGCACCCAGTGAGGCAAAGCACCCCCCTCTTGCCTGTACACATCCCAGGATTACATGTCTCCCACCTCATGTGGGCACCTGACCCTGATGGTACCCCCCACCCACCCACACACACACATACACACACAGACACAGTGGTGCCCTGTGTCCCTGTCCCACACACCGCTGTCAAGTGATAACACCCCCTCACACACCCATCTGCAGCACCAACACCCCCTCCTCCCGCATGGTCCATTGGTGCCACATTGCGGGATGGCAGGTGGCACTGCCCACCACATAACTCCACAGCTGCCAGCCATCCGACATCCACAGGGGTTCTCAGCTACTGCATGCCCTGCCGTGCAAGGGATCTACTGTTGGAGCCAGGATAGGCACCCAATTGGATGCCCACCCATGTCCACGGCTCTGCACCATCTTCCCCACATGACCCTTCATGCTGTGGGGCAGGGCCATGGACAGGTGGTTGGTGTTTGTGACTGCCACTGGGTGTACAACTGTCTGCAGGTGTGGAGCTGTGTGGGTGGGATATGTGCCTCAAGTGCATAATTCCCACCCATTAGAACATAGGCCCCAATAACAATATAAATGAGGAAACATTAGATGGGAAGCACATAACCCATGCCACAGTTATGGTAGTATATCAGCATCAGATCCCCACAATTCCAGAAGGCAGTTTTGGCACAGGGGCAGCTCAGGCTCAAACAAAGACAATAGCACTGCAAACATGATCACTTCAAACTCCTGCAATGTGCTAAGCCATTCTGGAGTATAATCATCATGGCAGATGCCCTACACCAAATCTTGTGGGAAAAATAAAAAGTAACTGTTACACTGATATGGAGGCTTGCCAACAAGCCAACAACCTTTATCTGCACAGGCTAATTCTAAGATGCTGCCTGCACAAGCTATTTGAGGTTGAGTTTGAAAAGGTGAATGCTCAGCAAGTCCCAGGATGGGCAGCTTTTAATGTGATGATTTCATCTACCATACCAACAGTAACATCTATTGGGTACTGCCCAATGCTGCCAGCATCACCTACTGAATGGAGTACAGTGTTCACTGTAATGAAGAATGTCTGCAAGATGTCTAGGACACTTAGCCAAGAATACAGTGTCTTGACATTTGATGAAGCTATACAGTGGTTGCTATTCAAAAGTTGCCCACTACCGAGGTATACCTCGGCTCACACGGTATGATGAGCGTTAGCTCCTTAATGTGGTACCATGTTAGAACTGCAATAGTGCGGTATGTGGTAATGGGTTTAAATTAAATCCCCTCATCAGCTGTTGAGATGCGCCAGGTGGTGCTGTTCGCAGTTATATTTTATTGCCTGGCTTTCCATTTTCCGGTAGGTGTCCCCATAGCCCACGTCTTTTTTTCTGGTTTGAGTGGTTTTGCATGCATAACTTATTTGACCATACTCTAGTCAGTTTCCATGACCAAAATGTTCCACTTTCATGGTACAGTCCCCAGCGGGGACATGACCCATATAAGTTACAAAAACTAAAAGGGATGCAATGGATTAACAATCCAAAAATAAATAACAAAGGAACTCTGGCCATGCAGCAACAGTACAAATTAACCCTTCATAGTTTGCAGTGTGGAAATATGGAATACCTTTGGAGACCCCTCCCAGTAGACAGAACCGCTGCGGATGTTAAGTTGTAGGTTACCTTCCCTTCTCCAAGTACATGCATCTAAAAAGACAACAGCAGATGACCTAGAGGAAGTGCTACAGTTTGATATGAAGCAACAAGATGGGCCCAGTAACCTCGGGCAGGATTTTCTAAAAGCTTTGTGCAAGCTGCATCCACTATTTTCAGAACCAAAATGTATCCAACTGTTTGATCATCCATTAGATGGTCTAACAATATTTTAAATTGTTTTAATATACTTCTTTATTGTATATTTCTCATGCCATGTGCAATATACAACACAGTAAACCAGTTCAACTTCTCAAGAATATTACAGAATAGAACAACTTTTGAACTGCTACTTTTGGAAATAAATAACACATAAGTAGCAACATGAAATGTCATGCATCCCTATATTGAAATTACTCAAATCTATAAAATTTAATAATGGACTATATAAAAGGTAAACCACAACAAACACCAACTCTAAAAAAACATTTAACCACTGTCATCCTCTGTTAGTAGGTCTATTCATTAAGAAAATAAAAAAATAATTAGTTATGTATATACATGTTAACATTTGTATTGTAAAATCTGCTAATTAACCTAACCAAGGAAAAAAGCTATTGCATGGGTACTCAGGGTAGAAAATAGGGGGAAAAGAAAATGCATTCTTGAGGGGGCAACACCAAAAGTGCCGTCACCACTCATATACTTCTACCTACAGTATATAAACATAAAGTAGGACTCATGAAGGATGTCATGCAGCCAAACTCCAGTATAAAAAGGGCCAGGGTTCTATTACTATTACGATAACATCAAGAAATGTTCTCTGAGTAAAAGAGTTCCCATCTAGTCCAACCATTAGTTTTCTGTATTATTATTTTATTGATTCTTAATAGTTTTTTCTAACTACACAGCAGATCAGAAATTTGCAGTTCCAAAGTAAGCTATGATTTGATGGCACTGGATTCATTTTTAAAGTATATTATTTCCCCATGTAACAGTTGTGAGGGAGCCTTGCTTTGTCTCCCGGTGATGGTGTTGAAAACGGTACTGTACTGTATACTGAATAAAGTTTTATAAATGAAAGTCAGTTTATGGTGTTGGTGCTCTTTTTTCTTTTTTTCTATCTGCATTATTGTTTGGAAACTGTGCACATCGGTTATATATGCCCGTCTGACTCTGGGGTACAGTATATGTCTTGTTTTATTTATTTTATCTGCTAGTAAAATAACAGGTCTGAATGGTCATTCCATGTAATCAGCTATACTGCAGAATAGCTCTATGGTACTGTTTAGCAAAAAAGAATAGCCCATCCTTGGTAGCAAACATCTGTGAGGACAAAAATCACACATTTGTTGGGATCATGCAATATTAACTGGACTATCAGAAATGCAGATTTCCAGTGTTCATCATTCCTTGTCAGGCAAATATTGTATCTTGCTATACTGGCACTTTTTAGTAATGCTCTTGCTGTGTATGACAAATAAAGAACAGTAGCCCTGGGCATGTACTATATGAGAAATAAAGAACTGTAGCTCTGGGTATGTAAAATACTCCATGACCAACTGAGACATACAGTAAAGCAAGTTTTTCAACCCTGGAATCCCTCCCCTCAATGATGTTAGTAGTTAGCATGAAATTTAACAGATAATGTTATTGTTCTATCATAAAGGAAAAGGAAAAAATCACTTTGAGAATCACATTATGAGAATACATCAAAAATAAATGTAACATAATATGATGCTGTAAGTTTGTTGGGGCACTATTTCAGCATTCAGAGTGCATAGTAACACTTTTAAAGTATTGATGATATTTCGGGCAGAGGAAACCACATAACAATGGTTATCTACTAGTCTGTAATTACCAGAGAAAATGCAGAAAACATGTATCTTATTTCCCCATGCAATGGTTTAGTATCTGCAAATATGGCAAGTGTTCAGCTCGAGGTTGCAGGGTACGTTAGGGGGGTTATGATTTGGGAAAGGTCAGTCATTTTTAGTTGAATGTTTCCTGATAATATTTAAGGAAGAAAGCACTCGATCAATCGATTTTTAGCAGATATACTCTATTTTGTTAAGCAACACGTTACGTTATGCACATACTGTACTTTAGTATGCAACTGTCAAGCAGCTCAACAGCAGATACTGTACATAATGTTGTGCACTATTAGCCAAGAAATTGCTGCTATGGAGACATGGGAAACACTGAAGTCACCTCTAATTATAACTGACCTCTTTCTATCCCTGTGAACTCCTGAGTTGAGAATGCTACTAAAATGAATAGTTTAATAGTAATAGTAAATATACCCGGGATTAATCCACTGATATGTTTTATTTTTTTTATCATAGAATCATTTTGATTTTTATTTTGATCCATACATAAGTATAATGTCACATACATACATATTCATAAGTAGGTAACATGTTCCATATGCAGCTACTTTCAGCCAGTAACTATTACATTGCCATAGAAGTGTGAAAATATGTTCACCAAAGATAAACTTTAATATATTCACATATGAACCTTCCTAGGATGCAACTTAACCAGGAGAGACTACCCAATGTACTAGGGTAGAGTTCCACTAAATTCAAGTGTTGAAGACAGATAGGAACCGGACTAATGGTATATTGTAATAAAGTATCACGTAGTCAAAGAGGAAGAGTTATCACCCAGATTAAGAGTTTTACAGAGAGAAGATCGGAGATAGGCTTTCCATCTGGCAGTGTATTGGTCCATACGACCTAGGTGAGTACAAGACAGGTGTTCTAGTGTGGCTAGTCTAGCTAGTGCCTCATGCCATTGGAGGTGAGTTGGAGGAGTAGATTTACACCAATACATAAGTACAAGTCATTTAGCCTCCATAAGTGTCAGTGCAACCCATTGCTTCTGGGGTCAAGTTAGAGCAACCAGGGAGGCGGTATCTCCCAAGAGGAGTTTGGGATCAGAAGGGTTAACCTGGAGGCCCATTACTGTGGAGCAATCCTGTGTTATAAATGCCCAGAAGTGTGAAAGCAAAGGGCACGTCCATAAAATATGAAGCAGATGTGCCACAGGATGCTGACATCGCCAGCAATTAGAATTTTGTATAAGGCCATGGGAGTATAGAGATGAAGGTGTCCGGTACCAAAGCAGCAGTATCTTCAGCTGCAACAACTGACTCTTGGTGTCCATGTAAGTATGATGACACTCTCAGAGGTAACACTTCCAAGAGTCCTCAGATATGTGGGTATTCAGGATAGCCATCCATTTCAGACGGCATGCATCTGTAGGGTCTGCCTGGGCATTGTGCCAGGTCTTATAAAATCTTCCAATAAGACCTCTGGATGAGGGGGATTTGTGCCTGTGAGCTAGCTAGTTCCCTTTGGGATCTGAACACACACGGGCCCTATTGGCTAGTATAGCACTGCGTATTTGAAGAAATTTCCAAAGGTCATTGCTCGGAAGATGAAATTTATGTCGGACTTGTTCAAAGGACATCAATACCGAGGAGCCAGGAATGCAAAGATCCTGTATGTAACGGATGCCCTGGGTTTCCCACATGGACCAATGTATGGGAATATCACCGACTACCAAGGCCTGATTATGCCACAAAGGGGTGTAGAGCCATGGAGGTACTTGGGCATCCCGAGGTGTGTGAGCTAAAGTCATAAGCGAGTGCCATGCCCGTTTGGTTTTAGCTATTAAGGGGGAAGCGTATACCGGTTCCAACTCTGGGTGTGTAATAGCAAGTGCAAATTTGTATCCGCCACTAGGTCGGATTCCAGTTGAACCCAAAGCGGGAGGGGTATTGGACTGGGAATAAACCACCTAGTAGCCATAGTAGCGGTACATGCCAAATGATATCCTTGAAACCAAGGAGAACCCAGACCTCCTTTGGACCAATGTACTCTCAATTTACTCTTATTCCATCTAGGAGATTTCCCTTCCCACAAGTACCGAGACACCTGTGCTTCAATTGAAGCAAAGAGTTTAGGCAAAAGATGTATTGGGAGATTCTTAAAGATGTACATTATTCATGGCAATAAAAGCATACGAACCGCTGCTATCTTTCCAGGCAATGATTACTGAAGCCTTTTCCATCTCTCTATTTCTGCAGACATTTGAGATAGAAATGGCGAGACATTGGCTGGCTCTAGGTCAGACCATATGAAGGGGATAGTTATACCAAGGCATGAAAAACCCTTCATTGCCAAAGAAGCTCAGTTCCCTGTAAGCATTTTTTGGTACAGGCTGAATTCAGCGGGGCCAGGAGTGTTTTCCTCTGGTTAGCACAAAGTCCTGATAAGGTTGAAAATGTCTGTAGTAAGGGCAGGATATGCTGTATTGCCTGCTCTGGATGAGACAGTGTTAGCAACAAGTCATCGGCATAAGCCGCCACCAAGTAGGATTTCCCAGCTACCTCAATGCTAATAATATCTTGTGACACAATAAGAGACTGAATGAGGGAGTCCAACGCTACCAAAAAAAGAAGAGAGGATGGGGGCATCCCTGTCAGGTACCCCTGTGCAGTGGAAAAGGCATGGAAATGGTCGAGTTGGTCAAAATCCTAGTCATCAGGGATCCGTAGAGTATTGACACCCACTGACAAAACACTGGACCAAAGCCATATATTTTTAATACTTGATGTAAATACTGCCACTCGACAGAGTCAAAGGCTTTAGTAAAGTCTATTGCCAGTGCAGTCATTGGGACCAAGGAATGGGAGGCTATCTATTTTAAATTCAGAAGAAGCCTAGTGTCGTCTGCCCCCAATTTGCCCTTCATGAAGCCAACCTGGGTGGGATGGATGATTGTCGGGAGCACCTCGAGCATCCTGGTGGCTAGGATCTTGGCCAAGATCTTTGTGTCTACCAAAAGTAGCGAGATCAGCCAGAAATTTGCACAATCTAGAGGATCGTTAGACTTTTTCGGTAGAAAGGTAATGAGGGCCTCTCTCATAGATGGGGGAATGTACCGTTTGTGTTCGCCTCCTGAAGTGCAAGAAGTAACGGTTGAGATATATCCTGCACCAGTGTTTGATATAGCTCAACCATCATGCTGTCTGGTCCGGGAGCCTTTCCTTTGGCCATTTGGGACAAAGCTTGATGTAGCTCGATTGGGGCTAGGGGGGCATCTAATGCAGACACCTGTAGCAGGGTGAGACCCGCTAAGTAAAAACTGTTGGCAGAATTTATCCAATTCCTGTTCTAAGAATGATGGGGAAAGATTAGACTGCAACTTACATAAGGTCTGATAATACGCCTTCATGGTGTTGTTAATGTCTTGAGGAGTATGCACGGTCTTACTGGATGTGTTACGGAGAGCATGAATGTGAATGGCAGCTTATTGTTTTCGAAGACAAAATGCCAACAGTCTGCCACACTTTTCGCCCCATCCCAGTATGCATACTTTGATCGCAGTAAAAGTCACTCAGACTTTTGATTCAGCATGGCATTAATTTGGTATTTAAGGCCCACAATGCGCTGAATAAGGGAGTTGTCCCTCTGAAAGACAAGGGAAGCTTTAAAATGGGACTCTAGTCCTTCCAATTCTGCTTGCCACTGAGCTAACTTAGCTTTGTGTGCCTTATTTTTAGCGGCCGAGAAAGCGATTATGTGGCCTCTAAGGACTGCTTTAAATGCTTCCCAGACCGTACCCGTGGGAACACCACAATTTGCATTGATTGCAAAGTATTCCTTGGTGGTTTGAGAAACTGTTTTGAGAAACTCCGGGTCCTTTAATAACAAAGGGTTGCATCTCCACCGAGTACCTGTTTTGGATTGACCCCATAGTGTATAGGAGGTAATCACTGGGGCATGGTCGGAAATTAGAATATTCCCAATTGTGGTTTTAAGAACATTTTGTGTAGCTGCTGAGTTGGTAAGGAAGAGGTCTATATGGCTATATGTGGAATGTACCTGGGAATAAAAGGTATAATCTTGTCCAGAGGGATTATCTCTATGCCAGAGGTCTGTTAAGCCCCATTCCTCTTGTAGTTCATGAAGAGCCAAACTGGCCTTAGACCTAGCCTGAGGAGTAGGCTTTGACTTGTCCAGAAATACATCTAATACCATATTATAGTCTCCACCCACTATTAAAGGAAGGGCACCATTGGCACCAGATACCAAAGAAATAGCCTGGCTAATTGATGGGAAGAACTCTGTATGATCTGTGTTGGGGGCATACAGGTTACAGATAATCAATTTCTCCCCAGAGAAGAATAGTTTAGCAACGACCCATCTGCCTTGTGGATCGTGTTTGGATTCCTCCACAGTCCAACTCGAGGCACGCCGGATAAGAATGGCTACCCCTCTGGTCTTGGAAGTAGCTGAACTGGCACAGACGGTGCCCACTCAAGATTTCTTTAACCATGGTACCACCTTCTTCAAGAGATGGGTTTCTTAAAGTAAGGCAATATCTGTATGCAATGAATGAAGGTGTTGGAGCACCTTGGTTCATTTGATGGGGTGATTCAACCCATTAACATTCCAAGACACCACCACGGTTGGGAAGCTAGTGTGATCAACTGAAGTTGTAGTGGGGCACGAGGACATTATAGCAGTAGAGGGGGTGTACTTACTGAAAATGAAAAAATTACACCTGGGGTATAACTTACCACACAGACCATCCTGGGGGTCCCTTTGTTGACCTAGGCTGCCAGATGAGAAGGAGGAGAAGCTCAGAAAGTAGAGGGAGATACACACCTCACTGGAGAAGCTGCTGTGGAACAAACACACAACAGAGATTATGACCAAATATGAACAATGTAAACAGTAATAGTTAGTTGAGAAGCAGAAGTGAACAAATATCACAGCTAACTATAAAACCACTCTGCTAACCAGTTCTAACCAATTATAATATAACCCTGCACAACAGCGCTATTGGATCGAGGCTACCAGTGAAAGAGGCTAGCCTAAAGCTTTAGCCTCAGCTTCACAAACTCTCAGATCCTGCCATTTAGGAAGGATTGGAACCAAGTGGATTCGAGTCCTCTGAGGTTCTAGTATGCTTGAGGTCAGGCATCTGACCGACAGGAAAAGGAGAGGGAGCAGGGAATGGAGGGACCCTAGAAGGGGACCCAGGGGTAGGGGTTTAGGAAAAGGGGAAGGAAACGTAACTACCTTACCTACAAAGCAGAGGTCCCCAAACCAACCCTGCAATCATGCATCATGGGATATAGGAGCTCCCATGTCATGTCTCCATGTACATTAATTTTATAAAACTGCTAATTAAAGTTAAGCCCACAACATGGAGAAATGTGAGGGCTAAGAGGTGGACATGGCTAATTATGCTACATGGGTTGGGGTAACCATGACTTTAGAAAACCACCACCCAGATATCCTTCTGGGTATGGGCGCAGGAGAGAATCTGATTAAGTCAACCCCATGTCTTAATTATAACATCCAGCAACTGTAACCCAAACCAATGAGCAGTGCAGATTTAGCCAGGAACATTTTCAGCTGGTTCAGCTCTGAGATAGGGAGAGGGAGAGGGGCAAAGTCTCAGTGGTATCCTTAATCACTGCAGCAGCATGCAAAATCAGCCCCGGCCTGACAGGCATCGAAATGCCCACTGCTTCTACAAGCGAAACCTCTGAGATATCGGCCCAGTCCGAGCCTGTGCTGGTGTCCATATCCAAGGAATCAATAATGGCAGACTGAGCACCTCAAGGAGGGGAGGTTCTGTCTTCTCGAGACATTTTTGCTAGGGGGCTGTCATAGAAGCATCCTGAGGCAGATGATTCCCACTTCTGGCTCTCTGTCGCTGTCTAATATAGGGCGACGATACCCACGGAGGCAATGAGGGGTTATCTTTAGCTGGGGAGAGTGGAGCCATGCCAGGTCACAACGTAAAGCAGTTGAGAGGGCCCCTGGTTGCTGGGGGAACATTTTGCGGTGCTGCATGTCCATCCTCAGTATTGCACTCTGGCTGCCTGTGCCTGTCTTCATAGTTCCCTTTTGGCATGTTGGGTTCCCAGAGCCTCCTGGGATATGTAGTAGGGAGAGGTAAATCTGGCCAGAATTTCATGACCCACATTTCTACAGCTGCTGGATGCTCAGCTAGCAGTTCTCTGCCATCCTTAGTCACAAGCAATCTGGTGAGCCCTTTGAATTTAAAGTGGAAGTTGAAATTGTACAAAAATTTCTTGAGTGGTGTGAAAGCCTTTCTCTTATTTTCAGTCTCCTGAGCGAAGTCTCTGTAGAAAGAGACCGGGGTTCCCTGCCACCGTACTTCCCCTAAGTCCCATGCAGCTCTTAAAAGTTTTCCTTAGTTGTAGAACAAAGAAAATAAGCAATGATAGGCCTGGGCTGAGAAGAGTTCTTGTCCCTCTTAGTTGTTATCCTGTGCGCCCTCTCCACGTCCATCTACCCCCTCCACCTCTCACCCAGCATTTCAGGCAGAGATTCATTTAAAAACTTTTCCATGTTCTGCCCCTCAGCCCCCTCTGGAAGACTAATAAACGCAAGTTATTGCATCTGGCTCTGTTTTCTTGGTCTTCTAATCTGTCCCAAGCACTGCCATTTTTTCTTCTTGTAATTGCAATGGGAGTAGTAATTTAGATTGCTGCTGTTCACACAACTCCAACCACTGTTCAGAAACATTCATACGGTCTTGTAGGTTTTGAACCTCAGCCACCGTGCCTGATAATGTAACAGTGATATCCTCAACTTTGTTTAAAATAGTCTCCAACATGTGTGTTATATACTGCAAAGACTCGTTTACTGAGGGCTCCTTTGGAGGTGGTTGGGATAATGGGTCTGACTGAATGTTGTCGCCTGGAGAAGCCATGAGGAGGTCGGGCAAATTGGCAAGGTACGGCAGGTTTCTGATAACTCCAACTGACAAATACAGGGGGTGAGGAGAAATTATCTCATTTACTCGCTCAGGCCACTAGCTGTTGCTCCGTCACAGTGTTGGTGGAGCCTGCATGGCCTAGTGCCCATTTCTCCACTCAGGATCAGCACTCATTTCAGCCACAAAATAACCACGTCCACTTAATTTCTAGCAAGCGCCAGTAGGCAAGGGGGGTTACCCTTTCGAAAGCAGCAGTTATGAACCGGACCGACCCATGAGTCTTGACACCGGAGCTTCAAAATTACTGAACCCAGAGCGATCTCAGAAATTAAGCTACCATCTTGTTGGTGGCCAAACCATGCCCCCCGATATGTTTTATTTTTTGATAGCACACAATGGGTTTTAATAGTTTAATATGAATATGGCTTAAGATACCATGTACTGTGTGCCATTTGGCAATGAGCAGCTCCTGCCACTGACAGAATGTTTTCTTTGCTAATGCTATTTTATTAAGCAATATCATTTACATTAAACACATACTGTAGCGTAGAATGCAACTGTTAAGTAGTCTGACAGCAATTAGTGTGCACTATTAGCCAAGAATTGCTGCTACAGAGATATGGGAAACACTAAAGTCAGCCCTAATTACAACTGACCTCCTTCTATCCCTGTGAACTCCTGGGTTGGGAATGATGCTAAAATGAATTGATTAATTATAATAAATAATATAAAATAATAATAAATAATAAATATACCCAGGTTCTGCATATGCAGTACTTACAGAGGTTCTAGTCAGCGTGATATTTTCCCCAAATGCCAGCACGTTAAATAGTAAGCCTGTCAAAGCTCTCAACATGCATTTTGTTAAGGAAAACATTTTGATACTCCTGCCCATCCCCCACCAAATGATTAGTGTCATTCTGCTTATTAAATTACAGATGGCTCAACTTCCATTATATAGTATATTTGTGGGGATGGTCATTCTCAATAAGATCCTGTAGATAATAAAGTTCCAATTAAACAGCATACGGTGTTTATGAAAACTAGATAGAATGCTAGATAATGTTGAATTCTTTTTCTATTGTATGCATGTGGTATAGATTGGAAGCATGAATTAACATTTTAACTATGGTGGTGAGGTTATGTGTTTGGGGGGCATTCAACACTGAGAACCAGTTTTTCAAGTTTTAGGATCTGGCTGACTTCCTTGCAACTTAAGTCATCTACAGTAGATGAACTAATGTTTCTTCAGAAAGGCAGGATTGGTGCACATTGAGTTGGGGAGGGATGAGTTATTTTGTACTCTAACCCTTTGAACCTGTCGGACCTAGTGAAATTATCCAGTACCCTTTGTTTACAAATTCATCTTTCTTCTTTCTCCTCACCTCAAAAATAAACAAGAACTATTGCCCGAAATGCTTCTTTGCATGCAGAGCTGCTCAGTGACATGAGTTTCAAACCACTGAACTTTATTTTATTAGTGCCGCTTTCAGGGGTGCTCTTGGAGCACTGAGAAGGTTCAGTGACTTTGTCATAGTCACACAATATCAAGTGGATATTGTAGGACTCCATCCATGGTCTTCTGAATGTACTGTACCAAGCTCTTTAGCAGTTCATACAACAGAAATAAACATCTTGTTTTCTGCATGTGCTGGTTAGGTTAACTTTCTGGGGAACAGTATCAGAAATCCATTAATGCTGTTTATTTTTTCCTTATTGGCTAACAAATACTGCTGCTTTAGGAAGATAACACAATCAGAGCTCCCTGGCTCCTTTACCCCTGAGGATGAATTAGCCAGTGAGCTTTGAATCCCTTATAGTAGACTGGTTACTTTTTCAAACTGGACCAGGGAAATTTAGTTATGGCTGCTGAACCCTGTACACAGGAAAGCAGTAGACTACAATATGTCACTGTGGATATCCATATCACTTATAATCAGAAGTGTGCAGCAGTTGTCTTTTTAGCTAATTATAAAATGAAGCACTGTTTTTCACACATATCCAATTTTGGGCACTCCCCTGACTTCTGAAGCAAGTGAACGCATAGGGAGAATTTTTCTTTCATGCAATCCAGACATTAACTTATAATGGAATATGGTGCACAAGCAAAGCAAAATGAGGTTTGACTGTATTTAATTATCTGCCATGCTAGGTGGTTCAGAGTTCCCTTTTTGGATAAAAAGCATGGAGATGATGTGAAATATGTGAAAATGCAAACCTCTGCTACCTGTCCTTCAGTAGGTTACAGAATGAGCTGACTGACAACCTCTGTCTTCTAGGCTCATCTGACATTACTCCTCTCCTCCCCCCCACACACACACTAAGATCTCCAGCAGTCAAAATAAAAAATAGATGGTATATATAGCAGAAATAAATAAAATCACATAAGATGCCAAATTTGGGGTGTCAACAGGAGGTAGCAATATAAGAGATACAGCAGCTCTTGTGTTAGAAACCAGGCACACAAATAGATATGGATACTGCCATTGGTGATTTAAAATTGTAAATTGTATTTAATCCCTCTCTCTATATATAGATATATACAGTATATACAGTATATATTTTTTTTACTATTCTGATGTGGCTTCACTGTAGTGGCATTGCAATTCAAAGCCCATTGGTGGCCCAGTCTGTAACTCTCCATATTGATAAATATTGACTATAACATCTACTGTATGCCTGCTGACATCAAAAATTTGGCATCTTAATGTAATTTATTTTTTCTTCTATTACACTCCATTTTCCATTCTGACTGTTGGAGTTCTTAGTGTGGTTACCTAAGCCCCATTTGTTACAGTTGCAGCAGGCAATTATAACAAAACAAAACCAAAAGATGCAATACAGATCTTTATGTTCTTGAAATTGCCACATGACGACATCAGAGACTGAGCTCTTAGGCAGTAAAGGTTGGCAAGTTTAGACGTAGTGGCTCTTGTTTTTTAAAGCTAATCCCTACACGTATATAGCTCTGAATATTATTTCCCTGACAGGAGTCCCCCTCCCATTTTCCCCACTTTTCTTTAGATTATTGTATATTAATTGTGGCTGACTTGAGGCAGCTGAGTTTCATATGAATAGTTGTACAATGCTGCCAATCAACCATTGCTCTGCCATAGGGGGATTCTCCCTTGATTAATCAGCAAGTGCCATTAATTCTTTCTCTTGTTTTCCTTTTTTCTTCATTAGAGGAATGACTAGTCTGCCCCCACTTATTCCAGATGGGCTTTACTTTCAGCAGAGTAGCACATCTCTTACTGGGGAACCTTTCTTGGTTTACTGTATTTGTTAAACAACAGTGTTTAGGAAGCTGTAATAATTTTCTTTAATACTTCAATATTTTTAAGTATACATAATGCATACCCACTGACTTTATGCACATTGGTCCACTGCTTTTCCTGCAGTCCCAACAATATTTAATTCTGGGAAATTATTTTCTAATTTGGACGGCTACTTGGGCTGCTGTCACAGGACTTTCTATAGGGCTTGTTCCTTTAATAATTTAAGTGTATATTTTCATAGCTGAACATAGGATTCAGCAATACAGGCCTTGATTTCTCAGATTTTCTTCTCACATCTGTAAAGCTACTGACCTGGGTTGGTGGCCACTTAATGTTTCAAACAGGGATTGTAATATTTTATTTCTTTCAAGCAGCAGTACTTATTAACAACTGGACATTTTTTCAGTAAAAATGTCCACCAAGAAAAAGTCTAAAGATGTACATTCTTTTTTTTATCTGTGTCTCAGTGTTTCCCTTTAGTCAATACCTAGAGTTCTCACTGCACATATCTCTAGTACAAAGGTACTGTAGATGTTAGTCAATGCAAACATGCAGCAGGAGGTATTATACAAGAGGACATTTCCAGAGAAAGATGTGATGTACTGGGAATCAAACTCCAGAAACCAGACACCAGAATAATACATTCTAACCAAAAGGAAGAAACACTGTAGCAAGCAAAAGTGCTGCTGTATGATGCAGAGTGGAAAAGATTGGGTTAAGTAGCTGCTAATGGTCTTAGTGGCCATACTTTACACCTCCCAGATTGTCTGCTCTTACAAAGAAAGGGGAAAAGGGCTAAACAAGGGATAAACCTAGTGATTACAGAAGTTGTTTATGCTGTGACAGCACAACAAACAGAATATGGCTTTGACTGTCCATCAGGAGAGAAGATTGTGAGATGCAATAAGATTTCCATGATCTAAGATTGAAAAGACCATAATGGTGCTAACATCCACCATGCAGATAACTTCCCAGGTATGTCTGAATATAAAACATAATGTGTAGTCATGTTTTTTTTTTTGGGGGGGGGAACCTTTGCTATGGTCTGCCAAGTTACCTACATGATGGATGTGAGCATGTTAGCATCTTTTTTTTCTATCTTAGACTGATTCAGACTTGTCGTATCACAGACAGTCCATCATTGCAGGTAACAGAACTGCATATCTTAGCACATCTCCTAATCCTCTGTCCAGATGGACAGTCCGAGTCATCTCAAGTAGCATGTGCAGACACAGCATAAATAACTTCTGTAATCACTACTATCATCAGGCAGGTGGGAAGGGCCAGAATTATCATAACACAAACTAAACTAGTGCATATGACAGCAAGTGCTAGGGAGGTTCAATCAGTCAGCTGTAGGTTGTTAGAAAAAGCAGTGCCCTTGAATAACTTATTTTTGTGGTTTTTATAGATGTTTTTATTATTTATTTATTTATTTGATCATTTGAATGACAGAATCAGGTCAGTGAGGACACTGCTGTGGCAGGAGTCTAAAAATGAGATCCTATGGTGGGCTGGACCCACTATCCATCATCAACATGGTTTTCTCTAATAGCTCACCAGGCACTCACCACCCACACAGTTCAGTTTTAACCCTCCTGCTCCCCAATCCATGCAAGGATTCATATTTTTTACCTTGTATGTGACCAGACAGGGTCTGAACCATGAGCCTATAGTGTATCAGTAAGTGTAACAGCCAGGTTCAGCACCTCTTTTTGGCACATTTTACCTACTGCCACATTAGACACAGGGGCGGATTCAGGCTCTGATGTTGACAGTATTCCTAAAAAGCAACACATGGGGGGTTCGGGGGGATGTGCCCCCCGAGGTATGGGGGCCCCCGTCCGAAATTTTTTTTCTTTAAGTATACTCAAAGTACATGAGAGCATCATTCTGATAACAAGAAAGCTAATTTGTTCCAATGTGCTCAGCTAATAAAATCACCCTGTTTAAAATAAAATATGAGATTTACTTGATATTTCTAGAAAAAATAGTCACACAATAAACAATCAGAAAACTATTTTTTATTGTTTTAACCTTTTTAAAAGAGTTATTGGTAAATGACAGACTTTACAGATGAACTGTAATACATGTAGGTGGTACGAATATAATAGTCAGAGGCACCAGACAAGATGCAATGCAATACTTTGCAGAATTACTGCATAACGCTACAGAGAACTGTGTAATTTAATGACAGGCAAGCCCCTTTGACATGCAGTATTGTGTGACATGTCAGTTATTACAATGTACCACATTACCTGGCTAGCTCCACTGTATATATTTTAAACTGCACAATGAGAATAGTAGTGCACACTCGATATAAATTCATAGACCATAATATAAAACATTATCAATTAACTGTAATTTGAGAAAAACAAATAACCTATATATAACAGATTTTGTATGTTAGAAAAACACAGTTAATATGGAAAATACTGTTCCAACAGACTGAAAAACATGCATTACTTGTTTGGGTAAAATTCTATTTTCTAAACTCAATAAGAAACACCACCATATTATTTTTAGGCTTGCAACGGTTATCACTAGCCTCTTCCACCTTGTAGTATTGTTGATTTACATTGTAGTATGCCATTTGCAAGATGCCTTGGACCCATCAACTGAATATAAACCAAGTTTCAAACCAAATGTGCATCTGCAGTCACTGGCTTACTTGTCTGATATTTGCATGGAGTAGGATATAATGTTCACACCCACCAAAGACTGCTATGACAGTTGTTAACAATCTGCAAGATACACTAATGTCTTTGGCAGCCAGTGGATATTTCCTGACACTGTTTGGGGCTGCAGAACAATATGTTACTATTTTCCGTATTCTTCCCCCTCCCCAATATTGCTTCCACTGTGGTTGTGCTTGTAGCAATGGTTGTAACCATCAGAGTTGTGAATGTTGTGCAACATTAAAATCTGAAAGTTATTCAGTGAAGGAGCATTTAAATACCCATTGCACAATACCCTACTGCAACTTTCAACTTGACCTACTTATAACACCACGCCATTAGTTATGTATCTCTCTCTTTTTCCTATCGCAGTAACATATAAACTTTTTCTGTGGTCTACTTTAATATACAAGCAGGTCAAGGCTTATAATTACTGTACATGGTTTTGATCACTATATTCAATTTTCTAACACATCAATGAATTGCATCCTCCTTGAATTTCTTCGAACAAATTCATCAATGATTTCATCTAAGTGAGATTCAATGTCCATGCTATAATGTGTTGACATCATGGCAAGTCCATTCAGTCTATCCTGTGTCATACTACTCCGCATGTATGTTTTAAGTCGTCTTAGTGCAGAAACTGAACGTTCACATTCACACGTTGTCACTGGTATTACTGCCATGATTATAACAGCAGTTGCTATGTTAGGAAACATCACTTTGTCAAGCATGGCTAACAGTTGTGCGATATTTTCTGGTACAGTGACATACCTTGCTTGCTGGTTTTTCCAGTATGTTTCCCACATGTCTATTTCTGATGGAATATTCATTGGACTGGGAAGATCATCCTCATATTGTTTGCAGAATTCCAGAAATGACTGCCTCCAACTATCAAGGGTCTTCAATACCACAGATGGAACAACAGAGAAACCACAAACCACCTTCTCCTGACCAACAAAAAAATCTATTGTCGATCTCCTGCAACAGATGATCTATGAAGGGTATTGAAAGTACAATACGATAGTAGTCCTCAATGCTATCAGTGGCAGTGTTGTCCCTGTTCTGTTGCCTGCCACATGTTCTAGGTTGTGTAGCTGCTACTCCAATTTTATCTGCCATGGAGACTGCTTCCTTAAACCAATTTTTATGCCTTTCTTCTATGTTTAGTCGAGCTTGCCCCAGAGTTCCTTTAACTGTTGAAATGTCCTGATATGCCTTCTGAGCATCTTGTGATATTGACTGCAACTTTACGGTTAGTCCCCTAGTGAAGGCCATGCATTCTCTTGCAATAATGAATGACACAATGAACTGAATTCAGAAATTGCATGAAGCAGTCCACTGGCTTTGTTTGAAGATTCAGTGCTCCATGTTCCATCCTCATTGTACTTTATAATAGACAATGTTTCAAAAATGCATGTAGATTTCACTAAATACCTCCATCACATCCAACCGTTGAATCCATCGGGTCTTGCACATGTCTAATAGCTTGAAGTGCTTGCTTTGAGGACACAATTCCTTTATTTTTTCTGTTAGTATAGATTGCCTTTTGGAGACCATGTGAAAAATAAGGACAGTTCTTCAAGGGTTCCCATCATATTCTTTATGGGTTGAATTGCACTTGATTTTACAACACACAGGTTTAGCCGGTGAGATGCACAATGTATGTACATTGCCTGTGGGTAAAGTGCCTTTATAACTGATGATGCACCTCTGTATTTGCCAGACATATTTCCAGCACCATCATAGCACTGGCCTCTGCACTCTTGCATATCTAAACCCAATCCTTGAATAGTTTCAGTAATCAGCCTTGCAATTTCTACACCAGACGTTCCATGTTCACAGTGAATAAAACTGAGGAAATCTTCTCGGATTTGATTTTCACCATCTACAAATCTTATTATGAGTGGCATCTGTTCTAGGTTACTGCAGTCTTGTGCCTCATCAGCAAGTACAGAGAAAAAATGAGAATGTTGTTTAATTTCACCAATTATCTGTTTTGAAATCCACCAGCCTACACAATTGATCAGCTCATTCTGTGTTATTTTTGATTTGTAGGTGGCATTTCGTGGGCAAAGTTGAAAGTGCTGTTTCAGTACGTCATCACCCGGATCACAACGAAACTCAAGCAACTTGATGAAGTTTCCAGGGTTTACCTGTTGACAGTCTGCTAATGTATATGTCTAGTCATCACGATGGCCACGGAGTGCAATATTCTGTTTTCCACAGAATATTACTGTCTTTAAGATTGATTTTAATTTTTCACGGTTAGTTTCAATACGCTTTTGATATGCAGTATTCAACTGAACATTGACAGGGCAGATCTGTTCTCCATCAGCTGAATGAACAGCTTCATTTCTACTTCTGAATTTTTGTGAATCAGTGAATTTGACTGATGTTCTTGGAGCTTCTTTAGAGCAACATTCCAGTTATCAAGAGGTGATGTATACAGCCTTTCAAGTTTCACTGCATTCTTTGCTAATGATGTGCTACCAAAGAAAACACATGACTTGCAGAATGCTCCATCAAATTTTGCAGAGTGCTACCCAGGAAACTGTACTAGCTAATTTGCACAGAAAGAACGGTTCTTGTTGTATAACCTTGTCACTGGATAGGAGTAAGTGCTTGGTGGTACCCATATGTTCTGTAACTGTTGATACTGCATTCATTGACAGTGTCTTTATCTTATTGTAAATCAAGCCTATGTCATTTGGATGCCACTTTTCCAGTTCTTCAGTAGCTACAATGATAAACAAATTACAAAATGTCAACTAAGTGAAGTAATACAATTACTCATAAAGAACAGACAACTGGAATACATTTCTGAACACTCTGCTAACAATGTATTTTAATAAAAATTATGGTGGTAGTTTCCTTCAAATTTGGTGTGATCCAACATCATGTCAGCTATCTTAAATCATTCATATTAAAACTTGGCTCAGTCATCATTACAATAGACTAGTAAGCAAATATCAATACCCATTGGCCTAACACACGACATGTAAGCAATAAGACATGACTGGGTGTTGGTAGTACTGAAATATCTGCACACCCAGAGGCGTAGTTAGGCATGAGACCGCTTGTTGAGTGCCTTCAGTCTCTGGGGCTGTAGGTATCTCATTACTAGCAACACCCAGCCATGTCTTATTACTATATAAAATGGGCCTATGGGTAACTTTGGAAAAAGAACATCCTAAAAGTTGTCAAAGTCACAAAAAAGTACTAAAATGTGGCTAAATAATGAAAAATAGTCCTTCCTTAGGTGTTTTTCACCTGTCAGTCATCTGTCTTTCTTCAAACTCAGTACATTGTGTGATTGTTTACCATTACATATAAGAATTAAAAACTTTGCATTATTGCATTAATATAATGCTCCCCCTACACACATACACACACACAATGGTAACATGGAATTAAGCAATAAGGCATAACCAGGGGTTAGATTAACAGTCTGTTAATCACTCACTAGGGGTGTAATGTGGCACGAGGTGCAGCTGAGAGCCATATTGCCCCTAGGGAGTGATTAACTGACTGTTAATCTAACTCCTGGGAGTGCCTTATTGCTATTATAAAAAACACACCAAAAGAAAAGAGTTTAAAGTATACTTTTTCAATGTTTTCCTCATTTAGAGGGAGATTTTTAATAAAATAGTTCTTCCACCAACAGTTTAAGAATGCTGGTTCAGAATCAGAATGCATCATTCCACACATTCAGCAGGGCTAGAAGATGGAATGCTGACAGAAAGAATTCATGTGCCATGGTGATCAGGCTGTACATGACAGTATAACATGGATTAATGTAAGGCTGTTGGAATCCTAACAGCCAATCAGATTGCAGCATTTCTGAGACCCTTTTTAAAATACATGAATTCAGCATTCTTCAGCGCTCAACTGGTATACAAACATCTCTTCTGAACTGCACATCTCTAGCCAGCTCTGGCTGTCATACGGGTACTTAATTCAGTGGGAGAGTACAGAGACTGTAAGCACTGCTGAAGGTATAGCCAGAAAGAGAAAGAAGTGAAGTTCATGTAGGGTGAGTGGGGTAATGATGGAGGTGGGCATGTAAGACAAAATTACTCACCTTAGTAATGTTGTTTCTTCTAATGGAGTCTTGCTGTTCTTCTGGAAACTGTAAAACTCACACTAGTCAACTGGCAACTAAATTTGTTAAAAAAGGGGTTTTTGGGTTCAAAGCAAAGACTCAAGTCAGGAAACCCAAAAAACAAAACACAACACACACCCAAAATAAAGGAGGGTGAGAAAGGGGCACCTCTATGTGCCAACACTGCTCCTGCCCACCCACATTCCAAAAAACAGATTCTGAGAGGGGAGGTGGGAGGTCAGAATACAGCAAGACTCCATTAGAAGAAACAACATTACTAAGGTGAGTGATTTTTTCTTCAAACAACATGAAGTCTTGCTGTATTCTGACATATGCAGACTACCAAGGAGGAGGGACAGAACCTACTTTGGAAAAAGGCTCTGAAGTACTGCTGTGCTAAACTGAGCATCACTCCTAGCCTGGATATCCAGAGAGTAATGCTTGGTGAATGTATGGACTGTTTTCCAGGTGGCTGCTTGACAGATTTCTAACATAGGAATATCCCTGGCAGCAGCCAGGAAAGCAGCTGTACCTCTAGTAGAGTGAGCCCTCAGGCCTGAGGGTGGGTTCACCAATTTCTCATAGCAGAATTGTATACAAGAGACAATCCACCTGACAATAGATCTTTTAATGGCAGGTTTGCCCTACTGACCTCTCCATAAATGAGTAACAACTGAGGGACTCAAACCTGTGACCCTTGGTGGCTCTATGTAGTAGCTAAGGGCCCTTTACATCCAAGTTGTGCAACCTCCTCTCCAGAGGAGGAATGGTCAATGAAGAAAACAGAGAGATAGACTGATTAAGGTGGAAATCTGAAACCACCTTAGGCAAAAACTTCCTGTTAGTTCTTAGGACCACTTTATCTCTATGGAAAGAGATGAAATCAAGCTCCACTGACAGGGCTTGCAATTCACTGATGCACCTGGCAGAGGTAATGGCTACCAAAAACACAGTTTTCCAAGTCAAGTACTTAAGCTCTGCAGAGGACAAAGGCTCAAAGTGGGGGTTGCATAAGCTGAGCAATGCAAACATTAAGGTAACAAGCAAGTGTTACGGGTCTTGGAAAAAAAATGTAATTAAATCCAGTTTTTTTAGAACCGATACAGACCGGTTACCACACTCTAATAAAGACAGAAGTTGGTGGAAAGACTGTTGCTATGCAAAATGTAACCACCTAATCATATAAATGGACACCAAATAAAACATAAAATTGCAGTGTTTACAGAGCTGATACTGCACTTTCACCCATGCCAAACATCGGTGCATGACAAGAGCTGTGTAATTAAGAGTATGGGCCTATTCTAGAAGGGACAGGATCATTGCAGCTAAGTCCTGCGATCATACATGCGTCATCGCCAACTGTATGTGCACTCGGGCGAGCATGTCGCAGTCACAAAACACAGTTCGCAAGTGCAACCTCCTGCCCAGCATGCCACGAGGCATCCTGCAGGGCTGCCCACACCCCCTGGCTCCCGAAGTGTATAAATAGAGCCTCACAGGGCTGCCCACACCCCCTGGCCCCCAAAGTGGACAAATAGAGGCCCACAGGGCTGGCCACATCAACTGTACCCGAATCACCCATAGAAGTGCCCCGCACCCGTGCTCCAACCCAGAGTCATCCGCCGTAAATGCGGCATACACCTAGACAAACCCTGGTAGTCTTGTGTCCCCCCAACCCTCCACCCAGCTGCACCAGTCCACCCAGCACCCCCACCCATCCCCAGCCGGTGACTGGCACAGCCCGCCTCACCCACCTCCACGGCCTGGGCCTTTGACTGAGAATGCTGTAGGAAGCTAATGTAAGATGCACTCGAAATTATTTCTAGCTCATCTTTACAGTAGCATCCTTACAGCACTCCCTAAAATTCCCTATTTATTTGTCACTGCCCCCTAAATAAATCTTGTATTATTGGTCAAGATGTATGTATTGAATCCTCTGCATTCATTTTCTGTTTACAGTCATTGTGTCTTAACAGTTATAAAGTATAGCAAACTGTCAATTGGTGGGTGGTTACTTATTATGTTAGTCCTCTGAATGGGAGTAGACAATATACTATTTTTAGTTTTCTGGTAAGAAGTCCCTGGCCCTAACTCCCCTTTTACCAGCCAGCTCCAGCTAAATGGAGGTACCGCGCTACCTGTTTGGACTCCAGTTAACACTCCACGACCTCGGGACATCTGTCCCACAGCACAATTTTAACAGAGTTAATGAATATTGGAAGGCAATGCTTATTGAAACATGTTACTTACATTGCTGCACATTGTCCTCAATGGATTCTGTATGAACAGGTGGACACTGACTTATTTGACCAATGGTGATGTGATTTCTCTCAGGGTTATGATCAGCATTACACCTAAGGAAATAGAGGTGAGAAAAAAAATTATTTATGACAGCCCGCATAAAGTTCCACACTGAACAAAACATGTTACAAGACATAGAAATGATACCTGACTCAGTTGGTGAATCATCAGCCAAAGTCTCATGTAACAACTTAGCAGTGTGAGCACCCAACATGTAAAATGACAGCAGTTTAACTTCTGGGCTTCCACCATCATGCATTCACCATTTGAGAATCAGCACTCCATGTCCACGGGCACAACAATAAAATAGCAGATGGGAAGTTATAAAAAGAGGGCTTTTGGAAGCCTCTAGAGCCTTCGCTATGGCAGGTGTACTGGCTGCTCCCCTGGTGGACCTCTTTTGCTCCTCCCTATGGATGGGGTATGTGTCTCAGGATTGGAGGATGGCTCATGTCATGCCCATCCACAAAAGAGGGCAACAGGAGGGCCAGAAAATTACAGGCCTGTCAGCCTGACGTCTGTGGTGGAAAAGTGATAGAAGCCATTTTGAAGGAGAGGTTGGGTAAGTTCCTAGGCCCACTCCTGTTTAATGCTTACTTCTCTGACATCTAAATGAGAAAAAGGCTGGCAAAATCTGGCTAGTAGTATGTTATACAGTAATGCAGTGTTAGTTTGGTAATACAGTGAAAATAGTTTTAGAGCACAGAGTTCAAAGCAGGAGAAAGGATGCAGCCAATGGCATGCAACCCGTGATGTGGAGCAGCCAATCAGCTGCTAGCTGGTGGGAAGCACAGGAATTCGAGTCAGGGTCTGGCATACCATACCTTTGCTGGAATGCAGGCCAGGCAGTGGTAGCAGGGCAGTGGCTGAAGGGTACCCACCACGCTGCTTCCAGGAGCAGAGGAGCTGCCCTTTTCAGGGGCGGAGGCTAGACGGGGATAAAGCAAGAGAAAAGACTAATTAAAAAGGCCAAAATTCAGCTAACTGGTGGGTGGGCTCAGGAAATAATAGGGAGCCAAGTAGTTAGAGTAGAAAAGGAGAGAAAAGTTAGAGGAGGGCAAGGCAACCATGATGGAGGAGAGTGGGAAACTGGCTGAGAGTCAGGGGCAGAAAGCCAGAATCAAGAGGAGAGGAGAGGCAAGGAGACAAGGTTTATAAAATGGTTAGGGAGAATCAAGCTTTTTGATTGGCCAATACACCGTTCCAGCAATGCTCTTTATTTTTAGTATAGCATACAAAATAAAAAGGGCCAGCACTAATCACCCGTTTACCAACTGAAATCCTAATTTGGCAATCATTTTTCTCTGCTACCAGGTCTTATCTTTGCTCCAGAATCACAACAGAAACACCAATTTAAACAGTGAAAATATATTTTTTTAATCACTTTTCATATCCACTCTGATAAGTTGTTATTTATTTGCCTGTGCACTCTCTCTCCCTCTACCTCTCCAGACCCACAGTTTTGGCAGTAAGAGTCAGAAAGCTGCCAGTTTTTCAAAACTCGCAACTGCAGGTGATAGTATGCTGCCAGCAAGACAAAAACAAAACCATGGTCTTACCAGCAGCCTAACATAGTGACCTTCTGGGTCAGTTACACAGAACACTATGTAGTCCAGCACCCTTAGTGACAATCAGACAAATTAGGGACAAGAAGAGGGACTGACTGTGTGGTGCGGTGGGTGGGGCACTTGCACGCACACTACCACTACCTGTCCAATCTGCCTCTGACTGCAACTTAACTGGCTGGCTGTTGACACTGTGCTGGGTGGGTGGGTCCTGCACCATCCTTGGCTTCATGCCATGCTGGCTGGGCTTGCTTGCTGCTTGCTCAATTTGAGATTTGGTGGTTGTGCTGGCTGCGCCTGCTGCATGGGGGGAGGAGACTGTCAAAACAAAGACACAGAGTAGACATGCTGCACACGCACCCCCACCCGAAAATACATCAGATTTAGTAACTTTAAAAAATCGTTATTGTTAGTGCTCCCAAAAAATAAAAAGGGAAATAAAAAAAAAAGATTTAACCGTTCGGTCACTGGCGCCCCTGTTACATGGCGCCCTAGGCGACCGCCTAGTTCACCTATCTTTAAGGCCGGCCCTGCCTCCAGAAAGTTCTCAGCACTACTTACCCAGACCCTACCCCGCGCCCTGTCCTATGCCTCTTTAAAACTACCCACGTCCTTACATGAAATCACACCCTCTGGTAGAGTGTTCCATTTTGACACCACCATGAAGTAATGTCTCCTCATCTCTCTCCTAAATCTGCCCCCCTCTAATCTTAGACCATGCCCTCTTATGTCCCTTCCATTCCTTAGCTTAAATAACCCATCAGCGCTAGATTTGTTGATCCTCTTCAAGCACTTGAACATTCTTCAAGAGCGTGGATAACCTTCCCATCCTTTCCTTACTTCTAAGGCCACCTAGTGTCTATCCCATGCAGGTTTGAATCAGCACCCACCACCTATGCTGGCTGTTTCTGGTATCCACTACCATCTACATGAAGAAGCATTTCATCACATCTCCTTTTATCCCTCCCCCACCTTTTCTGTCTCCTCTCATCTTCTGCCACTTACCCTAACCTCCCCCCACACCTCAGCACAAACACCAATCATGCTCAAACATGAACATAAATATGTATATATAGTTTTTTATTTTATTTTACATTGTTATTTTGTTTTTAATTGTTTATTTGCTATGCAGATAAGGCTTACTAGGGAAAAGTGTCTAATAACAATGTCCACCAAAGAGCAATGGGGTGGAAAATTGACTTGCTCCGAGTCACACAGTATGCTAGTGACAGTGTAGGTTGTGGGAATCAAACCCAAATCTGCATGATGTACCAAGTTCATTCATTCCTCCTTAATCTAACACATAATCTATACTGCTAGAATAATCATAATAATAAGCTACTTGTAAATTGTATCAAGACGCTAAATAGACTGAATGGGTCAGACAGAGTAATGTAAACCTATTCCCTGAAACATACAGTATATGATTGGAATTATTTAAATGAAAGATGAAATAAGGCTTTTTTTCCTTTTATTTTAATAAAAGGTAAATCAACAAAACACACCAGTCATCTACTGACATTACAGCTGCATGCTCCACATGTTCAGCGTGCACCTCATTGATTGAAACAACCATAATTATCTCAGATCGCGATCACGATTGCGATCGCGCACGGCACACTAATGAATATTTAAAACTGGGCACTGTAACAATCATGGTCTGGTAACATCCAGCACACTTTTGGACAGTCTGTGATTACTTGGGGCAGTAATGAAAATGGGTACCAAACTACCGCTCCAAACTCTGGCACCAGAAAACATCTGAAGAGAGCTGTGGGGTTCAAACACAGAGGGACATGGACTTAATAACAGTTTAACTCAGAGAGGTGAAAAGCCTAATGCAGACTTGTAAAAAGGGAATTTTTAATTTTGGAAATTTTTTTGGTGATGAGGGGGATACACACACCGTTGTTTGTGGAGAAGGCAACAGCAGCAGGACTGCTATGCAAGTTTTATTTTTTCAAAAGTAATGCCATCTACATTGTGATTTGCAGTCTTTCCAGACCATCTTTATTCCCCCAGTACCTGTGGTCCACTCTCCCATTTTTTGCATTTGTTTGTAGAGCTGAAAGAATGATGGCAAAAGCAAACCTTTGAGGAGACTGCCATTCGGACCGGCGTGAAGGGGTAGAAGCTAGCCTCTGATACAAACCTGCTGAACAGGAGGAACCATCTTGAGAGATGAATTGTTTCATATATCAGACTTTTTGGGAAGTGTAACTGCTTGTTTTAATTATTTTACACCTTTCCTCCCTGTGTGTTTTTGTGCTTGTATTTCATTTATTTTATAAAAAAAAAAAAAAGTTTTACCCTGAGCCCAAGTTTGAGCTGCTTTAGATCGGGAGTCAGGAGGGGGGAGGCTTCTATTTTTTTCCCTTCCCCCTGTTCCAGTATTATGCAACACGATATTTACTCATGTTTATTTTTACATGTATTTTCCAGGCAGCTGCAAGTGTATAGACAACTCCTTTGTATTTCTACAGGGTCAGCACCCTCCCTGCAGTTCCTGTTTGAGTTTTCTATTCAAACTTGTTCTCCCTTTAATTGTCTAGCTGTTTCTCACCTGATACTAATTAACAGACTGTGGGAGCTAACAGGCCAGCTCCACATCAGATGCTGAGTAACCTGTTAAATTAGAACAGGCGTTACAGCAGTTTTTGTCTCTGGCATCTGGAGTTTGGCTTGGGGTTGTAGTTTTGTCCTGTGGTGATTTCAGGCTGCCACACAAGCCTACAACTTTTATTCTATTGTGAACCTGAATGAATGTGCCTTCAAAGTGTTTTCTCAGAGTCCATTTCACTTTAGTGCTTTGAGCCGATGTAAACTAAACAGCAGTTGGAAGCTGCCTTTGAGTTTAAAGTTTACAATGGATCGTAAGTAAGACCAACCATTGACAAAATATAAACGTGGATAACTGGGTTTTATATATAGAGTCACATATATTGAATTTTTATGAGCCTATGTGAGTAATTTAACTAGTTTTAATCAGAAGTTACTTTATTCTCTCATATCTTATCTTTCAAACTCCGTATAAACATTCATTGCTTGATAGTTGTGCTGTGTTGGAAAATAGGAAAAAAAATGGGTTCCTCTCTTTTAAAACCCCTTTCCTATTAAATAAAAACTGCTTGTGAAAATTATCCATCCGGAGATCTGCTCCTGTAAATCGGCAGCTCCACACACTGACACTGTCGGTTACCATAAGGATCTGACTTTAATCAGGGCCAGCGATCAGGTTGGTCTCTCAGGGGACACTGCAGAATAAATCAGTTTTTTTTTTTTTACCTGCACAAGCAAGATTTCTCAATTTTTATATGGTTACCAGCGCCGGAGGGTTTTGTGTGTGTTTGTGTATGTGTGGGGGGGTGTAGATCAATGCTGACTCCCGAATAAAAAAAAAAGACAAGCTGAATCTCTCTGAAAATTGAAATTATTATCCAAATCAACATTTTAAGCTGTTACAAGAGGAAAAAAAACACACAGGGGCTTTTGCTGGATTTTTTAAACCTGAATAAAAATGTTAGAAAAGAATTTCATATCTCGGGATGGGTTCAAATATTAGGGGAATAATTCAATCCAGGGGTCAATGATTTTTTTCCTTACTGTTGTGTCCTGAATTTTGCGTTTGCTTTCCCGATCAGAACAGCACTTCTGGAACGAAGTTGTAAAATGTAGTTTCCATTCCAGAGTTTCAGGGAATGAACACTACATTTTAGTGAACATTTAGCCTGTGTGAAAGGAAACCCTGACTGAACACAGCTTTAGCGAGCGCCGCGGCATCTGAAATTACAGTCTTATTTTTATTTTATTGAATTAAGTTACATCATGTCATTTGAGCAGACTTACCGCTCAAAAAATGAACTTATTTTCCTTTGCTTCAGTGGTGCTCCACTCGGGGAACCTGCTCTCACATTAGCCATTTTCCAGTAGTTGATCTGACTGGAATTTAAACTGTCAAATTTCAAAATGGCTATTTAGAGCGCGTGTCAGAATTCTGACAGTGTTCTGGAATACGTCAGAATACTGTGTAGATCCGCCCCTGAGACAAATGTGTGTGTGGATGCTGGACTGTCTACAAAATATGTCAAGACTGCACAGACATTCTACAGTATATGACTGGCAGTGCACAAATGGGTAAATGGAGCCCTTTTCTATTGTGAAACTGAGTGGCAGCAGGAAACAAAAATCTTGTGGTTTATCAGTGGATGGGGGGCACTAGAGCAGGAAGGAAAGGTGTGATTATTGTTGCGCGGGTGGCTGGGAAATGTATCATTTCTATCAGGTAGGTGGGACAGGGCAATACTTATCATAACAGAGACTATGCTGTTGCATACAATCTACATAGATACATAGATACATAGACAGTGTCGGCAGATAAGGGCCTATGGCCCACCTAGTCTGCCCATTTGAGTTTGTAACTTCAGTTTATGTTTTCCTAGAACTCTGTTGCCCCTTACCCCTGACCTCCAGAATTCCTTTATGTCTATCCCATGCATTCTTAAATCCCATCATTGTTTCAGCCCCCACCACTTCCTCAGGCAGGGTGTTCCACTTGTCCACCACCCGTTCCGTGAAGAAATTCTTCCTCACATTTCCTCTGAATCATCCTCCCTCCAACTTCATCCCATGCCCTCTAGTCCTGGAACATCTTTTTCACTTAAAAGTAGTGTATTCTTGCACCCTGTTCCTCCCTGTAAGATACTTGTATGTCCCCATCATATCCCCCTCTCTCCCTCCTCTCCTTCAGGGAGTACATATTCAATTCCTTCAATCTGTCCTCATAGGACTTGTGATGCAATCCATGTACCATCTTTGTTGCCCTCCTCTGAACCTTCTCTACCCTGTCTATGTCCTTACGTAGGTAAGATCTCCAGAACTGTACACTGTATTCCAGATGGGGCCTCACTAGTGTCTTGTATAGTGGAATCATCCACTATACAATCTCAAGTTGTAGGGAGGCTCTGTCAGGCAGCAGTAAATTGAATTAAAAGGCAGTGTCCACGAATGCAGCATTTTGTTTTTTATTTTGAATGACAGCATCAAGACAGTGAGATTCCAAAAAAAGTGGTATGGGATGTCTTTGCTCACTAGTATATCCAGCACAGATGTATGATTTTTGTAAAGAAGCACTGGGCTATGATAAATAAATACATGCATCCAGATCCACTAATAAAAATAAAGAGATTATTTGGGCCAAATTTGTTCCATAAATATTCGTGTTACCCAAAATTTGCTTAACCAAAAAAGGCAGGCTAACCAGATGATTGGTTATGGTTGCAATCTGGGAGCACAAGGATGTTAAGTGACTTGCTCAGGGTCATACAGTATGCAAATGGGGGGGTGGCTGGGGGATTCAAATCCAGGTCTCTAGGTGTGCTGCTCACAGCCCTTACTGAGTCTGGTCTTGGATGCATGCCTCAACCTATCAGCAAAACAAAACAGAATAGAGCACACACTAAAAGAGTTTTTATTTCTGTTTTTTCCTTTTTGTAAATACAAAGCTGGGTACTAACATTACATGTAGCACTCTGCTAATGAAGCTTCATTGGGTGTCATGTTTTTGTTTTTATTTTCATTGTCATATTAGTTCCATGGACAGATTCTGCAACACTAGGCTGCACTTTAAAAAAAAAAACATCAGTGCTGCAAAGCCTCAGTCTGAAACATGTAAATTACAGAAAACAGACTAGGGAAAATCTTTTTACACAGTGACACCTTGCTTATTTTGGCAGCTTTCAAAAAATGTGTTTTCTGTCTGCTGAAATAAACTACTTTGTGAAACGCCTTGCACAGTATGCCCTTACTGCTTAACAACTGCTCAGTTTTCTCCAGCCCCAGTTGTAAACTGCGTGTCATTTTTTTGTATGTCCCAGATCCAGATTCTAACAGTGTAAATAAATGGTACTTTGTTGTACTGGTAGGCAAAATTAACAACTGTACACATATTTGCATAAGGAAAAGACAAAACAGTAATACATTTACAAACTTTGAATGAGGGGTTGATGTGGGTGGAAAAGCAAAAGTAATATATATACATATTAAAAAAATGTCTAATTGTATTTGAATGGGAGATACAGTAATCAGGTTTCAAGCTCTGTGTTGCACATACTGTAGGTGCTAAAAATGTATCTGTCTGTACTGTACTGTCTGTGTCTTTGTTGGGTCTGTCATCATTCTATCATTTCTCTACCATCAGCACCTCATTCTTCTGTCTGCCTGTCTCCCTGTCTGGCATCTCTGTACTGTCAGTGCCTTAACTGTTTGCTATCCATCAGCTTTGGACCTATATGTACCATATCTGTATGTACTCTGGTGCAGAGCTCAGGGGTTTGGCTTCATTGGGGACTGGGGGTCAACCTGGAGTGATGCAGGCCTATACTGGTGCCATGGTCTGCATCTGTCCAGGAGGGGAACTAGGATCCTAAGTGATAGGTTTAAATGCTTCTTTGGCAAGCATTTAAACTAGCCAAGGGGGGGAGGCACTGGAAATGAGCAAGGAAATCCTAGCCCCCCCAAAAAAATTCAAGATAGTTAGTGAGGTAAACACCAAGATGGAGACATTGATAGGGAGAAGGGCAGGGGTAAATGGAGAAAATGACAAAGGCAGTAAGAACAGGGATGGGGCAAAAAGGGGTAAGGCCATCAAGAAATGGAGGGTAATGAGTACCAATGCCCATAGTCTGGACAACAAGCTCCCTGAACTGGTGGCCTTGATGGAAGAGGGATGCCTGGACACTGGCAGTCACAGAAACATGGTACTCAGAGAACCATAACTGGGATGTTAACATACCAGGGTACACAACCCACAGGAGAGACAGGGAGGGTGGGAGAGGGGTAGGAGTACTGTAGCTCTCTATGTAAGGGAAGGGATAAAAGCAATGGAACAAAGGAGTAAACCGGGAGGAGAGGAGGCACTGTGTGTCACCTTAGAGACTGGAAATGGAAAGGCACCACAGTCCACACAGGGATTGAACACAGACTCCCATCTCAGGGGGAGGGAATGGACAAGGATATTCATTCCTTCATTCATTCATTCTTTATTTTTATAAGGTGCTTTTCTTGTAACCAAAGTGCCTGTACAGTACATAAAACAATAAATAAACAAGATTAAAACTATCATAAATCATTAAAAGCTCTACTAAAAAGATATGTCTTCAAAGCTCCTTTAAACCTTTGGACAGTCAGGCAATTTCACACCTGACGAGGTAGAGAATTCCACAGGGTCGGGGCCATAAAACTAAACGATCTTGCCCCTGAAGTTTTTAAATGGACCCTGGGAATCTCTAGCAATCCCTCATCAGTGGATCAGAGAGAGTGGGGGGTCAGTAGGGACAAAGGAGCACTTTCAGGTAAGTAGGTCCCTGATTGTGTAGGGCTTTATAGGTCAGCAAATCGACCTTGAAGGTGATTCACCAGAAAACTGGCAGCCAGTGCAGTCCATGGAGCACAGGAATTATATGGCTAGACCTAGAAGATCCAGTCAACAGCCTGGCTGCCGCATTCTGCACTAGCTGCAGATGGCGAAGTTCAACCCCCAGTAGCCCCAGGTAAAGGGCATTGCAATAGTCAAGGCAGGAGGTAACGAATGCGTGGATCAACGTTGGAAGATCCTCTGGAGGAACCAGGTGCTTCAACTGGGGAATATTCCTCAGATGGTAAAAGGAAGTTTTGACTACCGCTGACACCTGAGATTTAAAAGTCAGACAGTCGTCAAATACTACGCCCAGATTCCGCACCTGGTCTGAGGTCATCAGCTGGACGCCCCCAAGCCATAAGCCTGAGGGAGATCCAGCTAACAAATCTACCTCACAGTGACCCTTGTCCACAACCAATACCTCAGTTTTTTCAGGGTTCAACCGCAGCCAACTCCCACTCATCCAGTCTTGGATCTCAGCAAGGCAGTTGTTAAATACCGATAAGGCAGCATCCTGGCCGGGCACAAAAGACATATACAGCTGGGTGTCATCTGCATAGCAATGAAAACCCAAACCGTATCATCTAACAATCGCTCCTAATGGCAGCATATACACTGCAAACAACATGGGCACCAGAATGGAACCCTGTGGTACCCCACAGGATAGGGAGACTGATGCCGAAGAAAAAATTCCCGACACCACCCTCTGAGTCCTACCCTCGAGGTAAGAGCAAAACCACCTGAGGACTGTATCAGACAGTCCGCAGATAGACCGTAAATGCTCCAACAGCACACCATGGTCAACAGTGTCAAATGCTGCAGAGAGATCAAGAAGTACCAAGACGGAACAGGTCCTACGATCTCTCGCTATTAGGAGGTCATTTAGTACCCGAACAAGTGCTGTCTCGGTACTATGCTTTTTCCTAAATCCAGACTGGAGAGAATCATAGACATTGTTGTTGGTCAGATGATCATCCAGCTGTACTGCAACCACCTTCTCAATAACTTTACCCACAAAAGGTAAGTTACAGACAGGCCTGTAATTTGCTAGACAATCTGGGTCCAAGGAGGGCTTCTTCAATAGAGGCTTAACTATAGCCTCCTTAAGAGGATCTGGAAAGATCCCCCTCTCCAAGGACTTCCATACTATCATAGCCAGGACTGGGCTAATTTTATCCACACAATCCACTAAGAGACGCATGGGGCCAGGGTCCAAATCACAGTTGGTCGGTCGCAGCGCTCGGATGATCATCACAATGTCATTGATTGTGGGGAAGCTGAAGTCAGACCATGCAAACTGGGTGTCCGACATCTCCTGCCGACCATCACAACTCCCATTGGAGAGGGAGAATCAGACATCCGATCTGATTTTGGCAACCTTATCTGCAAAGAAGAGAGCAAACTCCTCACACCGTTCTTGAGAAAAGGCTCTTCTGGGCTGAAGACAGACTGGATTGCACAGTCTGTCCACAGTCTGAAAGAGCTGAGCTGGTCTATTCTGTGCAGTCGCAATCTCTCTGAACAGGAATTCTGCCTTCTTACGAGAAATTGTGGATTGATAGACCACATAGTGGTCCATCAAACTAAGTTTGTCATCATCCAAACCGGACCTCCGCCAATGCCTCTCCAACCTTCGTCCAACTCTCCTCAACTCCCTCATGGTCTCATCGAACCAAGGAGACCTGGGACAAAGAGTGAGAGGACGAACATGAACAGGTGCAATGGAATCCAGGGCCCCTGTCACCGCCTTATTATAGGCACGTACCAGGTCCCCTGCATCCAAGCAATCTATCGGTAGGCCCGATAGGTCCAGCACCACCATCAGGTCATCCAGGGACACACCCCTTAAAGGGTGGTATCAGACCATTTCCGAAGGGGCTGATCTAATAGGGGTGGCCTCAAAACTGAACCCAATGGAGTGATGGTCCGACCATTCGACTGGTTCCACCACCAAGTCAGATATCCCCATCCCCAGAAGGAACACCAGGTCCAGTGAATGTCCACCAATATGGGTTGAGGAGGAAATAACCTGTATGAAGCCCAGTGAAATCATCAACTGGAGGAAGTCTTGACCAAAACGTGAGAGTTCATCATCGACCCAGGCATTGAAGTCCCCCAGAACCAACCATCTGGGGGACCCCAATGTCAGGTTGACAATGAAGTCTGCAACTTCCCACAGGAAAACATTCTCATCACCTGGTGGACGGTATACAAGAAGTATCCTGCACCCCACACCCTCACCCAGGATATACTCAAAGGACCTGGTGACTCCCACTGGTACCTCCACTATGTCCAGTTCTGTTCTAAAACAGATGGCAACACCCCCACCCCTATGATCCTGCCTCGGGCAGTGTATCACTGAGTAACCGGCTGGAACTGCTACTGCCAAAACTTGCCCAGCATTTTCATCCAGCCAGGTCTCGGTGATGCATGCCAGGTCAGATGACCTAACAAAATCAGCTATAATAGCCGTTTTCTTTTTGATGGACCTGGCATTGCACAACACCGCCCGAGTAGGATGAGCCTCCGAGGATGACCGCCTTACCTGCTGATTATAATCAGAACCCTTGGGTATGGGCACCAGACAGGGAGGTCCCCTTTCCTGGGCCCATTTTGCCCCAGAGCGTCTCCTTGTCGCCACTATCTCTATCCACCCACTCCTTTCCATTCCCCCGATATAAAGCATCCTTAGGATGGCAGAGAAAAGTGACATATTGTTGACTGGGGACTTGAATATGCCAGATGTTAACTGGAGCAACTTTGCTGCAGCCACATCTAAGAGCAGGGCCATTGTCTATGCCCTACAGGGGACATGCCTCAGTCAGTACTGCATCCAGTTCTGGAGATTCCATCTCTGCAAGGACATAGACAGGATGGAGGCAGTCCAGAGGAGGGCAACTAAAATGGTGCAGGGTCTGCAAGAGAAGCCATACAAGGAGAGGCAAAAGGAGCTTAACATGTATACCTTTGAGGAAAGGAGGGAGAGGGGGGACATGATAGAAATTTTTAAGTGCCTCACTGGAATCAACAAAGTCTAAGAGGGTAGCATCTTTCAGAAAAAGAGATGTGCAAGAACAAGGGGACACAATTTGAAGATACAAGGGGGATGGCTCAGGGGCAATGTGAGGAAGTATTTTTTCACAGAGAGGGTGGTGGATGCATGGAACCGCCTTCCTGAGGAGGTTGTGGGGTCTAAAATGGTGGGAGAATTCAAAAATGCATGGGACAGACATAAGGCAATTCTTGTGGGAGATAGGAAGAAATAGGTTGTTGATTAACTAGGATCTGCAGCTTATCCAGTAGGTAGGGAAATGGGCAGACTAGGTGGGCCAAGCAGTCATTATCTGCCATCAAAGTCTGTGTTTCTATGTTACTCTCTCTACTTGATAATTTGAAGGGGCAATGGTTAGGCCATACTGAAGAAGCCTTCATTGTATCAGGAAGGCCATGAAAAGCTATTGTCCAGTATCTAGCTTTTAATTTTTTGGGCTGAAGATGGAAAAAAAAAACCATAGATGGTGGCTGGGGGTGGGGAGAGACACAAAGACACAGAGAAGTGTAGGGCAGCTGGAATTAACAAGCATGAGATCTGTGTCCACAACCTAATTGTGGGGAAGTGGGCTGCATACCTTTCAATCCTTTGTGTCATTAATCAGGGCTAAGGCTTACAGAAAATGTGAAACAAAAATCTCAAATCAGGGATACATCTTAAAAATTGATAAGACTCTCTCAGAAAGTTAATCCAATAAGCGGATTTGTGTTAAGATACATTTTTTTGTAGAACAGAAAATCTGTAACTTTAATGTTTGACATTAGTGTGTGCTTAGAATCCCCATGAAGGAAAGAAGAAACTTCTGAGGTTAAATCAGGGACATCCCTGAAATTCAGGGAAAATTGAGAGGTATGTTGGATCAAGCCTTTAGTCTGACTGTGAGGGTGGGGCAAATCTTGATGTATTTAAAGAAGTGCTGTCTCACTCTGCATGATCTGACCTCTCAGCGGTACTGTGTTAGATGTGAATTCCAGCTCAACACTTGGTTGTCAAAGCCCCCCCCCCCCCATCACTGCTTGCATTGTTTTTCTATCAGTGACCTACAGGAGTATAGGGGGAAGGTTGAAACATAGAAACATAGACTTTAACGGCAGATAAGGACCACTTGGCCCACCTAGTCTGAAACTCAGAGTAGTCAGTTTCTCATATCCTCTCCAGGCAGTTTTTTCCCCTCCCTCCATTCCAGCTCTCCATCCATCCCTGCCTCCCTCAACCATCACAGTCAGCACACCTCTAAACTGTCCCTGAGTTACAGGGATGTATCTTATTTGGCCTTAAAAGTTTACAAAGCTCCTCCCAAATTTGGGGATATCTATTAAAGACAAATAATCATAGGGAATCAAAGCATAAAGTAATGCCATACTTCAGTGATACAGTCCGGTTCTTCAGAAAATGACATTTACACCAACCCAGGCATCACTGCAATACACTAATATTACAGTTTCTTATGATGTGTCTCTAATTTTAGTCTATTGTCCCATATTTTTAATACTTGCCCATAATTTGTAATGTAGGAGTTTGAGAGGTATGGCAATCAGATTAATCCGAAAAATAATGGTAACACATCTCTTGAAAAAATAGACTTGATACATTGTACCAAAGGCTTCCCTTTGCAACATTGTATTTACAACACTCTAGCTAAAATGTTTCACTGTTTTAGAGATCAAAGAGAACATTTACAACACTGTGTCAAACCCACAGGCACTCCTGATACAAATATTTGTTCATTACTTTTAACAACTCTATTTTTTCAATCTGGTTTCAGTCAGTGATACACAGTGGTTGAATGTAATAAAATATACAGTATTTAGTAAGCCAACCTAAGAACATATGAACATGCACAACTGCCAGCAGATACAGGCCATATGGTCTATCAAGTCTGCTCGAGTGTGCAGCTGCCCCTCCCTTCCCTCCCCCATCATGGTGACCCGCGCCTTCACTTTGTCCTATCCTCATTTAAAACTGCCCACCGACGTACAGGATACCACCTCTTCAGGTAGTGTGTTCCACACAGACACCACCCTTTCTGTGAAAAAGTACCTCCAAATTTCTCTCTTTTATCTTCCTCCCTCCAGTCTTAGACCATACTCCCTCATGTCTCCCCCCCAACTTAGATATCCCCTCTGCACCAGTGTTGTTATACCCTTCATGTATATAAAAGTCTTAATCATATCTCCCTTATCCCTCCTCTCCTCCAGGGAGGATATGTTAAGCTCCCTCAGCCTCCCCTCATAGGGTTTGTCCTCCAATCCCATAATGTTCTCTGTTGTTCTGCGGTGGACCCCTCTAGTAATCTAGCATCTATCTTCAAGTATGGGTGCCAATACACCACACAGTACTCCAGGTTTGGTCTTGCCATTGATATGTACAGAGGCAGAATCACCTCCCTCCTTCTGTAGGTGATTCCTCTAGGAATACACCCTAGCATCTTGTTGGCTTTAGCTGTCACCTTTGGCACTGTGCCGAGTGGTTCATTTGCCCCGTTATTCTCAATCTAAGATCCTTCTCCTACCAATAACTTCTACATTTCTGAGTTTCTATTACAGCCTCATCATCAGTCAGTAAATAAGCTGAGCTTCACTGGGCACTGCTGTTTGGCAGCCAGATTTGGAGTGTTGCAGATTTTGTGTGAGATGGCAGAATGCACTGGAGTTCTGTTAGTATGACCAGGATTAAAGAGAGTAGTACAGAATACAAATAAGGTTGTGAAATAATTTTTGGTGCAAGTGGTAATTAGTGATCATGGGATTTAGTATGTATGAGGCAGGAAAAAATGGCCCAAATAAGGAATACATCTTAAGCCTATCAGTTGATGTGGGCAGCATACAGTGCATATGAACATACAAAATTGCCTGCAGATACAGGCCTATCGGTCTATCTAGTCTGCTCAAGTATGCAGCATTTCAGTCTTTTAGACTGCAGCTGCCCCCCCCCCCGGGTACATAGGCAAAATAAATGGAGAGAAGCCCCATTTATTTTGCCCATGAACTGCCCCTCTGCCCACCCCACAGTCTCAAGCCTCCTTCTGAACCTGTCCCACCCCCTTTTGAAGCTGCTCACCATCCGCAGTGATATCACCTCCTCCAGCAGCATGTTCCACCCTGCCACCATCCTTTTGGTGAAGTAGTGCCTCCTCATTTCCCTCCTGAATCTGCATCCTTCCAACTTCAGACTGTGCTTTCTGTTTTCCCTTCCAGTTTTTAATTTGAAAATACTTTGGGTGCTTACTCTGTTCATACCCTTCAGATACTTGACGGTCTCAATCATATTCCCCTCTCCCTTCTATCATCCAGGGAATATATATTGAGCTCTCTTAGTCTCTCCTCATAAGGTTTATCTCCCAACCTCAGGATAATTTTTGTTGTCTGGCACTGTACCCCCTTCAATAGCTTGATGTCTTTTTATCAAGTAGTGGTGCTAATACTGCATGCAGTAGTACTCCAAGTGGGGCCTCACCATGGACCTGTACAGTGGCAGGATGATTTCCCCCCTCCTAGAGGTAATTCCCCTTGCAATGCACTCCAGCATTCTGTTGGTCTTTGCCACTGCCGTTCTGCACTGGGCTAAGTGTTTCATTTCCCCTGTCACTAGTACTCCCAGAACTGTCTCCTCCTCTGAGACTTGGCTAACTGCACTCTCCCCAACCAGTAACTACTTCCAGGGTTCCTGGCTCCCAAGCTCATGACTTTGCACTTCTTGGCATTGAACCCAAGTTGTTATGTGTTAGACCATTCCACCAGTTTTGCCAAATCCTCCAAGAGTACTGTGCCATCTTCCTCTCCATCAACTTCTGCACAGATCTTGGTGTCATTGGCAAAGAGACTGATCTTACTCTTTATCCTGCTCTGCAATGTTGTGTACTTCTCTTTTGCTCCAGATTGATAGGGACACCCATGATATTTAACCCTAAACAGTAAACTTAACTGGCAGATAAACTGATGCCCTGATAATGTGTGCAGTGTGAGATACATTCTTCAATCACTGTGTGACAGCTAATCTTTGTTTGCAATAGAAGCTGTTAGTGAAAAATATCCTTATGTGCTAAAGTGAAGTGCATAGGTTGTGTGAAAGGGTCAGTGCTTGAATTAAATTCCTTGCATCTATCCCCCTCACCCCAAGAACCAGTGCTGTCATCTAGAAGGGCTGCCCTAATGAAAGCATTCCATCAGTTGGGGGGTGCATCCCTAATTATACAGCTATACAGTGGCAGATGCACTAAAGAAAGCAAGTGGCCATTCAGTAATTAACTTGCTCTTTACTGATGCATACCTGCTTTTCACAGCTGCTTAGTAACCTGTCACTGCCCTTTGCAACCTATCAGACTATTGTATTAATATTTTTTTTAACAAATGCTGCATGCAGTTCTACAAACACAATTGCTATATTTTAATGATGGGAAAAGCTGAGTGTAATTCTTAATGGGAACATTTCTTGATGGGGGAAAAAGTGATAGGATGCAACATTAAATCATTTTTATATATAGAATATATAAATATTTTTTATAATGCACTGTGTGGTGACATAGCTGCCTCTAGGGAAACCATGTCCCAGAGTTGTAGAGGGGAGGCAAAACAATGAATGACACTGGTACTGTGAGGAGGAAGGAGAGGTGGGTATGGGGAGTGATTTGAACCTGTGATTTTGTTGTTTATGCAGTATATTTGAGGATCTTGGCAAACAATATTTTTTCATTTTTAATTCCCTCATTCAAACCAAATCATATTACTGTTTTCCAAAAAGTAAGGTTTCATCATTAGTTTCCCTATTATTACCCTAAGTCCACATACAGTACAGTATACTGCATGTTCAAAGTATTCATAATTCATAACATTCAGCATGCAAAACACAAAGGAACAATTATGATACACTGTACATGTATACAATAGGTGTATATGGACCATTTTGGTAAAATATGTTTTACAGATTGTTTCAGGAAGCTTTTTTTATATAGCAAAAAAGAAACCTAGTTTGTATAGACTTCTTATTCTAAGAGGGTATCAGTATAAAATAGGACATAAAATCATGGCAGGCTTAATATAGATTGTTTTATGTTTCCCTTTTGCTAAAAAAAAAAAAAAAAGACTTCCTGAAAAAAAGATTAGTTTACCGAGTGGCCTGATAGAATTCAAGCTCTCATTTTTTTACATTGCTTTTGATTGTGCACAGCAGATTTGATTAAATAAATACAGTACCTTGGGATGCACCTCCCAAAGCATTCCTGTCATTTAACTAGATCTCATGTACAATATGCCCACTTAATCGGTACTGTTTATGTAATTAAAATTTTCTAATAAAAAAAACATGTCAGCCTCTTTTTTAAAATGTCTTTCTTTTAGTTCCCATTCATGTATTTGTCTGCTTTTGTTCATGAATAATATAAGAGCCATTAATGTCCCCTGTAACATATTTGGTGTCCTCAAAACAGCTGTTTTGCAATTTTTGTCTTAGTTGTAACAGCAGGGCATCATGACATCTGCAATAAATGACATGCAAAGTCACAGAATATCTAACTCCACCCTCCCTCCCTCCCCCAACACAGAAGCAAGGTGCAGCAGAAAGCATAGCAGCACCACAGGCATCTCTCTGCCCCATCAACTGAAACAGTTGATTTTGAATGTTATGCATGAAATGATAAATAACATCTAAATCTGATTAACTTTTTCTTTGGCATTCACATTGGGTGCATTTTAAGGAAATCCAGCCAGCACTAAATAGTTCTACAAATGTTTGCAATACTTTAATGAAATGAGCAGTATTTTTTCAAAGTAAGGTAAAAAAGAAAGAAAATACACAAATGCATAAATAATATCACTGAGTAGTTGAAAAGCTACACTGAGTTTAATGTGAAGATGTGTGGTTTATTCACTTGGGTTCAAATCTATTGAACTTATTACAACTGTTGATTGACAAAACAGACTCAGTATGAATATAACAACCTTCCTGGTTCTTCTGCAAGTAACCTACTACTATTCTCCTCATTAACTGCTTTAGAGTCAATAGTAACATGTGGCAATTTTCTTATATTTCTTAACCTTTTTACCAACTTTGACCATTTCTTCATTGCTTAGTTTCATAACTTGTTAAGCTGTTTAGAAAAATATAGTAAATATTAACAAAGTATGATTTAATCTCAAAATAAACAAATACAACCAATTAAAATAGACTTTCTGTATGAATTATACATTAATCTCTTTAACTAGATTCCAACATCTAATTACTTTCAGTATAGTCCAGTTCTAATAATAATACAAAAGTGAGAGGGCGATTATGTTTCAGCAACGATATCCAACCAATTAAATATGGTTGTTTCTAGACAACCTTTATTTCTATTTAATTTTATGTAATTCTGGTTCCTGTAATTATGGCAGACTCCTCATTTTAAATGGAGGAATCAGGCAAGAAACCAATACATTTTCTCTGTGTCTGGCTTAACTGTGGAAGCAGTAAATCACAATGAAAAGCTTCAAAACCATAATACAAACAAAATACTTGGATGTTTGAATAGATGGTAAAACCAGGGACAATGGGAGGATCTGTTTCAACAAAAGCTGTGATTGGCACAAAAATTTTCCCCTGGTTTTGCGTTAATTAAAGACATCAAAAAAACTGTTTGGACAGGACTGAATTATCAACATAGTCACAAGAAAAATAGCTGTTCCCCAATTTTAATTTGCAGCTTGTTTGTTACATAATCAGTAATTGGTGAAACTGTTTGGAGTCTGTGTATCTGTAGTATAGCGTTGTAGTCTAAGGCATCTTAAATTTTCTTTAATAACAGAATAATTAATAGGCTCTATGAATTAGGAGATTTTGACTGTTTTGGTGAGGGACTTCAAGTGTGGTAGTAGGAGTGCGGTGATACTGTAGATAAGGGTACATGCTTATTTAATACTCTTTTCCTTATCCCTCCACTGACATTGTAACCTGCCATATGCTTATTTTGTTCTTTAAAAAAGAAAGTGTTACGCTGCACCAACACAAAGGGGGATATAAACAGGCTGAGGTTTCTCAAGATAGAATAACCCCTCCCCATTCCACCAAAATAAAATAAAACAATAAAATAAAAACAGGGTGCACAAAAGCAAAGGGTGTAGTTCAGTTTTTTGTGTTGTTACTCTGCTGATTATATGGATCGAGACAGGCACGCTGCATGAGCAGAGAAAAAAGGGGTTCCTGACCATTCATTCACACACTGTAACTTGAATCCCCCTTGCTACATTTATGCATTTAGTGGATCTAGATGAAGCTGAGTCCAGTGAGCAGCAGCTGAATCATGTGAGAGCAATGTACTGTACTTCTGTCTGATTCTGAGTTATGGTAGGTAGGTCACACAGTCTGAGTACCTTTTTTCCTTCACTACTTGCCATTGCCAATTACACAGCAAATCCATCCTTAAGAGTCCCCTTTTTCCTTTTATCAGTAAGTGCGGGGGTGGGGCGGACACCAGGGACATAAACAGATGGACAGTATTTTGGGACAATATGACATTTGTCATGGTGCCACAGTTTATAACAACATTATTCTATAGTATATGTATGGTTGAATTGATTTAACAACTGACATGAAGTTTGTGAAAAATTGTGAATGAGATTTGGATGCGTTACAGTATATGAACATCCAGATACAATTATGTCCAATAACTGCACAGTCACATGTTGTTTAATTTCATTAGAGACCTTGATGGATGACTCAGTTCAAACTAATGTCACAAAGTAGAAATCTTTTTCTTTTCACCTTTTTTTAAAATCTTGCCTATTGCTGAACTGTCGAAGAGGCATGCACAGAGCATCAGTGAGCCCTGCATATAGGTCAATGGGGAACTTCAAAGCATCGCAGTAATCCCAAGTTCATAGTATCAACTCAAATTATAAGGAAAAGTTTCACCTCTTACTGTATGTGTCTGCCACTAGTAATTCTAAGATGCTTTCTATGACTGTTGATAACAACAATTGGGCACCAGTTTTTCCTCAGTCTCATTCAGTGCAGTCATCACTACCAGCAATAAAGAATGTGATCAAATAAATAAGAACAAACCAACAATTCTGGCAGTGGTGATTTTGCATTTATTTTCATGTAATTTAATTAATCAATGAAATGTTAAGCTGTTAGGAGCAAAGTTACAAAGTTATAGTATGTTCAACAAATCCCTAGTGCTCACCATGCCTTCAGCATCATAGATCAAAGAGTCAAACCCCATCGTGCAGTCAAAGCTGCGGAGCATAGCGAGTTGCTGCTTGTAATTTTAGATATTTTTTCCAATCCCACCCTGGCTGAAAGCAAAATAACCCCCACCCCCAGCACTCAAAGCCATGGAGCAACTGCAGCCATCCAGCTGACATTACCAGTGAGCTGAGCTGCAGCTGCTGGTATGGAACTTAAAATAATTACACATCATTCACAAGATTCCCCCTTCCCCCCCAGCTGTTGAACATGGAGCCACAGCCCAGATGGAGCAACTGCAGTCAGTGAAATGTTGCCATTATTCTGGTGCCGGTGTGGTACATACAAGGACCCCCCAGGTAATTAAACAGCAGCATGGTGAGTACTAGAATTAAACTAAGTATTTTTATAAAGAGCCTAATAAAGATAGTGGAACTTTTTGTTGCAGAGCTCAAAATAATATTTTTACCTTTTATGATGAGGAGAAATAGAGTAGAATATTAGGTGTGGAACTGGAATTATGCTATATAGTGAACTTATCAAACGAGCATAGAGTATCTTTCTACCACTGTGACATTTTATTTACTTTACAGTATGCGCTACATAATAGAGAATGCACAAACACAGCTCAAGCAGATCTTAAACTAATAAAAAAAAATTAGGAAAAAGGCTGCATCTTTGAGAATGTACAAAAATAAAAACGGATGAAATGAAACTGAAATGAACTGAAAAATATGGATGTAATGAACTGAAACCTGACGCCATCTGCAAGTTGTTTCTGGGGAAGAAATCTGTTTGCACTTTAGTCTCCAATATAGCCGTGATGGCTCATGTTGCCATCTTGTGGATGTGTAAGGAAGAGCATTTAAACCACATTTAAACTGTTGCTATAATTGAGCACCGCACACCACGGTAATGAGCTACCACTTCTGTAATGCACTGGAAAGACAGGTACCGAGTGACATACCTCGGTAACGGGAAACTTTTGAATAGCAACCACTCTATATTGTAAGATCAAAGAGATTCAGTGGAGGTGACCTGAGGAATTTCGGAAAACAGTCTTGAAAATGGGTGGTTTCCACATAGCACAGACATTTCTGGCTGTAATTGGAAAGAAGCTTGAAGAGAGTAGTCTGGAAGTCATACTCATAGAATTGTAGGTGTATGGTAGCAATCAGCAAGCAATCTACTTAAAGGCAAATCATACAACCGTGGTGTGAGGGCCCACAAGCTTGTAATGGAGGCTCTATCCAGATTGAGGTGGCAGGCATTTTGAAACTGGGTACAAGACAGTGAGATTGATTGTGATGTAGACCTCATTAACACCAAGCTCTAGGAATGTCAAAAGGTGGTATCAAACAATGATACAACAAGCCTAACAGCAACACTTTCCCAGTTCAGTGATGCCCTCTAGAATGTACAGGATGTATTGCACAGATTCTGCAATTTTGGAAAAGCAACTTTCCAAACATTTGCATTCTGGGATGATTACATCAAAATGGATAACATCCTAATGCAGTTCATTAGAGCAGAACGTGAAAACAACTAGAACCTGCATCTTGTAGAGGTTGTAGAGATGCTACCACTGTTTTTTGCCTTTGACCACATCAACTATGTCTGATGGGTACCTGTGTACATTAGTGATATGAAGCTTCTGTCAGATTGTGCCCCCAAAGTTCATGAGCAGTTTTGCAGGGAAAGTATGCTGTAGCTTGGTCAAGAAATAAATTAAATTCAGCAAAGTCTGGACAGACATGGCACTTGAACGAACAGTTAACTGAGATAGTAAATTAAAGGGGGTTTAATGGGTTTCACTTTGAAACCAGGAGCCTTGACTAGATGGTTCATCACTGCTCATGAGTGCTCAGTTATCACAACTTCCATGAAGGTAATGTGTGATGTAACCCCCCTCCCAAATCGTGAGCTTACCTGGGGCTCCGGCAATGTCCCAACAGCTCCTGCCTCCTGCAGCTGCTTTGAACTTCACTCCCCCGGCCTGCTCCTGGACTGCAACAAGGGCTGGGGAGCAGAATAACTTGATGCAGCACCCCAAGTGCCTGATCCCATGTGGCTGGTAAGCTGCTTGCATCCTCATTCCCCTGGCCTGATTTTGGACTGCCACCAGGGCTGGGGAGCTCACCAGACCTTTTCTGGCACCTCGAGTGCCCACTAAGGATGTGGCCTGTGAGTTGCACACTGTGTTGTTTCTCTGCCCCCTAGAACTGCTTCACATTGGTGTGGGGAGCACAGGGAAAAGCCACAAGATTGTTTCAGTGTCCCAGTACACCCAACAGTAATGCTGCAGAAGTGCCACTTTGCCACTCTGCTCCCCTGCCCCATCGGACACCAGTGGGGGCTGAGGGGAAACAAAGTCAATAAAAATAAAAAAAAACTGTAGAAAGGCCCCAACCCAATCCATGCCTCCGGTGGGTAGGTGAGTACTGGGGACAACATGACACTCACAGTGACTACAAGTCCCATAATGCTCAGTGGCCAGACTGCCATTTCCAGAGACAGCTCCTCCTGGGAATCCCACAGAATGGAGCTTCTGATAGGGTTCCTGTCCCCCAAAAGTGCACTCTGGCCCTAGTGACAACCAGAAGGGATCAGGAGGGTCTTAGCCATGTAGCCAGATGCTGCAAAGACTGTGTATTTTTATTTATAATGGACTGAGATAAACAGTACTGTCTGGGGGTGGCCATCTTTGCAGAGGTCAGCTTGAAGACAGCATGGAATGCTATTGGAAGCTGCAGTATATCCAATCAGGACATGGAGCTAGTCACTAAGGTGGACCAATGAGGTGTTGAGATTCAAACTAAAGATTCTGGGGTTGACAGTTTGGCCCTGGGTCTTTTCTGTGAGAGGTTTGAAGAAGAAACAACTGATTTTGGCAACTCCTACTGCTGTCATAGCCAAAAGACATTTAGTTTGAGCCAAAACAAACTGAGGACTTCAGAATGTATTGCCAATGGTCTGGTAAATCCCAGAGACAAGGGGATTTACCTCAGCCTGCCTGAACTGGTAATTTTTGACAATCCAGACATCATTGACTGCTGAAAAAAGTGGTTTATCTGAGTTTGGGTGAGGTGACAAAATCCACTTCCTCACTGTTCTGACACAAGAGACTGTTATTCCTGCCAGGGGACCTAAGCTCTGAGGTCCTGCCTCCCTGTTCAACTGCTGGCCTACCTGTAAGGTGGGTGAAGACAAGTCCCTCTGTGGGGTGAAGATGACGGCCTGCCTACTGGCAAGGTGGGTGATGACAATTTCCTCTGTGGAGTGAAGACAATGTCCTGCCTACCTGTCAAGGTGGGTGAAGACAAGTCCCTCTGTGGGGTGAAGAGGATAATCATCTGCATCCATGCCAGTTCTTCCTGTTCTTCCAAATTGCCTGCAAGGGGAGACGTCACCCAACTCCTGCATCTTCTATTCACCAAAAGGTTATGAGTACTGGGTTTTACCTAAAAAAATACTTTCCTAACTGTTCAGCTAGCTAACTAGTTAACTTTCCATCTGGGCTTCCTGCGCAAACTTAGCTATGCCCACAGTAACTGTTACAGCCAGGATAAACTGTATTCCTACACCCCCCTGGTGTAGTTTGTACTTTGCACCTGCAGCATCCAACCATAGCAAAAGTGCTGTGCCCAGTGTCTACTAGTCACAGATAGAGGTGTGCAAAGTTGGAAACATTCAATCCGCATAAAATTTTGAGGATTTTGACTATTCTGTGAAGTTTTCCACCCTGCAAAGTCCCACTTTGAAGACTTTTTTGTGGATTCATGAAATTTCAAAGATGAAAACTTTGATTCCTGTTACAATCGATAGTAGAAGTGTTCCAGATCTACAAAGCTGGATCTTCCCCTTTGATGTTCAGCATGAGTCGAAGTTTGCAATGAACCATGGGCTATAAGGTCAAACTTTGCTGAACAGCCAATGAGAAGCTAGTTTTGTTGTTCTGCGTGTAGTGTGAGACAGACTTAGATAGCAGAGCTTGTGCTGCAGTTTAGAGTCACAATCTAAAAACATTATATAAAAGAGCATTCTGTTGGTCAAATTGCTTCAGAACTGTTGCTATGAGTGCTGTTTGCACACACAGTAATTTTTTGTGTTGATTTTTTCTGTCCTGTATTGTTTATTTGATGTATTTAGTTTTCTGTTAAAAGTTGTGGTTTGATGGCTTGTGTGAGGGAGGGGAGGAGCAGTTTAGAAGGCACAGTTGTCTTCTGAACAAAATCAGTGGGCAAGTGCCCTGTCTTTTCTTAAGAAAAAAAAAATCACTGTCCTTCTGATTGTGATTTAACTAGAGTGATTGTTGTGTCCCTGTGTGCACCTGTATTTAGGAAAAAAATCACTGTGCTCCTGACTGCGATTTAACCGTAATGATTTTTGTGTGACTGCATGCACAACTGTATTTAGGAAAAAAAATCACTGTCCTCCTGACTGATATACTCTACAATATATATGCTGCTACTCAGATGAAACCCCTAGTTGCCATCGTCATAGTTTGTAATATAACCTCTGCACCAGAAGGGCTACATTTGCAGCCTCATGAATTTGAAAAAGAATGCAGTGTTCTGGGCACGAAACTGAACGAGACTGGAGCGGCCACTAGATGTCACTGTCTTTGTAGTATCTGAGCCATCCTATAACAAGTCTCATTCCTCTTTCAACAAAAGCAATTGTGGCCTCCCATATGGTTTAGCGGTTAGGATTCTTGTTTTTTACCCAGGCGGCCCTGGTTCGACTCCTGTATGGAAAAGACAGCAGTATTTTTATTCAGTTCATAAATATCTGCTGCCATTAAAGGGGCACTGTCAGCTTTACCCCTCTGTTTTTTTCTACATCCCATCAGTATATATCTTGTCACCCTCCTATGAAATGAGTGCTCTAGAATGACCCTCTATGTCTGAAAATTCAGACTTTTTACCTGCTTTGCTGTTTTTTATATCATATGTTTATCGTCCGGGATGAGCTGAAATCCCACACCTACTGGAAGCAGAGAGAGCTCAGGAACACGCATCTGCCACGAGCGCTGTTCCAAACAGCATATTTTCACAAGCATGGTTTAAAAACATGCTCTGCCGGTCTGCCACAGTAATCCAAAGTGTTGTTGGTGTTACCAAAAAGAAACCCGGCGGCCTGGAAGTTCTTCTAATAACATTTGAAACCTGGGGCCGAAATCCCGTGCATGCACAACAGAAGATTTGTCAAAAATCCCACGCATGTGCAAGAGCGTATTGCTTTTGCGTATGCACGGGATTTCGGCCCCTGAGTTTCAAATGTTATTAGAAGAACTTCCAGTCCTCAGTTTCTTTTCTGTAACACTAACAACACTTTGGATTACTGTGGCAGACTGGCAGATCATGTTTTTAAACCATGCTTGTGAAAAATATGCTGTTTGGAACAGCACTCGTGGCAGATGCGCGTTCCTGAGCCTTCTGCTTCCAGTAGGTGTGGGATTTCAGCTCGTCCTGGACGATAAACATACGATATAAAAAACAGCAAAGCAGGTAAAAAGTCTGAATTTTCAGACATAGAGGGTCATTCTAGAGCACTCATTTCATCGGAGGGTGACAAGGTATATACTGATGGGATGTAGAAAAAAACGGAGGGGAAAAGCTGACAGTGCCCCTTTAAAATATACAGTTTATCCTGAGAGAAAGTAAAAGAAATTGTACTGCAGGCCCATATCCTTGAATAATGTACACAACGTGTTTTATTGTGCATTATCCACTGTACATATCCATTTGGTAAGGAGTGTTTAACAAAGGTGTTACAATACTCCAATCTTGTTCTGATTTTTATCAGAGGTGTTACAATAATCCAGTCCAGCTCTCCTGAAAGCCCTAGAATCATAGTATCAAAAGGCCAGAAGGAACACTACTCTTGCTACATTATGTCCTCTCCCCATTGCTCAGCAGGTAAGAATAAGAATGCTGGGCAAACATGTATTCATTCGATGGCGTTCTATACAGCGTTACTCAGAATCATTCAAAAAGAATTGTATTCATCAAATTTCAGGTTTATGTTCAGACTTCGGAATTCTGAAACTTACATCCGAAAATTCAAGTTCCAAAAAGGGGGGGGGGGTCTAAACAAGTATAACCTTTCCCCGCACAGTAAAACAGGGAGATTAATTCAAAACAGGTTTGACTCAAAAATCGAGAGACTAAGACTCATTTTAAATAATACTACCAGTCCTCCTCCTTTCCCCATTGTTTCTCCCCTGTATTTTTTTCTCATTACAATTTGTGATTTAAATCACTTACCAGTAGCTTTCACTGCAACAGAATACATTTAATTATCATCTTGATTATTCCTAGTTGCAGGATATGCAGTATGAGAGAAGGGAACACTGTAGAGGAAACCCTGGTCCAAACACGTGAGCCTGTAGCTGAGTGGCTAGAGCACTGAGAGGGCATTCTGGAGGTTTGGGTTCATGTCTTAGTAGGTGACATTATTTCTTTTCCTCTACAATTTGGGATTTAAATTGCTTAGCAGTGGCTATACTGCACCAAAAGACATCTGATTGCCCCCCCGTATTAAAAGTGCAGACTGCTGGGAGTCTGTTTTAGTCTTCCTAATTGTTTCCAGTCAGGCCATTGAAAGTGCCACACAGCAGCCAAACCTGAGAGCCCACATTCCTTCCCTCCTGCCATGATGCAACAATGTACACACCACAGCACACACACAAACAGTGCCACAATTGAGAACTTTCCTTCCCCACTAGCCAGCCCAGTCATGAATAAGTCCTTTCATGGTTCCATGCTACCCCTATTCTGATTTGACTCCTCCCTCCCTCCCTCCTCTTGGTTCCAATCCAGTCTTCAGATGATCCAGCCTCTGAATTGTTTGAAATCTTCCAAGCAAGTAACCACCACTTCCCTTGCAGCCAAGTCATCACAGTCCTAGTCCCTGTGTGATCTGGAAAATCAATTGGGGTGGCCGATAAAAAGAAAAGCTTGTGTATAGTCATTACCAGATGGTGTACTGAGTAAGCTATTTGGTGATCATATCAGAGGGCTTTGCATTCTGGATGGCCAGCTTTGTTTCCCAGTTCAAACAGGGACTAGAGCTGTGATGGCTGGGGACTGATTGCTCATTTGGAGGAATGCACAGGATTCTGAGGCTGGCGTGCTTTGAAGATCAGTTCTGGGATGTGATCGACTCAGACAGGACTGGGAGGGATCCCAGACTCAAGAAAAGACCCTGCGGTGGATCTTGAACCTGCAAAACTCAGTGCCCAGCCTCTCCATAGACAGTGGCTCTCTCCTCTAAACCACACTGCCCTCTAGGTTTTGCATCCCCTACTTTGTGCCATCCCTTAGTATTGCATGGTCAACATTGGAATTACATGCTAAGGCTCCCATTAGAACAGGCGTCAGGCATAGAACCTATCTCCTCACTTTGTCATTGGCATGTTATAGAGGTTGGCCACTAAGGACATCCTTCTATATTTCTCCTCAATTCCTGGTGCATCTCTGTATCCTGACCTTAACAACTCTTACAATCTACTAGTGGCTAACTGACTTATGTGACTGTGTTTATCCTCCACAATGTGTGACAAAGGCTACACAGTATCCATTTTGTTTGTAGTAACCTTCTCCCTTTCTGATCACCTCACTGCACAATCACTCATTTACCTCCCCACAGCTGATGCACCCACAACTCCCCTTCAAGTTAAGAATGAACCAAAACAGAGGCACCTTCTCATCCTCTAGTTCCTGAAACATGATACAGTGCACCTCAGCCACTGGCTTTGGCACAACCTACGCACACCCTGGCTCCCTGGGAGGGGGGAATCAGAAAATCTGCCTACTTTGATGCTCTGACCCTGCTGCATCATTACCTCCTACTACTTCTGCACCTTTTCCCCTCAGCAGTGAATTTGCCTCATCCTCCAACAGAGGATTTTTACAGAATAGAGGGTTTATAGCCATCATAAAAAACATTGGAATGTAGGTGCCATAGTACCAAAGAGCACACAGCATTGGTGGTATAGTGGTATCTGTCACAAACCCCCTGAGCAGGTCAGCCCTCTACTCCCAAAGTGCCAACCTCTGAGCGTAGAATTGTGAACAGTTAACAGAACAAGGTAACCCTCTTGTCTGTATTGTGGGTTCGAGTCACCTTAGTCCCAAGTTCTGGAGGGATTCAAACTGATAACCTCTTGTTAGCGTACCCAATTGTCAGGCTCAGATAATTCTGTCTTCGGGGGGCCAGATATCTTTGCCTATGGGCACCTAACCAGGTATTTCAAAATGAACCCTTAGAACTCAATGCAAGACCTAGAGAACTCTGACCTGTTTCCCAGTTTGGTACCACAATAAGCCCATGCACAGTGTCAACTATAACCATCTAAGCTTCACTTATATAAAAAGAAGTTTCAAGGCACACCAGGCAGTTTCTGTTTTTAAAATATATATCTTTACTTTAAAATAGCTAAAACAGGAAAACCGTAAAATACAGAACAAGATATCCCAACACATACAGCCTTAAAAACAAAACAGGTTTAAAAGTGCAAATTCCTATAACACATACAATCAGACTGGTCTTATCTAAGGTCCTTACTTTCTTAATCTTTCAGTGCTTCAATGTTCCTCTTTTCTCAGTCAGAAAATGAATATCCTTGTGTAAGGTCTGCTCAGTATTTTTAAAAGCAGCCTTGAGTCGGCCTTCTCTCTGAGGTCGCCTAACTTCACCTTGGTATATTAAAATTTATATTTTATAACACAAGATGTCCTACTGAGATATTTAAAAAAAATAATAGGTGACATAAATGTGACTTGCCAAAACCGGTCTGTGGTCTGCTTCACATAGACATCAAAGCCTCTTTGATGTAATTCTGGCTTCTTTAGACGACACGGCCCAACACATGCATATTGGACTTCTTGAACCAGTCTGCGATCTGTTTCCCACAGACATCAAAGACTCTTTGATGTAATTACTGGCTATCTTGGGAGACACCCTAACACATGCATTTTCTCCTTTCTTCATGACTCCTAGTGCAAATCAAAGGATTTCCATGAGGATGTCATGAATGGATATTTTATTCCCTGGGCTTCAAAGAAAATGTAATACAGTAATTGCAGTTCAGATATCTGCAGTTTAAGCTACCTTCTGTCCTTTGAACTTAACCCTGGGGGTTTGATGTGTCAATTTCAGTAAGACAGTATTTCGTCCTGACAGACATTCCCTTACATATTTTATTTTGCAGAAAAAATATCATATTGAAATCAGAACCAGATGTCCATGTGCCACAATCCTCCCTACCTAGACTGAATTTGGGGGGGGGGAGGTCTATCCCCTGCATGGGATGCGCTTCCCAAATCAGTTCACACCTCATACACACGAGACAGCCCATCTGAGTTCTGATTGGTCGCTCCAGCACTATGTAGAATGGTCATGTCATATCCTTGCAAAGCAAGACCCCATTGTAGCAATCAACCATTGTTCTTCCACATCTGCGTCAGCCAAACCAGGGGGTTGTGGTCAGTCTGCACCACAAAATGCTGCCCATACAAGTATGGCTCCAATTTCTTTAGGGCCTACACTATGGCAAGACATTCCTTTTCCACTGTGGAGTATGACTGCTCCCTGGGAAGTAACTTTTTACTCAGGTACATAGATATAGATATATAGATACATAGACAGTGTCGGCAGAAAAGGCCCACCAGTCTGCCCATTTGAGCTTGTAAGTTTACTTTATGTTTTCCTAGAAGTCTGTTGCCCCTTAACCCTGATCTCCAGAATTCCTTTATGTCTATCCCATGCATTCTTAAATCCCATGATTGTTTCAGCCCCCACCACTTCCTCTGGCAGGGTGTTCCACTTGTCCACCACCCGTTCTGTGAAGAAATTCTTCCTCATGTTTCCTCTGAATCGTCCTCCTCCAACTTCATCCCATGCCCCTAGTCCTGGAAAAATTTTTTCACTTAAAAATACTGTATTCTTGCACCCTGTTCCTCCCTGTAAGATACTTTTATGTCTCTATCACATCCCCTCTCTCCCTCCTCTCCTCCAGGGAGTACATATTCAATTTCTTCAACCTGTCCTCATAGTACTTGTGATGCAATCCATGTACCATCTGTGTTGCCCTCCTTTGAACCTTCTCTACCCTGTCTATGTCCTTACATAAGTAAGGTCTCCAGAACTGTACACTGTACTCCAGGTGGAGCCTCACTAGTGTTTTGTATAGTGGAATTATGACTTTTTTCCTGCTGGTGATGCCCCTGCCTATGCATCCCAGCATCCTATTTGCTTTACCTGCTGCCTTGTCACACTGTTTCCCTACCTTGAAGTCACTGAGATGATAACCACAAGATCCCTTTCCTGCTTGGTGCATGCTATATCCCTCACCCACCAACTGATATATTGCACCAGGGTTTTTGTGCCCCATATGCATTACCTTGCACTTCTTTGCATTGAATTTCAACTGCCAACCCCCTGACAATTCTTCAAGTTTCTGCAGGTCCCTTCTCATTCTGTCTACACCCTCTGGTGTGTCTACTCTGTTACAGAGCTTAGTGTCATCAGCAAACAAGGAAATTCTGCCTTCTAGGTCTTGTGCAATGTCACTGATGAAGATGTTGAATAGGACCAGTCCCAGCACTAATCCCTGTGGTACCCCACTGGTCACTCTTCCCTCTGTGGAGTGACAGCCATTTACCACCACCCTCTCTGTCCTGCCACCCAGCCAGTTACCTACCCACTGCACTACTGTCCTGCCTACACCCATATTCCCCAGTTTGTGTAATAGTCTTCTATGTGGCACAATGTCAAAGGCCTTGCTGAAATCCAGATAGGCCATGTCCACTGCCCTCCCCTGATTCACCTCCCTAGTCACCCAGTCAAAAAATTCAATGAGGTTGGTCTGACATGACCTCCCTGTGGTGAAACCATGCTGTCTTGTGTCCTGTAGTCCATTGACAACCAGATGTTCCACCAATCTCTCCTTCAGTAGTGCTTCCATGATCTTCCCCATGACTGAGGTGAGGCTGACTGGTCTGTAGTTCTCCGCTTCCTCTTTGTTCCCACTTTTGTATAAGGGGACTACATCTGCTGTCCTCCAGTCTTTGGGTACCTCCCCTGTTTCCAGTGATCAGCTAAACAAGATTGCCAGAGGTTCAGACACCACTTTTCTTAGTTCTTTAAGGACCCTGGGGTGCACCATATCTGGCCCCATTGCTTTATCAACTCTTGTTACTTCCAGTTCCTTCAGGACCCTTTCTCATGTAAAGGGACTTGTGTCCATTTCTGCACCATTCCCACCCCTTGTACTCCCTTCAGACCCATTACCCTCCTCTTCCTCAGTAAAGACTGAGCAGAAATACCTGTTCAATATGTCAGCTTTACTGTTGTCATCCTCTATGTGGCCCACATCCTCTCCCTTCAGTCTCACTATCCCTCCCTTTGCCTTTCTTTTTTCACTTATGTACCTGTAAAAGGTTTTGTCCCCTCTACCCACTGATTTTGCAATGTGCTCTTCTGTCTGAGCTTTGGCTTCCCTTACTGACCTCCCTGCCTCCCTTTGCTTCTCCTGGTACTTCTCCCTATCCCCTTCTTCCTGTGTCTTATTGTATTGACTGAATGCAATCTTTTTGGCTTTCGCTTTCTCCGCTACCTCTTTGGAAAACCATAATGGCCTCCTCTTCCTTTTCCCCTTGCTAACCTTCTTAATGCATAATTCTGTTGTTCTTGTAATCCCCATTTTAAATACTGCCTGCTGTTCCTCAACCCCTGATTCCTGTCCCATTCCCCTTAATGCCTCTTTCAAGCATCTCCCCATTTTCCCAAAGTCTGTTCCCCTAAAATCCAGGATACATGTTTTTGTGTGGTTTGGTTCTTCTCCTTCTGTGATTTCAAACCACAATGACTGGTGGTCACTGTTCCCCAGATGCTCCCCCACCATTACCTCATCACACTGTCCCTGTTTGTGAGCACAAGGTCCAGTATTGCCTTCTGCCAAGTTGGTTCCATGACCAGTTGCTTGAGGAAGGCACCCTGAAGGGAGTCCAGGATAAATCTGCTCCTAGTTGATGCTGCTGCTGGGATGCTCCAGTCCATGTCTGGAATATTGAGGTCTCCAACCAGCACTACCTCAGCCTTGTCTGCCATCCTTTGGATGGCTAGCATTAGCTCCCAATCTGTTTCTTCCTCCTGGACTGGTGGTCTATAGACCACACCTGTGCAGATGGCTGGTCCCATTTTCCTTTCCAACTTAACCTACAATATCTCTCCCACATTTTTTCCTCCTGGATCTTTGTGGCCCTTATGTCATTTCTCTCATACAGTACCACTCATCCTCCCTTCCTACTTGCCCTGCCTCTTCTGAATATGTTGTAGCCAGGTATGGCCATCTCCCAGTCATGGTTATCATTACGCCAGGTTTCTGTGATGGCCACAATGTCCAGGTATTACTGCACCATGACAACCTCCAGATCCTCCATCTTGTTGCTAAGGCTCCTGGCATTAGCACACATGGCTTTCCATGATTTGAACTCCCTAGATTTGTTTAGCTATTCTACTCCAGCCTCTTCCCTGGTTGTCCTTTATCCCTGATTCTCCTTGCTGTCTGCACTTCTGTTGAATTTTGCCCCTTTTCTGCCTAGCCACCTCTTGGGAACTTATCTCCATCTTTTGCACACTGCTTTGTAGAGATATCCACTCCTCTGGTTCACTGGTTCCACTGCTAGCTGTGGGGGGTGGGCAATTAGGTACCCTCCTTGCTGGCCTGCCACCCCCTTTGGTTAGTTTAAATGCTTGTCAATGTAGCATTTAAACTTATTATTGAGTGCTTGGATTCCCCTCCAGGATGTATGCAGGACATCAGGTTTGAACAAGCCTCCATCCCTCCAGGTGGGTCCCCGGTCACCAATGAATCCAAACCCTTCCTCACAGCACTAGTTCTTCAACCATGAGTTAAAGTTCCTGGTGCATGCACCCCTACACTCTCCAATGCCTCTCGCAGGTAGTACTTCTGAGAATGTGACAGAAGTAGCTACTTGCTTGAGGCCCCTCTCCAATTTCCTAAACTCTTCCTGAATTTTCTTTGGCTCCCCATTTGCCAGGTCATTAGTACCTAGGTGGATAATGACATCCAGCTCACTCTCCCATCTTGCCTTCCCAGTGATCCCCAGAATCTTCCTTACATCCCTCCATGCAGTTGCACCTGGTAGGCACCTCACCTCCCTATCCTCCCCCTCCTGTGTTTCTAGCTGGATTCCTCTTATGATGGAGTCCCCCACCAGGATTCACTTCCTCCTCCTCCTCCTCTGGGGTCCACTTCTCTCCCCACTGAGGTCGCCTCCTTGGCTAACCTCCACATCCTATCCTTCCACTTCTCTGGGTACCTCTATTTGGTTGTCCTCATTTGCCAGTGTGGCATATGAGTTCTTGAGTGGAATAGGATCTGGGATGTGCCTCTGCCTGATTGCCCTAACCCTCCCTGAGCCCACTGTCATCCAAGTGCTTCTCATTCTCAGCATCCTTTGTGGCAGTGGCATTGGACTGGGTGGTCTCTGGATAGGGGTGATGGTACTCCTGACCCAGTTTACTTCCACTCTGAGTCTGGCTACCTCATCCTACAGTCCAGAGAGATGCATGCAGGTAGGGCAGCACCTCAGCGTCCAGAAGGTCTGCTTGAATATGGCTGCCCCACAGCCACTGCATTACACCACTCCCCACATTATGCTACACTTATACTGCTATTCCAGTACTTGTCTGTTACTGAAGCTCTCCTAGTTCCCTTTTTATTAATTTATTGTCCTAAAAATCCTGCCACTGCTCCTCAGATACTTTAAAAAAAAAAGGAAAAAATAAATAAAAAATTAGGTAGGCTATGGAGTGATCCCTCTCCTGGCTGGATGTCTGACTCAATACTGCCCCAATACCCACATCTGAGGTGTCAGTCTGAACTATAAAAGGTTTTCTATAGTCAGGACTTGTCAAAACAGGAGCACTGCACAGTGCCTCCTTTAGTTTGGAAAAGGCTTCCTCACAGGCTGGGCCCAGGTAATTTTCTTGGGGATCCTTTTCTTTGTCAGGTCAGATAGGGGAGCAGCCAGAGCACTGTAATTGGGTACAAATTTTCTATAGTATCCTGCTGTCCCAAGAAAATTCCTGACCTGCTTCTGAGTTTCTGGTCTGGGCCATGCCTGGATTACCTCTATTTTTATTTGGTTAGGATGGAGCTGTCCCTGGCCTACCACATGCCTGAGGTATGCCACCTCTCCCATGGCCACCTGGCACTTCTAGGCTTTGCCAGTGAGCCCGGACCTCTGTATCCTGCTCAGCACTTCCCAAAGGTGGGATAGGTGGTCCTCCCAGCTGGCACTAAAGATGGCAATGTCATCCAGGTATGCCACGGCATACTTCTCAGCACCATTTAACACCTGGTTCACCAACCTTTGGAAAGCAGCTGAGGCATTCTTCATTCCAAAAGGCATTACTTTAAACTCAAATAAGCCTATTGGAGTGATGAAGGTTGACTTCTCCTTAGCTCTGTCTGTCAACCCTACCTGCCAATACCCCTTTGTCAGGTCAGTGGTCATAAGGTAGGTCACTCCTCCCAACTTGTCCAGGAGTTCATCTGTCCAGGGCATCGGGTGGGCGTCTGACTTCATGACTGCTTTCAGTCCACAGTAGTCTGCACAGAAACAAGTCAAGCCATCTGGCTTGGGTACAAGGACTATGGGTGAGGCCCAGGGACTATGGGATCTCTGGATTACCCCTAAATCCAGCATCCCCTCCACTTCCCTCATAATGTCCTTTTGGATAGCCTCTGACACCCGATACGCTGTTTGCCGTATGGGCATCTGTGTCCCTGTCTCCACATCGTGTGTTGCTAAGGGGGTTAGTCCAGGCTTGGTGCTAAACAAGGGGGAAAAGTCCACTAAAATCTCCCTCACTTTCTGGATCTGGCCCAGGGTCAGCTGGGGAGACAGTTTTACTGCCTCCACAGAGGAGTCCCATTTACTCTCTTCCAGCAAGTCCAGAAGGGGGTCTCCTTTGTCCATCCCCTCCCCATGACTACACACTGCAAACTCCATGTCATCCCTATTTACATACTGCTTCATCATGTTGACATGGTACATCCTTTCTGTCTGTCTTCAGTCAGGTAACTCCACAATGTAGTTCACGTCATTTATCTTCCTAACCACTTTGTATGGTCTTGCCCACTCAGCCGGCAGCTTGTCTTTCTGGACCAGAATAAGGATCATGACTTCCTAACCCACCATGTATGAGTGAGCTCTGGCTCTGCGGTCGTACCACACTTTTTGTGTCTGTTGGGCAGCTGCCAGGTTGCTCTGGACTGTCCCCATAAGCTCCTTCAGCCTTTCCCTAAACCTAGGGATGTAATCCGCAATGGGAGTTCCCTCAGTGGCATGCTTGCCTTCCCAGTCCTCCTGGATCAAGTCTAGGGGCCCACATCATCCATATAAGAGTTTGAAGGGGGAAAATCCTGTAAACTCTTGGGGCACCTCCCTGTATGCAAACAGGTGGGGAAGGTATCTCTCCCAGTCCCTCCCATGCTGTTCAGCAAATGTCAGAGCATTGACTTTAGGGTACCATTGAATCATTCCACAAGCCCTTTGGCTTGTGGGTGATATGGTGTCATGCATCTCTGCACCACCCCATGCTTCTCCCATAAACATTTCATCAGGTCTGACATGAAGGAATCCCCTTGATCGGTGATTACCTTCTGTGGAAACCCAACACGGGAGAAAATCTAAAGTAAGGCATCTGCCACTTTGTCCATCCTCAGTGAGGATAGGGTGACTGCCTCTGGGTACCGGGTGGTGTAATCCACCACAGTCAGGATGAATCTCTTCCCTGAGGTGCTGGGGGTATTTCAAGGCCCCACAATGTCTATTCCCACCCTCTGGAATGGCTCCTTCACTATGAGTAATGGAATTAGGGTGGCTTGGGTTTTCTTGCCCACCTTCCCTATTTCTTGGCACCGGTGACAAGACCTGCAATACTCCTTCACCTGCTGGGTGAAGTTAGGCCAGTAGAAATTCTGGGCCAACCACTGCATAGTGTGCATGATTCCCAGATGACCAGACAAGGGAACATCATGTGCAATTTTGAGCAACTGCTCACGATACCCCTGGGGAATGACAAGCTGCCTGTCTAGCATCCCTCCCTCTGTCTGTACTGCCTGAGTATACATAAGTTCATTTTCCCAATAAAGCTTATGTCTGCCGTCACCTTCCTGTGCTCCATCAGAGTCTGCCCAAGCCCTCAACTTCTCTAAACTAGGGTCACTCCTCTGAGCAGCTGCAAACCCCTCACACAGTCCCAAGGCATAGGAGAGGTCCCCTTCAGTTGTTAAACTAGGGTCCCTAGCACTAGCATCAGGGCACTCAGGATCACTGTCAATCCCAACCCTCTGACAAGGGGTCACCCTCCCTCTTCAGAGTAACCCTCTGTAGCTGTGTGGTTACTTGCTACTGGGGAAATTTCTACTCCCTTTTTATCAGTCTCCCCATCTGGAAACACAGGCTGGGGAACCAGCCTCTCAGTGATTTCCACACTGGTTTATGTGGGGTTCAGGGAGCTACAATTTTCCCTTGCTGCTTGGCTATGGGTAACTGCACATACCATCCCCTGCTGGAGATTGTTACCCAGGATCACATCCACTGCTAATTTTTTGGCTACAGCCACCTGTTGCACAGTTCCCCCTGTTTCACCCCAGTCCAGGAGAACACTGGCCAGTGGCAATGGCAATGTTTTCTCTTCACCTGTGAACCCTTGGACAGTGATGTATTTATTGGGTGTGAGCTGACCAGGCTGTACCAGATCCCCTTTCACCAATGTCAAGGATGCCCCTGTGTCCCTTAACCCCTACGTCTGTACACCATTCACCATGACTGGGTGCATGTGTTCCCTCATGTTCACTGACATGCTTCCAGGGACACACAAACAACCCACTTCTTTTCTAGCACCCGGTTGTGTATTATGGCTCACCTTTATGGGACACTGTTTGGCAATATGCCCAGTTTCCTTACACAACCAAAATTCACTTCTTCTCTCAGAGAAATCTTTTCTCTGAAACCTGGGACTAACTAGTTTTGGTGGAGGCAGTGAGGATTTTAGCTGCCCTGAAGGCACGCTTTTCCCTTTCTGCACTGCCATGCCCACCCCATTCACTCTCAGAGCAGGTCTGCTCTTGGCATAGTGGTCCGAGAATTCAACAGCCTCTTGCACTGTGTTTGGATCTCAGTCCTCTAGCCAGATTTTTAGCTCTGCTGGGCATGCCCAATAAAAAGATTTTTAGCTCTGCTGGGCATGCCCAATAAAATCACATTTTCAATTTTATCAACAGAGTTTGCCTCAATTGCTTCCCACCAACATTTTAAAAACTGATGTTGTTTTCATGGCTAGCTCCTCAAAGCTCATATCAGGGCTTCTCCTGAGCTTATGAAATTTAGCTCTGTATAATTCAGACATTTAATTCAAACTTTTTTAACAGTGCAGCTTTTAGCTTGCTGTAATCATTGCTGTCCTCATTGTCCATTTGACCCAATGCATCCAGAGCTTTCCTGGTAAGTAGTGGGGATAGCTGGAAGCTCCAGGACTCTCTAGAAATTATAGCCTGAATACAAACTTTTTCAAAAGAATTTAAAAGGCATCCATATCCTCCCCCTCTTTAAACTCGGCTATTAATTTAGAGTTTAATTTGTTACCCAATCCTGCAGTCCCAGTTAAACCCAAGCCACATACCTGCTCTGGTGCCGCTGGTCAGAATCGTATCTTCTCCAGTTCATGTTGCCTCTGGCACTCCTGCTCCTCATGGTCTGCATATTGGCATTCTTGTTCTCTCTTCTCTTCTGCAGCTCACTGGTGCTCATGCTCCTCATGGCCTGCCTCCCTCTGTTGTTGCTCTGCCTCTTGATGTTCCCTCTCTGCCTCTAACTGTTCCTGCTCTGCCTCTCGGTTCTCTCGCTCACTCTCTTTCTGGAACTCCAGCTCCATCCTGCGCAACTCAATTTGCAGCCTGAGTACTTCCAGATTTAGGATACTTGTGACCATCCCCTTCTGCTGTGGCTCTTCACTGACAGTGGCCCTGCTGTCCTCCTCACCAGACCTGGACACAGCACTGGCTGCCAGCCCTGCCACACTTGAGGTTTGGTCCTTTTCAGTTACGGTTGGTGACTCACTGCTCCGGGTATCTGCTACCATCAGAGCCACTATGAGGTTCTGCTTTTTGGCAGTCACCTCAAATGGGACCCCTCTGTCCCCGCACAACTGCTTTAAATAATCTACAGTGTGCCTGCTGTAGTCAGAAGTCATCTTTCCTAACTACTACTACTACTCTGACTGGCACTTAGAAAAAAAATTAAATGGGTAGGAACTTGACTGTAAGCCAAGCGATATAGTTCTGCTTCATTTTGAAAAAAAACACTGCCTTTCTTTTTTCCATGTGAGCTGATTAGTCTCAAGTGGACACACTGAGCAATAAAGATTATACCACCAAACTTTTTATGCCACCTCTGCCAATCAATCTGTCACAAACCCACTCAGTAGGTCAGCCCTCTACTCCCAAAGTGCCAACCTCTGAGCATAGAATTGTGAACAGTTAACAGAACAAGGTAACCCTCTTGTCTGTTTTGTGGGTTCGAGTCACCTTAGTCCCAAGTTCTGGAGGGATTCAAACTGATAACCTCTTGTTAGTGTACCCAATTGTCAGGCTCAGATAATTCTGTCTTTGGGGGCCAGATATCTTTGCCTATGGGCATCTAACCAGGTATTTCAAAATGAACCCTTAGAACTCAATGCAAGACCTAGAGAACTCTGACCTGTTTCCCAGTTTGGTACCACAAAAGGCCCATGCACAGTGTCAACTATAACCATCTAAGCTTCACTTATATAAAAAGAAGTTTCAAGGCACACCAGACAGTTTCTGTTTTTAAAATATATATCTTTACTTTAAAATAAGTAAAACAGGAAAACTGTAAAATACAGAACAAGATATCCCAACACATACAGCCTTAAAAACAAAACAGGTTTAAAAGTGCAAATTCCTATAACACATACACTTAGACTGGTCTTATCTAAGGTCCTTACTTTCTTAATCTTTCAGTGATTCAATGTTCCTCTTTTCTCAGTCAGAAAATGAATGTCCTTGTGTAAGGTCTGCTCAGTATTTCTAAAAGTGGTCTTGAGCCGGCCTTCTCTCTTAGGTCGCCTAACTCCACCTTGGTCTATTAAAATTTATATTTTATAACACAAGAAGTCCTACTAAGATATTTAAAAAAATAACAGGTGACATAAATGTGACTTGCCAAAACCAGTCTGTGGTCTGCTTCACATAGACATCAAAGCCTCTTTGATGTAATTCTGGCTTCCTTAGATGACACCCCCAACACATGCATATTGGACTTCTTGAACCAGTCTGCGATCTGTTTCCCACAGACATCAAAGACTCTTTGATGTAATTACTGGCTATCTTGGGAGACACCCCAACACATGCATTTTCTCCTTCCTTCATGACTCCTAGTGCAAATCAAAGGATTTCCCTGAGGACGTCATGAATGGATATTTTATTTCTTGTGCTTCAAAGAAAACTTAACAAAGTAATTGCAGTTCAGATATCTGCAGTTTAAGCTACCTCCTGTCTTTTGAACTTATCCCTTGGGGGTTTGATATGTCAATTTCAGCAAGACAGTATTTCCTCCTGACAGATATTCCCTTACATATTTTATTTTGCAGAAAAAATATATTGTTGAGTGACTGCAAGCACAACTGTATTTAGGAAAAAAAAATCACTGTCCTACAGACTGCAATATAACCAGAGTGACTGTTGTGTCCCTGTGTGCACCTGTGTTAAGGAAAAAAAAAATCACTATCCTCCAGACAATGATTTAACCAGAGTGATTTTTGTGTGACTGCATGCACAACTATATTTAGGAAAAAAATTACTGTCCTCTTGACTGCAATTTAACCAGAGTGATTGTTGTGTCCCTGCATACACAACTGTATTTAGAAAAAAAATCACTGTCCTCCTGACTGTGATTTAACCAGAGTGATTTTTGTGTAACTGTGTGCACAACTGTATTTAGGAGAAAAATCACTGTCCTCCTGACTGTGATTTAACCGGAGTGATTGTTGTGTACCTGTATGCACAACTGTATTTAGGAAAAATATCACTGTCCTCCTGACTGCGATTTAACCAGAGTGATTTTTGTGTGACTGTGTGCACTGAAGAATGACTGGGAAGAAAAGGGCAACTAAAGGGAGAGGCCATGGAGTAGCCACAAAGAACATTTCCCAATTTGTGGTTCCTAATTCTAATAATGGTGCAGAAACCAGAAACATGTCTGTGAAAGCACAGGGACAGCATTCAGATGACTCAGTGGCAGGCAGTAGCAGTAATAGCAACCTATATGTCCCTGGTGTTGGCTTTCCTGCCATTAAGTTTTTCTTTGCTGAATCTGTGGCAGACATGTTGACGGATGTGTCAATGTCAAGTGACACAGTGAAAACAACTGTGGGCTTGGAGGAGGTTGGTTCTGAAGTGCAATTTGGAAGTGGTACTGTTGATGATGGTGGGTTGGAGGTGGAGCCTGATAATATGTGTTCAGTGAGTGAGGATGAGGTGTTGGTACATGTGGAGCAACATGAGGACAACAGTCATAAAGAGGAGGTGCATGTTACATAGCCTGTGGCACTTGCTACTGAGGTGGAAAGACCTCCCGAGGCTGATGAGACTGCCAGCTTTTTTCCAGACTATGATGTGGATAATGATGGTGTGTCAGACGACATGGATCCCTCATGGGAGCCAGAAAAGAAAGGGGCAAAACAGAGTGTTACAGAATGTATCTTTTCGGTTGCCTTAACTGGTAAAACCACCAAGGAGAAGGACACCCCAAGCATTGTTTCTCCCATTTCTACATTGTCCCAGTCTCCCCATAACATAACAAAGAGCAAATCTTGTCCTTTGCTATCACAATCACAGTCATCTTGGCACCAAGTAAACACAAGGCCCCATAAATCCCGTGTGTGGGATTTTTATGTACCAGACCCATCTGATGAGACAGTGGCAATTCGCCAACTGTATCAAGCCTGAATAAGTCAGGGTTAGAAGGATAGTCACCTCAGCACAGGTGAGCAACACACACCTTAAAAATAGGCACCCAGAAGGCAGCCAGCACCAGTGGTTCTGATCCATCCCAATCAGAGGACAACATAAGCAAAATACGCCTAGCACCACTAGAGAGACATGGAGCTGCAGATGAGGAGGAGGACATTGTTGTGGTACTGGATAAGGAGGATTCTAGAAGTGGGCAAAGTAGTGGTCCTAGCATCCAGAGTACCACCCCAAGTCAAAATGTGATTGCTGTCCCAGTTATAAAAGACAAAAAAGCAGCTGAGGTGTGTCATGCATCACCCCAGGCTGTGAGCACCTCAATCCCTAGGCAAGAAGCATCCCCTTAATGGCACAATGACTAGACAAGCTGTTTGGCACACCACCAGGTGCATCACTGATGGCAGCAGTATCAAGAAAAGTTCAGCCAACGCTGCTTTCCATTTTGGATAGGCAAAAAGATTCCCACCTAATCATGGTACAATACAGGAGTTGTAGGCAGCATGTGCAGAAATGATTGCTCTGGATTTGTTGCCATACCCCTTTGTAGAGAATGTGGGATTTAGGCAGTCCATGGCCCGTGCCTTGCCTAAATGGCAGGTGCCATCATGTACATACTTTTAAAAGCGTGCCATCCCTGAACTGTACAATACTGTTTATGACATGGTACATCATGCCCTGCAACATTCCTCAGCACAGTATGTCCATCTGAGCATGGACATTTGACCAGAAGGAAAACATCTGGTAGCTCTTAGCTGTGCATTATAGCACACTGGGCACAGGTACCTGGGGTGGCGGCTGATTGGGGAAAAGGCAAGAATTGCAGTAGGACAAACTGTGGTAGTAGCAACATGCCTGGGGTTAGGCAGCATGCAACACTGACCATGAAGAGTATCCCTGGGTCACACACTGGAGAAAAGATTCTGGAAGTCGTACTGACTGAGATTGATCAGTGGCTCCACCCCCCATACACTGAAAGCTGGATTCATTGCCAGTGGTAATGGGTCAAATGTGTGAAAATGCATCACTAATGGGGGATTTGTTAGGATGCCATGCCTGGCACATTGTTTTAACCTTGTGCAGGCTTTCATTAACCATCCAGATATAAAAGAAGTTTTGGCTCTTGCTGATGCATCTGTGCCCACTTTGCACATTCAAAAAAACACACATGACCATCTACATGATCTGCCGGTAAAGAACAAGCTGCCTCAGCACCGTTTAAAGTTTGATGTTGTCACCCAGTAGAACTCCACCTTGTACATGGTGGAGCATCTATACTGGCAGTAAAAGGCTCTATCTGAGTATCTGCTAATCCATGCAAGTCATGACAACAGTGGGGCATCCATGTGTCTCACAGCAGAGCATTGGCACCTAATGGATGGGCTCATCTTGATTCTGAGACCCTTCGAGCATGCAACACAAGCAGTGAGTGGGGACACTGCCTGCAGCAGTGAGTCCATCTCTCTGCTATAGGTGCTGAGGCAGACACTGCTGAACATGCAGAAACAGCTGGAGGCAGGTGTTGACAGACCAATTTGCTCATTAATGGAACGCATGCTGTCCACATTAGACTCCAACACCCACAAAAAGTATATTTGGCAGTCTGAGTTGTTTGGAATTGCCACAATGCTCAACCCATGTTATTAACATGGACTGGCAGCCATATTACAAAGTGGGTGCTATGAGTTGCAAAGATTGACAGAACTACTCACTCAGAGGGTAAGTGGTGCACAGTTGCTACGATGAGCACAGGGGTCAAAGAAAGATGATGGTACTGCACAGCAATCCGGTGTTACTGCCACCCACTTCTCTTCATTCCAGCCAAGGTGTCAAACTGCAGAAAAGCAATGTATGGTAAGGGAACCTATGCTGAATCCCATTTGGGCCACCCTCAGTCAGGTGGGAGTCACAGACATGGAGGAAACTGAGGAGGAGGAGGAGGATCACACAACATGTTTTTGACTGGCAAAATGCATGGTAGATGTATATTTCACAGATACAAAGAACCTCATCATTGGAGATGAGCCACTACCTGTACTATACTGGGGCACTAAGGTCAATGACTGGCCAGCACTGACAGCGGTTGCCCTGAAATATCTTAGCTGCCCCTCCTCCAGTGTCAGTGTTGAGCTGGTGTTCAGTTCAACAGATGCCATTGTATGTGACAGGCACACAAATCTATCTCCAAAAAGTGTTGGCATGCTGACATTTATCAAACTGAATGAGGCTCACAAACCATCAAAAAGAGTGATGTCCATGGTAACAGCACTGATTGACAGTGATGATGATGATGATGAGGAAAGTGCTTTAGGCAGACTGGGACATACCTCATTATCTTGCAGTACTGAAGTGGATGAAGCAGTGATGGAGAGGGAGTTCCTGTATGGTGACACTTCCAGTATTGAAGACTGTGAGGGATGCTTCATGGAGGATGTGGAAGAATAATGAACTCTGCTATTTATTTTATCCTTCTCCCTCCATGTCCCCTCCATCCACAACTATGTAATCCTGGATGTCATCTTAATAACAATAATACTGTATCACATTCAGTACTGTAATATACATCCACAACTATTAATTAGTGCTGTTTTTTAATTGCCTTAAATTGAACGGCAGTAAACAATGCACTATGCCACTTACGAATTAATGAACACCAGCTCTAGCCAGCAAGACACACCACAGTTGTGCAGCAGTGACCTTAACTCCTCAACCTTCTCCTCCTCCTTTTATCTCTTGTGTGTAGATGCCTTGTATCCTCCTCCAGCAGAGATAGAAACAGCATGGCACAGCACTTCCACCACCTCAGTGGTATGTACTAGGCAGCATATTGTGATAAAGAGAACCACCTCCTCTACCTCATCTGTACTCCCTGGGCTGCTTCAGCTATGTCGTCCTCCTCACAATCACATCAAGTAAGAAACAGCATTGGCTTGACTACTACTTCCACCACTGTAGAGATGATTCATTGCCACCAATGTGATAAACAGAAGCGCCACCTCTACCTCTTTAAAACTCTCCTTTTGTCAGATTCATCTTGGTCCTCCATCAAGCCATTAATTGAAGTCTGCAAGGCATTGTCATGCAGAACCACACTGCATCAAGGACTTTCTTCATCTGCTGTTGGTAAAACACCTGCACTGTTTTTCAGACACTGCAGCCCTTCTATAAGCCTACTAGAGGCAGGAACTCAGTCCATGGTCGATTAGACTCATTGCAGCATTAAAATGTTTTCATGTAATATCTTCTTCATGCAGGTTTTGCTGGTTCTACTACAGAACACAGATACCAAAACAGAATTGCACAGCCAGCAGTAGTACTCTGACGATAAGTATCATTGTGATTTAATGTTTTCCTTTACTTTGCTTTTATTTCCTTCCCTTCCCTTCCCTTCCCTTCCCTTCCCTTTCCCTTCCTTTCCTTTTCTTTCCACTACTTGCATTCACAAAAATCCTTTCTTGTTTTCCAGGTGCTCTCTGTAGACTGACATCATTTGCAAGGTGAATCAAGCACATCATGAAACAAATTCAGGCACAAGGAATACCTGTAAGGATAAGGAAGAACAGCAGAGGCAGTGATTAAGAAATAAAATTAATTTATCAGTTATGGTACAGAAACAAGTCCTCCCCCCTATAAAAACAAAAAATACTTACCTTTGTGGTTGGCAAATGTTGTGTTTGAGTCAGACTTCCATGTTGCTTTCATAGTAGTAATGTTTGGAAGTAGATGCACTTAAAAGAAGAGAGAAGGGGAGAGTAGATGAAAAGCAAATTAATTACTATTCCTTCCTTCACCTAGTTCAAACTTTTTCTTACTTTTCTTACTTTTGTTCAAACCACAGAGTGCTATCTAAAAGACAGATTTAGTATTTTTTACAACTGTTATGAACTATCAGCATTAATCAATGCTCTAGTGAAAAGGACAGATGTAAATGTAATTTAATTTATAGGGTACGTGAGTATTTAAGTGTGTAATCATAAGTTTAGCAAAGCTAATCTCAATGGTAAAGGACTGCAGACAGCAGGCAGAATTAAGTAACACTAACATATTACAAGCATTTTGTATAGTTTCTGATAGTAAATATAACAAGTGCTTATTGTCAGCTTCCTCAGTATCTCCTTAAAGTGCCAATAAATAGGCAGATAGAAATATCACTTAATACTCAGTACTCACTTGTAGATTGATATAGGGATCTTCCTAGCACCACAGAATGGTGCAGTGGATGCGATGATTACAAATTACGGGATGCCCAATGCCCATTGTACTGAAAGCAACAACTCAACTTCTGTAAAAGCAGTCAGGCTATTTGTTAGTTAATGCGATCGGGTAAAAAGTATAGAGAGGACATAAGCAAGAGTCGTGTCTATAGTGTCCACTGTCTCTGTGTGATGGTAGCTAGTAAAATATACCAGTACGTGTGTATTAATATATTGCTGGACTCAAGGTGCTAGATTTGAATTTGGATTAGAGGTAATTAGTGGTAATTAAGTAATCAAATAATCAAGTAATTAAGCCTTCTGTGCTCCAAATTATCCACAGTTACATCTCCTCTGGCCCTTGTCCCTACCCCAAAGTATGCTTAAAACTTTTTTTTCAAAGCAACAAGAAATGAGAAAATACAATAACCATCATAAAAGTATGTTTTAAAATATATCTAAAAAGGAAAGAAAAAATGATTGCATTCTACTCTTCCTAGTTTGATGAGGTAATCTCTCCTTCTCCACTGTCAAAACCCACTACCACTACTTAATGGGATAAAAAGTCTATAAAAAATGTGGGAAAATAAAAATAAAACATTTTTTAAAGCAAAACAAGAGCCAGAGCTCAGTTTAAAGGAGTCTGGAGAGAATGGAGGAACACTTTATCATAGAATAAAGCAACAATTGAAGCTGAAAGTGCTCTTTAGCGTCCAGCCCTCTGCAAGGCTGCCTCACTGGTTCACAACATCTGGAGCAGTCTCCCCCACCATCAGGACTCTGGCACCAGATGCGGGACTGCAGTACAACAAAGGTAGTCTCAGTAATCCATCAGTACAAGATAGTCTGAAAAGGACACTGAATTATTAAAACAGACAAGAGGACCGAGTCCTGGCACTCAGTAAGTTTTTCCCTTACCTACGCATCCCTGCTTGCCCAGCTTCTCCTCAGAAGGATCAGTGTGCTGCTGCATAGTCTCCAGTTCTCCTGAATCTACCTTGCATTATAAGTAACAGATGCTCAAAAATCTATACATTCTGTAAGTAAACGGTTCCGTGTGTTAACATCGCCGGAACAACAAAGTGGTAAAGAATATCGAGGGCAAAACTTTGCAGTCAAACTGACCACCTGGTGTAAATGCCACCGGGTGAAACTCCACAGTGTGTGTGGCCAGGGTCCCATGCAGCAGACGCAGGAGGGTAGCAGCATGTAACATGTGGGGGTTGGGCCAGAGGCAGAGGGAGTATCCAGGAGACCAAAAGAGGCGCAAGCATCCCATAGGAGAGGGAATGTCACAATGCTTGGCACTAGATGGGTATGGCCAGCAGAGGCTGAGGTATGGGGGAATGTCCATGTTGAGTACAGGAGCACCACACCCCACATACACACAGGACAGCACAGGGGTCACCCACTTCACTGATGAGATGGACTGCAAGCAGGACTTGGAGGATGACAGGGGGTCATGCATGGACTCCCCCCTGTGCATCGCACCCATTCAGAGATCATGGATGGGCACACTACAGGGCTTGTGCCACCTGCTCCCTACCTGCACAGATCTGTCCAGTGATGCTATTCCTGGGCTTTGTAATTGTTTGCGATGTACTGGCTGTGATGTGTTGGTCCACAAAGATATGTCCCACAATGTTAACACACGGAACCAAGTAATCGTTTAACTTAAGTAAACGGTTCTATATGTAGAATTATAAAATGGGCAAGAGAAACCATTTTATAATTCTTTTGTGCACCTAGTGTGCAAGACTTTTTCTGTGTTTTAAATGATTTATTTGGCCCACACACCTTATGTTCTTGGTGAGCTATTTTTTGCGTGTGGGTAAGAGAAACCAAGACCTGTGATTGGTCAGAGTAATCACTTGAACATGGGTTATTCGAGTACAACAGCACAGATCAGAAATCCTTAACTTTCTGAACCCCATTACTCAAGTTTTTAGTGTAAAAATCAGAGAAACCATTTTATGAATGCAATAAGGTACTCCAGTGTGCACTTATGACAGCACTTTCCGGGTGTTTAAAACACTCAGTATTGCCTCATGCCTCACTTCCAAAGGCATGCTATATCCAACAATAGCACATACACTGTCATGCCTTGTTACTTAACTAGTATGCTTTTCATTTCAGTGTATGTTTCATGTTTTCAATGTATTTGATTAAAGAAAAAATATCATTATGTTCTCCCATTATAATGTTCCTAAAGGAATAAGACATTAGAAAAAGACTATGAGAGAAAAGAGACAAGAGAAGGTAGTTTAAAGGCACACTAGAATATAAGATTTGGATGGAGAGAATAGACAGGCTCTAATAAAATAAAAAATAATGGAATAAAAGGCTTCTTTTAAAAGTGAATTACATTTCCTCATTGCACTTTTTTGATGCTGCTACTACAGCTCATTAAGTTATCTAACATGCCATTGCAGGAAGTGATGTGATACAGGAAACTGCTGACTATGATGTGGAAATTCCCTTCAAATAAGTTATTCCTGACAAGGTTGTGGGTAAGAACTGGGGACAGATTTTCCATTCATACAGAGCCCAATAATGTTGACAATATTGTTGTAAAGCTTGAGGTGGGTATGAACTGTCCCCACACTGAGGCAGGGGACAGTGGAGATATGGATGGAGCAAAGTGTGATGTTTTTCTGTCTGCTATTGACTTTTACTCCTCCAGATTGGGTTATGTAGTGCTGTCAATGTATTATTGAACTGTGCTCTGTAATAGATAATAACTGATGGTGAGTTTGTCCTCTGGAATGTGTGTAAACACAAGGAGACATTATTTAAATGCAATTTTAAGGTGCAACTTGTTGAATTGTTGCTGCCTTGAACCAGTTTGTCAGTGATTTTGTTGGTTACATGTTGTTCTTCCCACATGTTCAGTCAATTAAATTAATGGGAACATGAAGGAATGATGCCTGCAAGATGTATCTACAGTCTGGCAGAGGGCTTCATATTACAGGGTGTTATGGGAAAATGAAAGACTAAGCCTGCAAAATATATCAAATGCCCAGCAGAAGTGCTTACTTCCAATGTTCATTTCTGGGCAGGATGCCAGATGTATGTCTCTCTTACACATGTCTCCCACCATCATTAATTTTTGCACTTACTGTAATATGTGTGCTGTGCTGTAGCTTTTTCCTGCAGGTGTTAAAGGTGATAGAAAATAATTTTATACTAAGTGTAATTATATTTTTTCTACTGTTAAGCAACTATAAACAAACTAAAAAAATAATAAAGCTTGTGGCCTGGATAATATCGAAGCTAGATGTCTGAAAGACTCAGTAAACTTGATAGCTAAACTCCTAACTGACTTGTTTAATCTAAGCTTAAGACAGGGGTTGTTTCCTAAAGATTGGAAACAAAACAAAATTGTTTGTATATTTAAAGGGGGTGATGCTTCAAAACCATCCAAATATAGGCCTATTGCCTTGTTATCAATAGTATCAAAGCTAATGGAGTGCCTGGTCCATTTCCAATGAATGGAGTATTTAGAAATGTATGTGAAATTAACACCTGTCCAATTTGGCTTTAGAAAAGGATGGTCCACAGAGACCGCACTCAGTGATTTTTTAGGGCACCTAGCCTCTTCTCTTCATGAGGGGCAAGCCGTGGATGTGGTCTTCATGGACCTGTCTAAAGCTTTTGATTTAGTTGATCACATGTTACTGGTAGAAGATCTGGTGGAAATAGGGATTATGAAAGAACCCTTAAGGTGTTTCTCCTCATATTTGGAAAACTGTTCTCAACTAGTAACTATAAGTGGTAGCTGTTCAGACTTGCTCCATATAAACCAGGGTGTCCCACAGGGGTCCAGTTTGGGCCCCTTGATGTTTCTTATTTACTTGAATAATCTCCCACATCCCATTAATTCCACAAACATAATACTATATGTAGATGACACCGTATTAATCGCCAAAGGTTCTGACTGTAAAGAGGTCTAATCAAACTTACAGTTAGACTTTAGGAAAATTCAAAAATGGTTTCTAACCAAAAATGTAATTCTTAACAACAACAACAACAAAAAAAAAACAATCTATGTTATTTAGTTCAAACCATAAGAAAACTCTTGGTTGAAAATTGAAGTTTGACTTTAAGACCTTAAATGGACAAATTCTGACTCATGTTGTATCATGCAAATACCTGGGTATTGAAACTTACCAAGACTTTACATTTGAAACACATATAGACACTATAACTAAAAAAAATATCTATGGCACTGGGGGCCCTTAGACATGTATCACAGTGCATGGTAAAAAAGTTAGACTGACAGTTGTAAATCAGTTAATTATCCCCCTGTTGGAATATGGGAGTCACATATTTGCACATTCAAACAAGAAATCTTAACACAAACTGTGATTTATTTTTATTTATTGAAATGTTTCACCAGGAAAGTACACTGAACAACAAGTTGCTTATCTCCCAGTGCCACCTGGGGGAAGGGGTACATAGAGTATGAACAGTAATGCATTTAAGATGCAGTAAACAAAAAGTTACATACGTTGAAACAAAACATTTGACAATAACAATTGGCAATTAGAGACAAGGATGAGGAAACATGAGAGCATCACAGACAGGAACCTAATACAAAAAATAAGTAACTGGTAGTGGGGGTAGCTTTGGTATAGCTAGAACTGAGAAAATGCAAGTAGAGGGGATTGGTGTTAGGGGTGAAAAAGAAGTATATTTATAAGTGCATAGGTATAGATTATTCATAAAGGGCCAGGTGGAGAGGTAAGTTGGGCAAGATTGGTAACAAATGGAATATTATGGGAAAGGGAAGAGGAGATGAGGAGAGAAAGTCAGACTTAGAGGGCTAAGAGACCCACAGGACCCATTTAGAATGAGGGGAGGGGGAAGAAGGAGCAGGAGGAGGAGTATACCTAGCCTTGGGGGCCCCTCCAGGATGCTGATTACCCTGCAAGAATGTGGGCAAGGCAGGAAGAGAAGAAGGGGAGAAGTAGTGGAAGTGCCAGGGGGAGGGAGGAATTTGGCAGGCAGGTGTCAAGTTCCAGGGCAGAAAGAAAGGGAGGATGAAAGGAGTGAGGGAGGAGAGGGGAGGAGAAGGAGGGGAAAGGACAGCTGAGCCCACAGGGACCCTTTCAGGATGCTGAGAACCCTGCAAGGGGGCAAAGGGAGGCTGCAAAGGATGGGGTGAAGGAAAGGTTAGCTACAAGAGATGGGATGTAGGATCAGTAGACAGGGTAGTTACAGGTAAGGGGTGAGACTGTGCATAAGTGAGGGTGAAGTTACGGAAGGTCATGGCAGGAGCCAAACTTGATGTAGTAGATCATAAAATTGCAAGAATTGTCCTGAAATGTGACCCACTTACTCATCACTGTGTTTTGATCAACATCTAAATAAGAATTCCCTGAAGTTTAAAAGGGATAGAGCTTGGGAGTTTATGTTATTTAAAATTCTGAAAACTGGGAAGCCACAAAGACTTGTAAATGCCGTAAATTGGACTAACCATAACTTTCCTTTAAGAAAACACAATAAAACCTTGGGAACTCCCAAGGTGAGAAATAATTATGGGACAATGACTTTTGGGTATAAATCAGCTATTACCTGGAATGCTCTGTCAAACCATCTTTGAGATCCAGATTTAACAATTTCTAAATTTAAAACCCTTAATAATTTAAACCAAATACATATATGTACTTGTTGTTAGTAAAAAATCTAAATGCTATTGATTATGTTATTTAACTAATCTTTGTGATATGGTCCTTTATATATCTCCTAATTGTATTTTATGTGTGTTTTACACTAAATACGTCTTACCTTCATCTTTCTCCTAAAATTGTACTTGGAACTATCTTTTTTGCATTATCACTCTACAGGAGCACCTTGTACACAGATTATTTATAGCCCTAATGGTGCAATATTCTTGCTGAACAATGCCTGTATAAATAAAATTACTACTACTACTACTATTACTAAGTGCCATCTTATTTTCATTACCATGTCAGTCATGCATTCTGATAAGCTTTGATCATTTTTATGTTCACTTGCACACATGTGCAAGGAGTGTTTTGCAACAGAATGACTTTTGGAGGTGTGTGACCCTCCTCACCAATGCAGTGCTCAGTGTAGCAGGCATGACCCTATTGGACCAATACATGCCGAGCTGTGTATGACAGCAGTTCGGCTGTGTTGGTCTTCACTTCTAAGAAAAGGTCTGCTGCAATCAGCACTGGTAGTGTGTATGCAATTAGCATACGGACGTCAGACAAACTGCTGTCATGCACAGCTCAGCATGAAATCCCTCCCACTTCCTCCCTCTGCTAATGTCCCCCCTTCCTCTTTACTGTTCTCCCTCGCCCTCATGGTGTGTGCTGAGGGGTGCCCAATCCCCTTGGGCTCATGTGCCTCCTCAGCACACTGTGTGGCCAATGGGGGTGTACAATCCCCTGTTGGCTGCAGCCCCCCAACAAACAACCAGTTGGCACACTTGGAGAAAACTCCAGTGTGCTCATGCTCCCCCCCACTCACACACACTGTATGGCTGGAGAGGGTTCCCAATTCCTGCCAGCTCCAGTCCCCCCACCCCTCAACAACTATGTAGGTGGCACACTGGGAGCCCACCCCAGTGTGCCAAAGGAATCTTTTTGTTTAATTCCTGTGAAACAAGAAAATGATCCCTTGGTGAGTCCCTCACCCCCCCCACCAACCCACGCCCACCATCTGTGCACCCACCTCCCCACACCCCATACTTACCTCTGGAGCCCGGTGTGATGATCTTCGGTGGACCAAGAACACGTCTACACTCTTCAAAGCTGACCACAAACTGAGTAAATGCCGGTAAGCTGTATAATGGCATAAATAGGGGTTTTCCAACATAGGTGACTATCGCGGCTATTTTTTTGACTTTTGGCACCAAATTTTCAACATGGGGTTCTTGCACCCCTTCTCATGAATTCAGTCACTGTCATGGTGTTATTCTGTCCCAAAAAGTGATTTTGCAGTCACTGTATGGAATCACCTTTTGGGACCAATTAACAAAACAACAGTGTCAGTGTTCATGAGGTGGACTCTCAAAAAGCCTATGTTGCAAATTTGGTGAAAAAATTCCAAAAAAATGACTGTTTTACGAATGTGTGTTGTGCAGTTTCCACGTACACTCATAAGTTCATGAATTTGTAATATTTTCACTCCAGACTTTCAACATAGGCATATTTCCACACCTCCTTATGAATAGTGCAGCTGTCATTTTTCACATCCTGGCCAAAATGTGTTTTCGCGCTTCCAGTGCAAAATAGCTCAGTCGCTGTTGGAAATCAGTGTTCACTATAGCGTAAGACAATCACAGTGACACTGTTCGTGAGCAGAAGTCCTAAAATGCCTATGTTGAAAATTTGGTGACAAAAGTCCATAAAATGGTTGTGTTACAAGCGTGCGTTGCACAGTTTCTATGCACACTTGTAAGTTTGTAAATTTGTAATATTTCCACTCCAGATTTTCAACATTGGCATTTTATCACATCTCCTTATGATCAGTACAGATGTCATTTTTCACATCCTGGCTGAAATGTGTTTTCACACTTCCGGCGTAGAATAGTGCGATCGCTGTGGGAAATCAGTGTTCAGTACAGAGTAAGAAAATCACAGTGACACTTGAGAAGATGTCCTAAAATGCCTATGTTGAAAATTCAGTGAAAAAATTCCAAAAAATTACTGTTTTATGAGCATGCATTGAGCAGTTTCCACGCGCACTCGTAACTTCGTGAATTTGTAATATTTTCGTTCCAGATTTTCAACTTTTGCATTTTCCCACATCTCCTTATGAACAGTACAGCTGTCATTTTTCACATCCTGGCCAAAATGTGTTTTCACACTTCTGGCGCAGAATAGCGTGGTTGCTGTGAGAAATTATTGTTTGGTACACAGTAAGAAAATCATAGTGACACTGTTCATGACCGGAGGTGACAAAATGCCTATATTGAAAATTTGGTGAAATAATTCCACTGAATGACTGTGTTACAAGTGTGTGTTGTGCAGTTTCCACACAGGTTTGTACCTTTGAGCATGACCAGGGCATTAGGGTTCCTAAGACAGACACTTAAGTATGAGGGTGAAATGTTGATCAGATGCAAGAGGAGTTGCAGAGAGGTACTGTGTTGGGATATGGATGCTGAAGGGACATGGATACAACTGGGGAGGGGTGCACCTGCATAAATGCCAAACACCAATGCAAATACCTGCAAGCGAACTTTTGGCATTGACAAATGCTTGTTTAATAAATTAATGATCTAGTTTTGTAATGCACTGAAATCAGCATTTAGGCCCCTTCTCCTCAGCTGCTACTGGTCTTTGTTTTCAAATTTCCAAGACATTCCATGGCAACAGTTTCACCATTCAATCCTATTCATTTGAATGGTGTAACTGATGATATGGAATGTTCAGTTGGTATGACAAAAGAGAGCAGTACCTGCTGAGGGAAAACAAAATTAGAAAGGGTCATGCCTAGGGCTTAGAAAAGTTTACAATTCACTGGTGAAGTTAGTGTGAAGTGACCAACTACACACTTCTTGTAGTGTCCATAAAGTGGCGACTTTGAATTATGCTTTAATTCCCCAAAGTTTTAAGTTGTGACTTTTCATCTTTAGTACATCACTTAGTAGCAACAGACTATGCAAGTATTTCCTCTGCACTTAGATAGTACCTACTGATCTCTAATCTAACTTAGCAGTTGAGATTCAGCCTCCCCTAGCCTTGTTTGCTTGGGTGATGGGGGCTCAAATAATAATAAAAAAACACGCTAAAGACAAAGAACCACAGCGCAGAAGCACTAAAACAAGGGTTACCACAAAAGACATTGACAATAAGCCAAGTTTCAAAGAAACACAAAATCACTCATACTTCCATAATGCAAGGCATCATGGGATATATGCAAATCGCCATGACATTTCAAACTTGTTCAGTTTACAGCAATTTACATGCATTTTAAGTAGCACAGCTAACTTAATTTTTATCATACAGTCCCCTAGTAACTTTTTATCTTTATCAAAAACACTTAGTGCCATGGTATTTTCAACATTTACAGGTTTTATACACATCAGGTATATACATTAAAGTATTTTATGACATAGTGCTATTACATACTAAATACAACAACAATAAACACAGTCTGTTGTTTTACATTAGCTCAGAGGTCACCACAATAACCTCCCTGTAGAAGAACCTGAGAGGGGAAAAGGAAAATTAAAGAGAACACTACAGCATAGTCAAGAAAGGGGGAGGGGGGCCCATAGGTGGCCAACCTTATGGACTAGAAATTGTAAAGCATGGATTAGGCTAAGAAATAGAAGAAATGTTGCAACAGATTTAAGAAAAGGTTGGTCCTCAAGAGTGGCAGGGGCTCCCCTGTCATAGCTACCTGGCAGGGTAGTGACCAGATATGGTGGGTAGGTGAATATAGCGACAGGATGTTGCTATGTATACATGAGCATGCGGTGGGGAGGAACCACACCGTGCGAAGGGCGGAAGGGGAGGGAGAGAGGGAGGGTTTGTGGGGTGTAGTGCAACGGTGGGCTGCTGAGCTGCCCATGTGGTATGGTGGGTTGGTGGTAGGCTGGGGTTGGCAGGTTGCCAGGTTCACTTCTGGGTACAATAGTGTTTTTGAGCTGGGTCTTTTTTTTATATAACCTTTGCACCCCTCCAACATGCACCCCCTGGAGTTGAGAGTCCTTTAGTAGGGGGTGCAAGGGGAGCTGCCCCCGCATAAAATAGAAATCCATAGATCTCAGGCACCCTGTTGCGGCTTGCTGTGAATGTACATTGCCAAAAATGAATTTCGGCGAAGTACACTCGTCCAAATGGTGATCGCTATTCCGTGATCGCCATTATCACATGGGACCCTCGGTGTCCCTATGAAAAGCACTTCACACAGCCTGCCACAGCAGTGGCCACTGGTCACATTGCAAATGACCAAGACAAAGCCCTTCTTGCAATGGTGGACAAGCTGGACAACAAGTGTTGATGTTGAGCAGTTTATTTGCACAGTTTTTGGCCAGGAAAGATACATTAAATTGAGACTTGTTTCCAGGTGCATCCTGGGAGCACATGGAAGTTAAGTGACTTTCACATGGTCACACAGTATGCAAGTGGTGGCTGTGGGATTCAAACCTAGTTCTCAAGGTTTGCTGCTCAGTGCTTTTAACCACTATACTATACTGCCTCCCCAGCATGATATGAAGATATCATGGGTAGGTGTCTGAGGATAACCACTGGCTGGACAGCCTGACAGAACTGAGTGAAATACTGAAGAACCACATTGACAAGTGGATCTGCAAACAGAAGATGGTGTGGGTCATGCTGATGACCCTCAACAAAAAACACTGATCTTTTGAAATGAAGTTCAAGAAGCAGCCTGCTGCACTGCAGGCATGGGAACTGGAGTACAATGCAGAGGAAACTTCTGCCAAGACTGCTGTGGCAGAGGTAAGAGGTATTGAGGAGTTACAGTCATCTCTGAGTGACATAAAAGTGCAGATACATTATAATTGGGGCTCTGAGTGATGCTGGCAATTACAATGCTTTAGCAGTGCCAAAAGCAAGGAGTCAGTGATTGTAATGAAGAAATGGCCTGGCTAGCCAGAACACACAAACTCCCAACCACTTCGGCCTAGTCTGCCATCCTCCAGACACATGTCACAGTCAGCAGTAGAGATGTGAAATTTTATTTCACTGGTGAAATGCTGGCAAAATCATGAATTTTGCCCTGCAAAACATTTTGCTTAATTAAGTACTTATGGTGGCATTTCACCAGTTAATTTCACTGGTAAAGTTTGCCTTGCTTTACTAAAGGTGAAATTATGGAAAAAAGGCTTTGTCACATGATTTACTCTCTGCAGGTCACATGGATGACTGAAGTCAGGCAGAAAGTCACTGATTCTGCTTCCTTTTGCTACATGTTTCTAGCAGAGCTAGTCAGAGAGCTAAGCAGCAGGAGAAGTAGTGGATTAATCTTGTGTTTTTCCACATAGTATATAGTTTAAAAATACTTAATTTCTTAATTTTTCTTTCTGAGGAGATCTGTGTGTTTATATTTTTCTGTCTCTAAGTTTACAGTGAGTTTGTGTGTGTTTGTGTGTGTATGATGCTCTCTCTCTTTTCAGATATTTTTTTTTTAGTTTTCTGTTAAGAAAACTATTTTTTTTTCCATTTAGGATGGATGGGAAAGGTAGGTCAAGTGGTCAGAATCCTGGTTCAAGTTTTCACCTTAACAGGCAAGCATTTAGACCAGTAAAGACAGAAAATCAGGCACCCACCCCCCAAGCAGCAGGAGTCAGTGCCCACCCCCAGCAGCAGCAGCAGCAGCAGGAGCCTGTTCCCCCCACCCTCCCTTTAGCAGGACCCTGTGCCCCCCTGCTCCCCAGCAGCAGGAACAGGATCAGAATCCCAGGACATCAGCTGGCACCCCCTCACCACCACCAACTAAGAGTGTCTACAGTATGGTCCTTTTTCACCACAAATGCTGCAGATGATAGTGTCGTCATCTGCAACCTTTGTGGAAAGAGTGTTCATCAAGGGACAAAAGGGGCCCACCTTGGCACTAGCAGACTAATGAGTCATCTGAAGCACCACCATCTGGCAGAGTGGATGGTGAAGCAGCAAGAGGTGGCAGCAGCAGGAGAGAGCATTGGGGGGGAACACAAAGAAGGGGGAAGGGGGCCAGCAGGAGGAAGGTGACCCTTCTGTGACTGGTAGTGGGAGCTGGCATTAGCACAGGGGGCATCATACTCAGGCACAGTAGTAGGAGGCAGCAGCACCATCACCCCGTGGCCACCGCCAACATCAGTGTAGTGAGTCAGCACAAGCCACAGCAGGTGAAATCACCAATGAAGACTTGGCGGCCATGCGAAATGAAGTGTAGGCTCTGAAGCATGAGTTCAAGCAGTTCTGCCAGGAGTTCAATGAGGCCAGGGGGGACATGAAAAACCAATGGATGATCAGAAGTAAGTGTTGACCTTCCTGGCAGAGCTGCATGGTGGTGGCAGTTCCGGCATGTAAGTGGTGTGACAGTAGTTAATTTGCTTTTTTTTCCTTTATTTTTCCTATCCTGTGTCCTGTGTTAGTGATAGTCTTCTCATCTCCAACCCCCCAAAAATAAGAAAAAAATTTAAAAATGTAAAAAAAAAAAAAAAAACTTTCTCTCCTCTTCCTCTATATCCTCTTGTTTCTTTGTCTCGTGTTATAAACATATGCCTTTCTCCAGTGGTTTTGTGTGTTATGTTATGCTCCCCATAGTATTCAATTATTTTCCTTGTTCACTAATTTAGTTTTCCCCTCTCATAGTATTAGCCTTGCACTGACCCTGTCTGTCTTCCTGTCATGTGTTATAGTCTGTGTATGCATAAACACCTTACCTTTTTTATGGTTTGTGTTACTCCTTAATATATTTGCTCCTCCTATCAACAAATATCCAATAGTGTTCCTATGAACTACATTTTTTTCCCAAAGCTATGTGATGTTGTGGCAGTTGTGGTTGTGTGCAACAACAGTCTGAAGGCGTACACAACAATCACAGAAACATCAGCAATTTTACTGCAAAATTAAACATAAATATGGTGTTGGTGCTTAACACATGAGTCTTGAGCTTGCCACAAATGTTAAGTTGGATCCCTCCCCTCCAATCTTCACATGACAAAAATAATTCACAGAGAACTAAAACCTAATTGTTTTGGAACTTATGAAGTCTCCAAGAATGTGAAATGGTGGCCATAGTGCAAAACTGCTTTCCTTCTGTGGCAAGATATTTTTAATGCAGTAGTCTGCAACAGGCCTTATAAGTCAAGAAATATATCAGAAATTTAACATAGAATTGAGACATAAATCTGATCTAAGTCCTGAAGTTTTACACTGCCACCCCACCTCCAGGCCCAAAATGTGCACTTGTGTCCACAGTTTAACACCGCTTTCATGATGAATCTCGTTGCCTCTTGCTGCTGTGCTGTACAAGTTGCAGAAGGGGATATATCTTGTCAAATGTTAAATTTCAGCCAATCAGAGCAAGCCACATCATTTAAGAGGTGGTTACCATGGCAACGTCCCACCTCTTTCAGCCAGCAGAAGTCCTGCCTTCCTCGCGGCATGGCAACGCCTCGCCCCCTTCCTGTCACAGGAAGTGATATGCATCTTTGTCCTCAAACCCAGAAGTCCTCCCCTTTTCTATGCCATAAATCCCTCCTTCTTCTTCTTCCCCTCCTCTCGCATCAGTGCCACAGACTCACACCCAAGTCCCTCCACCTCCTCTTCCTCTCCTCGCATTGGAGTGCTAGCAGCTCCTTGAACCCCTCCCCTCGGATCCCAGTTTGGCATCCTAGCTTGCACCCAGGTCCCTTTCCTCACATCACAACCCAGCTGCACCATCCTAATTCACACCAGTCTCCCTCCTTGATCCACCACCACTTGCACCCGAGTTCCTCTTCCTCCACACCACCCTGCTCCCTCTTGAACCCTTTCTGAAACATCCTAGCTTGAACTCGAGTCCCTCTCCTCACCACACACCCCTGCTCCCTCCTCCTCCTCCTCCCCCACCCTTTTGCACCCCTGCTCCCTCCTCCTCCTCCTTGATCCACCCATCTCTTGCAGCCAAGTCCCTCTTCCTCCACACCACCCTGTTCCCTCTTCCACCCCTTCCTTAGTGTCCTAGCTCAAGCCTCGAGTCCCCCTCCTCCATTCCCTTCCCCTCAAACTCCTGCACCCCTCCTCTTCCTGCCCTCCCCATCACACCCAAGTCCTAGCACCTTCATATCCCCTATTCACTCACTATTCATTCGCCCCCCTGTTGGTCTGGGGATATAAGGACAGGATGTGTGTGTAAATGCTTTGTGACTCTGATTTTTTTCTTGAAATTCTGTACAAGGAACGCATCATCACATAGATGCTGTGACCACAGAGGGCTATTTGGTGACACTGGTGTAAGCACACTTGTTTTGAGACAAGGTACATATTTTTTAAAGATTTAGAAAAAAGTATTCATGTAATCTATGAATGTCCTACCAAGAACACCTTGTAAAATGTTCAACTGCGTCTCAGACTGGCAAGGCAGCATTCATCATCAGTCTGCAAAGCAGTGTGTGTGTATATGTGTGTGTGTGTGTGTGTGTGGGCATCAACCAACTCTTAGGAAAATAAAAAAATCTCTACAAGGTTTTATAAATCTTGGCTTGTTTGATACATAAAGGTCACAAAATAGGATTCAGAACCATGTGCAATATCTACTAAGTAATCGTGTATGTTACAGAATGAAGGCTGAAGTCTTTACAACTGTAAATCTATTTTTGACAGTCTACTGAAATATAATTTAAGTAGAGGCTCCTGTGTGACAGTCGCAGAAAGTTGTTTAGAATACTGATGAGTTAGCAGATGAGTGCATCTTGTAAGAATGGAACGAGACACTGTTTTACATGTGAAAGGATACTTTTGTGTTAGAAAGCCTATAGTTATCTATTAAACTATTAAATGTCTGGTCATGTCTCACATATACCAAAGTAATGCACACTATGAATAACTATGTTCTTTCAAGTTATATTAAGCAGTAGGGCTCTGAGAAGCAATATCTTAAAGTTTTCTCAAAGATGCCTAGCTATTTAACAGCAGACATTCTCAGACCTCTGTGATGAAATTCTGCATATTAAGTACCTTTCATTGCAGAACTAGTGATCCCCCACCGATGACCTCAGCTTTATATAGAATGTCACACATTTACATTTGAAAGGACATGCTGCTAGAGTCTGAAAAAAAAAGTTTACATCTAAAAGGAATCACATTAAAGTTTATCTTGCATTCATACATACCTAAAAAATAACTAGTTTAGAAAAGCCTGTAGTTGTCTATTAAATGTCAGGTAATTTCTTACATAAACCAAAGGAATATACACTATGGACACCTATGCTATTTCATATTATATTAAGCAGTGGGGCTGTCTCAGAAGCAGTATCTAAAAGATCTCTCAAAGATGCCTAGTTATTGAACAGCAGACCTTTCCTGACCTCTGTAATGAAATTCTGCACAGCTCTGATGGTGAGCTCAGCATATTAATTAGCTTCTAGCCAGTGTCTTGAAGAATCATAATTTTATGTTATGTACTATGTATCTGTTATTTATGTATGTATCTGAGAGAAATACTACTGTTCATAAACAGAACCTATCTGGAATATGTTAGATTATGATGTCTCTGCTACTGTGTATAAATTATAATCATGCTAGTGTATAAATAGAACAGTCTTGTATGTTTTGTGAAATCATACACAGGGATCTTTGAGAGAACGGCTCTGTTGAGAGTGTAGGAGATTATGATAGGTGATGTAAATCAGTATGATATCATCAGATACATAATAGAAGGGTGCATACATTTACATAGTAAGCATCTGGAAAACATTTGTAAGATCTGGAAAATAGTATTCACACACGGTAGAATGGTTCTGTTAAGAGTGTGAGAAATTTAGGCAGGTGGTGTAAATCAGTATGATATCATCGGATACGCAATAGAACGGTACACACATTTACATAGTAAATGTCTGGGAAACATTTGTAAGATCTGGAAAATAGTATTCACACACGGTAGAATGGTTCTGTTAAGAGTGTAAGAGATTTAGGCAGATGGTGTAAATCAGTATGATATCATCGGATACACAATAGAAGGGTGCATACATTTACATAGTAAGCATCTGGGAAACATTTGAAAATAGTCTAAAAGAAAAACCTTGCATTGTTTTCTATTTTATGAAAATAAATGGGAGAGTTGCTATGTATTGTTAGCTACATTATATAAGTGTTAGACATTACCAGTGTGACACAGTCTCGGCTGAAAACCGAAGAGATACTGCTAAAGTATGGAGCATTGCAAAATGGAATATCTCTTAGGTGGTGCTGTTGTGAATATAAGTGATGATGAACAGCCTGCTACTAGTGTTGAACAGATGGAGACCATCAAAACACCCCACAAGGTATTTGTACATATATTTGCTGCTTTAGAATGGTATAATCAGTTAGGCTGTGTGTTATTTTTTTATTAGCTCAGAACTGTATCATTGGTGAATAAAAGATGCCAGGACTCTCATATCTACAGGGTTTTGGAGGCATCTACAGGACAGCTCTTCCTACAGACTAGCATTGGTTATATAGGAAAACTAGGGATATTTAGCAGCCACAGGAAATAATGTAATCTACAGGAAAACACAGGACTATCACTCGGGAGTTACTGGGAAAATGCCTAAAATATATTAGAACACCGAGAAGTTTTAATTAAAAGTAGGATGTGTTACTGTTTTTTGTTAGCTTAGAACTGTACCATTGGTGAATAAAAGATGCCATGTATTTGTATATATATTTGCTGCTTTAGAATGGTATAATCAGTTAGGCTATGTGATATTTTTTTTTATTAGCTCAGAACTGTATCATTGGTGGATAGAAGATGCTTTAATTAAAAATAGGGTTTGTTTTACTTTTTTTGCTAACCTAGATTCGTACAACTGTAATACATGAAATATGATTATTATAATGTAAACTTTTATTGTAAGTTTAAACATAAGTAAACAGCAATACACCATTATAAATCTTTGGTTCAAAATCAGACATACAAACTTCCTTATGATCTAAGACAGCAGATTAATTAAATGCATATACCATTTTTAAAAGACCATGGTTGAAATATGTGACATCTGCTTTTCTGTTGATAGCTACAAAAAAGGTAAATCTTCTCAGAAAAAAGAAAAGAAGGAATCAGCACAGAATACATGAGAGACGGCTGCCAATATTGTGAATAATGTTGATAGTGGAGACACCAGGCGTGATGCTTTAGAATCTATAAATAGTAACTGCAGACTTTTGCTCCAAAGGTCAGAAAACTCCAACAGATCCATGAATCCTGATGCAACTCCCCAGGCACCTGCACATTTGGTGATTAAACTCTATGGTGATTCTACAAGGTGCATTACTTTATATCATGAGCCACAGCTATCTGCCGGTTTGGGGGATACAGACAATGAGAACCCTGTCTCACCTCCCCAGGCCTCCACCAGTTTGAGGTGTACAAACAAAAGGAAACCTGTTTCACCTCCCCAGTTTGGGAAACAGGATTATGAGCCAATAAGGTTAATGATACAGCTTGCTGAAAAGTTGTTTAAATTGCTTGACAACATTGAAAGATTAAGTGGTAAGTAGAAGGAAACCATATATGCTTTACAAAAAAAAAAACTACTAAAGTATCATAATGTGAATGCTGCATTTATGTTGGTATGTTTAGGTAGGAAGGGGTCAGCATTAGAGCTGAGGTGTGAAATAGAGATGGTAGATCAGCTTAACTGTGTATCAAAAATGTTTGCATCTATAAAACAGTGACCGAATAGAATGAATAAAAAGGAGGGCAATGCTAAAAATAAGACCAAAAGCAATAGACTGATGAAAAGAAAGATGGGATAAAAATAAAAAAAATCAGAGAAAATTTGAAAAGGAAATTAAAGCATGCCAAGAAACTATTACAATGCAGGGCATCAAAGCATCTTGTGGAGAATCATGATTCTCCACAAGATGCCGAGTTAGAAAACCACCAGTCCCCTTCCGTAGTTTTTTTTAGAAAGAATGCAAAGTTACACGAGGGACAGAAATCATTTCAGAGCAGTCGAGCTTTACAAAAGGTTTCACTTTGTTAATATTGACAGGCTTCAGTCCTTTACAGATGCCATTAGGGCAATACACCAGGCTATCCAAGAGTTGTTAGATAGGGTGATACCTGAACTGGGTCCCAATGATTTTCTGCAATTTCATTTTGATGCTGACTCTTTAAATCACCCACTATTCTCAAGGAGAAGGGGCCCCTGGAGAGTTTAATGCTGGGGTGTTTTTAGACCAGATAGCTGATATTCTTCAGAGCAATTCTGAGGTGATCGCCGATGGGTCTCTGCACCTCGTGTTAACCACTATTAGAAATAGGGAGGTGAGGGGTGTGTGGCGAAGATGTAAACTAAGTTCTGTTTTATACAGCAGAATCATTGAGAAAAAAACACTATCTGATTGATTTAAACAACAAAGATAATGCTCTGTGTTTTTCAGTCAGTATAGCAGCATTACTAAAGCCCCACATATATACTGATGCACAATTGATTAATAAGGGTAGAATTTTGCATGCTGAACTGGGTTTGTCAGAACAGATGCTTGTCACTTTTAGTGATGTGTCATGATTTGAGCAATTTTTTAGGAGTCAGAATTAAGATTTTGTACCACAATCAGGGAGCATGGCAAACATTTTTGACAGGACCAGAAAGACTTCCTAAAACACTGTTTGTATTATTGCATAACGTCCATTACTATGGTGTCACGGATGTAAAGAAATTTATAGGTGCCAAATACCTGTGTGAATAAAGCAGTAGGTAAGGCTAGGGGGATGTTAGGGTGTATTAGTAGGGGTATCACAAGTTGTAAGAGGGAGGTAATAATCCCCCTTTACAAGACACTGATTAGGCCCCATCTGGAGTACTGTGTGCAGTACTGCAGGCCACACATTCACAAGGACATTAACCAAACTGAGGCAGTCCAGAGAAGAGCAACCAAAAATGGTGCAGGAACAGCATCAGAAGACATATGAGGACAGATTAATGGAGCTAAATATGTATACCCCTGAGCAAAGGAGGGAGAGAGGTGATATGATCGAAACATTAAAACACCTAACGGGCATTAACAAGGTGAAAGAGTCTAACATGTTTTAATATAAGAAAAATAGCAGGACAAGAGGACACAACATGAGATTAGAGGGAGGCCGATTAAGAGGGAATGTGAGGAAATTCTTTTTCACAGAAAGAGTGGTGGATGCATGGAACGGCCTACCTCAGGAAGTGTTGGCTATGAATACAGTGCAGGGCTTCAAACATGCATGGGATAGGCATAAGGGAGCAATACAGATGAGTATGAATAGACAGGCCACTGACAGAGCAAAGGCCGATGGCACATTTATAAGGTAGAAAAAGAAATTGGAAGACTGGATGGGCCTTGTGGTCCTTATCTGCTGTCAACCTCTATGTTTCTATGAATACTGTCATGCAGCTTACAGTCACAAAAATAATCATTCCTGTGCATGGTTTTGTAATGTGTGTTGTGAGCCAAACTGCGCAGAACAGAAAACTGGTGCAATATCATGCCCAAAGTGTAAAAAGATTTGTAGGTCCTCAGCTTGCCTAGAAAGGCATTTGGACAGAGCGGCTTTGGGCAGGGTCTCTTGTGAACTGATGAAATTGTGTGAAGAGTGTTTTGTTTTTTTACAAGGGGTCTCATGCATGCAAACACATTCAGTGTGCTAGATGCGGCTCTCTGATGACCGCAGACAAACATATCTGTTACATGACCCCACTCACAGAAGTAAAAAACTCTGAAAGATACATAGTGTTTGATTTTGAGGCCAGTCAAGAAACAGGTGTACACATACCAAATTTTATATTTGCTAAGCAATTGGATGGGAAGAGATCCTGGGAATTTGAAGGGGACAAATGTGTAAAAGAGTTTGTCAGACATTTTATAGATACACCGTTCAAACATTACACATTTATAGCCCACAATGCTAAAGGCTATGACAGCTATTTTATCGTTAGCCAGTTGGTCAAGGAAAATAACGATATGAAGTTGCTCACCTGGGGAGAAAAATTGCTGTGTGGGACTGTATCTGCCCTACATATCAGATTTATTGATTCATTATCCTTTATGCCCATGAAATTAAGCAAAATGCCAGTGGCATTCGGTTTTGAGAACAAGATGGCTAAAGGGTACTTTCTGCATTTTTTTAACATCAAGGCCAATGAAAATTACATAGGTCCCTTGCCTGATGCAAAATTTTATGGGGGGACCATATGGTGCCTTGTGAAAAATCAGAGTTCATGCGGTGGTACACAGCAAACCGACATACAGAATTTGACCTGGAAAAAAGAGCTTCGCTACTACTCTCAGTTAGATGTTGAAATTCTTCGAAAAACCTGTGACAGATTTAGGCAGGAAGTGATGAACATGACAATCAAACATGTTTTAAAACAGTCAGACAGTGACATGGCAGAGTACAAAATAGACTCTTTAGATCCCTTCCAATACACGACCATAGCCTCTGTTTGTATGGCAACCTACAGATATTTGTTTTTGGGTGAGAACACACTCGCTGTTCTCCCCCCCAGATAACTATCACGGCCAGCAAAAAAGGTACTCCACACCAGCCATTCAGTGGTTAATGTACATAGCTGAGAAAGAAAACATTTCTATTCAGCATGCTCTCAGGGGTGGGGAATTTAAAGTAGGTCCTTACTTTTTGGATGGTTATGCTCTAATTGAAGGGGTCTCCACAGCCTTTGAATTCAATGGATGTTTTTTTCATGGTTGAAACATCTGTTACTGTGAGAAAGACAGAAACTGCATGACAGGCACTAGTTTTGAACAGTTATACAATCGGACCATGTGTAAATTCCATTTTTTAAAAAGTAAGGGGTTTGCCATTAGAGTACTGTGGGAACATGTGTGGAAAGAAATGTTGGCTACAGATGAGAGTTTGAATAATTTCTTGAGGAACAGACAGCTACCGCAACCCCTCAAGCCTAGGGAGTCTCTGTTTGAGGGAGGACGAATGCCATCTGACTGTACTATAAAGCACAGTTGGATGAAAAGATTTGCTATTGTGATTTTACTAGCCTGTACCCCTTTGTCAACAAAACAAAACGGTATCCCGTTGGTCACCCTACCGTCATCTATAAGAACTTTACAGATCTCAGTCAATACTTTGGTTTGGCAAAAGTAAAAGTTTTAACCCCTAGAGGTCTTTTTTTTCCAGTGCTGCCATCCAGGATTGGAAAAAACTGAGTGTTCTTATGTTATGTCATGTTAAAGATTGAGAGACTTCGAGACAATGTCATGCATGCACAGTGATGAGAAAGGCTCTGACTGGTACCTACTGTACCGTGGAGCTAAACCTAGCAGTAGAAAAGGGGTATCAAATCATTGATGTTTTTGAAGTGTGGGATTTCAGGGCATCATCGACAGAGCTGTTTGCTGACTACATCAAACTGCACCTGAAAGGGAAGCAAGAGGCATCTGGTTTCCCTTCATGGATAAAAAAATGAAACAGATAAAGCCAGGTACATACAGCAGTATTTTGAAAGAGAAAATATACATTTGAACCCCGGTGCCATCACCGTTAAGCCTGCAAGGAGAAATATATCTAAACTGTTTTTAAATTCTCTTTGGGGTAAATTTGGACAGAGACCTAATTTACCGACCACGTGCATAGTAACAAACCCCGATGAACTCTTTCAGTACATATTTGCCCCCTACTATGATGTGGCCTCATGCTGTTTCATCAATGATGAGACAGCATGTTTAAGTTGGGAGTACACCAAAGAACACTTCCCGAACTCTAACAACATCAACATATTCATAGCGAGTTTCACCACAGCATATGCCAGAGTAGAACTGTACAATCTGCTAGATAAGTTACAGGACAGGTGCCTGTATCACGACACAGACTGTCATTTTTGTGTCTAGTCTGGGTGACTGGAACCCTTCTCTAGGTAACTATTTAGGGGAGCTGACCAGAGAGCTTCTGGCAGATGAACACATTACCGAGTTTGTGTCCGCAGGTCCCAAAACCTACGGCTACCGGCTGTCAGGAGGACGAACAGTCCTCAAAGTGAAAGGATTTACCCTTAATGTAACCAACAGTGAACACATTAATTTTAAAAACTTAAAAGATCTGGTGTTTGATTACATCGGTTCACCACAGACATCTAGAGAAATCACGGTGAGGCAACCCAGCATAGTAAGGAATAAAAAGCAGTGGTCCCTTGAAACAAGAATGCTGTCCAAAACACAGAGAGTAACATATGACAAACATGTTTTACAAGATGAATTTAAAACCCTTCCTTACGGGTACTGATTGAAAATAATGGACATTAGATTGCTACATCCCTTTTCATGTCTGATAGCCGGACCGTCCAATTCTGGTAAAAGCTTTTTCATAAAAAATATATTGGAACATTCTGACAACGCTTTATCGCACAAGCCTAAAAATATTGTCTGGTTTTACTGCTGCTGGCAACTTTTGTATAATGAGCTGATGTTAAAGTTTGCACAGATTACATTTGTGGAGGGGCTGCCTGCATCATTAGTCGATGATGATCTGCTGCCTCCTGACAAGATTAATCTGATTGTCATTGATGATCTGATGGAATCAGCCTGTCAAAATGGTGAGATAAAACGTGTATTTACCAAGTACAGCCATCACCGTAGTCTGTCAGCCTTTTATCTTGTACACAATGTGTTTTGTCAAGGCAAGAAAAGCCGGACCATAGCACTAAATGCCAAATACTTGGTTTTATTTAAAAACCCATGGGACAAACTGCAAATCATGACTCTGGCAAGGCAGATGTACCCCGGCCAGGCAAAATTCTTTTTAGAAACTTTTGAAGATGCCACTAGATGACCGTATGGTTATTTATTGGTTGATTTAAGAGCCGGTACACCAGATGAATATAGGCTGTGCAGTGGGTTGTTCCCTCCTGACTGGCTGGTGCATATGTCTTGAAAAAATCACATTCTGGTCCTAGAAATACATGATGCTGTATGGCCATTATGTCTAAAAGGCTGCAGATAAACTTGTCTGTTCTAAAGTTACTAGTGAGAGGACCTCCCCATTTAAGAAAAGCTATTTTGTGCTCAGCCTCTGATGACTTGATATCTGTCATAGCAGAGGTTGCTTTAAACACTCTAAAGGGAAACATACCATTGCCAGCTAAACAACTAGCTTTTCTGAAAAAAGGGGGATGAGTCATAAAAATTTTAAGCAACAGGAAGGTGTCTTTAAAATGAAAAAAACTGATTGTAAACCAGACAGGCGGGTTCATAGGGATGTTGTTGGGGACTGTTATTCCATTGATTACAGGACTGCTGGCTAACAGATAATGGATTTTACTCAGAAAATGTATCTGGTACCACAATAGCAATTGGACCATATGAGAACGAACTATCCCGATGAGGACATGAGAAAAATAGCAACATACAGCTTGGATACTGAAATGAGATCTATACTTTCCCGAATTGATTTGTCAGATCATGACAAAGCCAAACTGTACTCCGCTGTGTTACAACATTACCTCACTCTGGTACGTAAAGGGAAACAGGCTAAAACCAGTTTGATTTTATTGATGTCCCGCTCCAAGGCTGTTTCTGAGCAGCCCCCTGCTGAGACACTTTCTGTCACGAGTTCACTGGAAAAAGACATCTTAAACAGTGTTTCTCAAAGGTCTAAAAAGATGCTGAACTTTTATTAAATCAGATGGCAAAGAACAAAAATATTCTTTTTTGGAACGATAAGGGTGAACTGTTGTATAAAGGTAATGTTATTTCTGGGTCTCACATGGTCAATTTGGTAAGGGAAGCTACGGCCACACACACTATCCCTGATCACAAAAAAACAAAGGGTTGGAATGTTATCCTGAGAGCCACCACTGAGGCTAATATACCCACATCCATCTTTGGTCATTCGGGAAATAGGAGATATGTTGAAAGTAGAAAGACAGCTGATGCAAAAAAAGCTGAGCCCTCACCAGTCAGCAGCTGGTCAGTGACACCCAAAAGATGAAAGACGTTAAAAAAACAGCCTGGCTCTCTGTATAAATGTAAATATTATAGACCTCTGGTCGATGTGTACAACCTATATTAGCATGTTTTTACAAGAAGTTGTTTGATGAATGTTAGTCTACCTCATATTGAATATGCTAGCATTCTGTTTTACAAAAGGTGCTTATATTTCTGTATGTTAGCTTACCTCTGATGTATGACTCATTTATGGGCAAATCTTTAACAAGAGATGTCTTTACTGTTTTTTGTATTTTACTAATAATCCTACCTTTGATGTGTATCACATTTTATGGACTTTTTTACAATAAACACCTTTATATTTTACACACTGTGTCATGACTGAAGAAAGATGCAAATCAAAACATGGGTTCATATATGCTTTTATAGATGACCTTTTTGAGTTACAAGGAATTGATATTTTAAACTCATTACAAGTCAAACAAGTCTGAACATGTTGAAAGATTGCAGGGGCATGCCCTGACATACTTAAATGTCTGAAAGGGTGACGAACAAAACTAGTCACCATGGTATCATTTTAAGTAAATCATTAGGGTACATTTTAGAACCTGATCATAAGAAAATCCTTTACATCTGTGATGTGAAAAATATGCAGTGAAATCCACAGGCTGTAGAGAAAGTTATCTTGCAGCTGTGTGTTTAAGTATAGGATCGTTTGCATTTCTATTTAAAATACCCAACCATTTGTGTGTTATTAACAGGATGAAAACCGTAGCTGTCAAAAAACTCCCCAGACCCATCTTCTGAGATGTATGCGGCTAACCAGTGCTGTCCAGGGAGGTCATGGAGGTCAGTATTGATGACTAGTACCATGCAGAGATTTCTCAGTCTCTCCTTGGGTAGCAGATCACAGGGAAACACACCCAGAAAACAATCACAGACGTGGGGGTCACAGGTTAAAAAATGTTCCAGCTGCTTGGTGTTCATTTTTATGGTTTATCATATGTAATCAAAAATGACATTTCTTCTCTGGGTTATCTTGATGACATTATCAAAAACAGCATACACTATGAGATTAACCATATGAGGAAGGGCTTCTGCAAATCTGATTTCTGCTCTTAGGTTCCTGGTTCTAATCAGGGAGTAATGGTCGGCACATTCTTGGTCCGGAGTCAGATCAAAGGCAAACAGCGTGTACCCTTGGGTGAATTCCTGGCGGTTGACAATGAGGGGGTGGTCCTTCATGTGCTTTCCAGCTGCCTGCACTAGATTAAAGTATTCTCTCACAGCATTTACGTTTCTAAAATTGGGCTGGAGAGGCTAAGCAGGGATTTGTTCACAATCCAGGTACAGAGCCACAAAATTAATGTTGTAATGTTTAAAGTTGAAGGGGGTTTTAGTGTAAGACACTAAAAGCATCATGTCAGAAAACCCCATGACCATCATTTTTGGTAACTGTCCCAAAAACAATTATCCTGGTTGCAGACCCTGCTCCTGCAGGGATGCTGAACACTCTTCATACCCACTCTGTCTATGGGGTGTTGGCGTTGGAGGACAGCAGGGCTTCTGAGTGTCCCAGTCGAACACTGGGAGTTACTTTTACCCTTTTGACAAACAGAGAGGCGGACATAATTTTTAGCTTATAAAGATCGGCATCTCGGCTCATCAAACAAAAGCTGTCCCTGTTATGCATCAGTTTAATTTTAATATTCACACCATTCAGCATCAGTTTGTCTTGGAAAAACAAGTCTGTGTGCAGGTGGCCTAGAAGATCCACCCCTCTGCTGAGATGTGTGAAAGAGCTTCTTTTACTGAATCCCACATTGTCACCAGCTCTGTCTGTGATTTTGTGTTTCCCTGGGGTGTCTTTGTAAAATAACCCTGTGGTGAATTGGGTAGAAAGGGTCTCTTCGATGAAGTTCAGCACCAATTCTATGATAGCCCTGTAGGGGTAAAAGTTATTGCCCTAGCTGATGGGCCAATCCCCAACAGTCACATCCAGCTGGCTGAAAATGGTGGCCACCGGGTAGTTGATGAGGCCCACCTTGGCCGCTGCTGGTATATCTGAACCGTTCATTTCAGTGATTTTACAAACCAAGTAAAGAAGCGTGTTGTTTAGATCCAAATAGTCTTCACCATTCCCTGCTATATAAAACTCGATCGGTGAGGATTCTGAAAGGGCGGCCAGAGGGGGTATCTCTACATAAATGCCTTTTTCAATGCTCGTCTGTGTGGGAGTGACGGTAAACAAGTCCAGTTCTGATTTTGTGCATTCTTCTGACCCGCAGTGCACGAAGCTCATGGTTTGTTTTTAGAAGAGGTCTCTAGTTTTTTTTTTACACCCCCTTGCATGTCCTTTGGACTTTGACCTCTTCTTTTATATGCAGCTTTGTGCTTTGATGCATGCCTTTTAAAGCAGTGGGGCCGGCCGATGAGAAGCGAAGGGGTTACTCTGCGCTTTCTCTTTCTCCCTCTCTTGAACACCATCAGCCCCGAACCACCCTGAGTGGTCTTATCTCCTCCCGACATCCTCTGAGCGACTGCGCTAGTCACATGCCCTACAACATCCTTTGCAACATTTTTAGCGGCTGTTTGTAGATGCGGTTTGGCAATTTTGAATCCCCTTCGCAAAAAATGATACTGCTTTTCTAAACAGACTACGGAATATCGCCCCTATACCAGACCTGTACATAGTAGGAAGTCCATGAAATCCTGGAAGACCATATCCAGCCTGTGCCCTGTAATAACTTCTGTACAGTGCAGGGTCCCCATAATGTTGAACAATCACCATCCAGGCTTAAGTTTTAAAATACTCCCTGGGGCAGAAATGCAACTTCACGATCACCTTTCCAAACCAAAATGGTACAGGTTAGTTTTGAGCATTCTTTATTTCAATAGTGACAGTGTTGATCTGATGCTTACTGACTGTTTGGTATTGGGGTTTATCATAGGTCACGGTCACTATCTCACTGTCTTGGCCCCTCACGGGTACACATCTCAGCAAAGGCACTAGACTGTCGCCCACTATTTCATGCAAAATAATGTTGGTGTAGATATATAATGTGTAAAAATCACCATTAATACCTGTAGGGTTCTTTGCTACATTCTTACCCACACCTACCTCGAGTCTGCTAAAACCCAAAAGGTACTGCAGTTGCCCGTGCATGAACAGGATGCATTTGATGTTGTTGTCGATGCTTATTTCTCTTCCGATGGCTTGTTGTTCCAAAACCATAGGCAGTTCATTTACTTCAAATATACTTTTATTGACTTGACTGATAACACTCGCCATGTCATGATAATAGCCCAATGGGATTTTAAATGCCGCTGACACAGTAAAGGGGCCGATCGGTGGCGTTTTACTGTGGGATACATTTAAAGGTTGATAGAGCATAGTGAACCTGGTTTTGTGTACAGGTACATTGTCCCAGGTATGGGGGTACTGAATTTCTGCTAGCCCCACTTCCCATTCACCTGGTAGTTCAAGTGTTTGTGGTAACTTTACTGTAAAAGTGGATATAGTATTATTGGGGAAAAAGTCGTGCGAAGTGTTGCTTGGCAAGGTGATGTAAAAGCCATTTTTGAACATGTCGAATCTTACGGGCTTCTAATGTCCCGAACCTGTGTTGCCTTGACCCAACTATTAAATTTACTGGACCACCCCCACCACTTTACCAGATACCAGGTTTTTCTTCCACGCTTTTTCTCTCTCAGGATTTTCTGCACCCTATATAACCTGTCCTCATCCGGTTCAATTTTCTGCAACTCCTTCGCATAGAATGTGCCTTTAATGTCTTCCCCCTGATAGTCTTTTAGCTTATAGGTGGGTCTCTGTCTTGTCAAGACCTCTGTCACAATAAATATCGCATCTGTGTATGTCTGTTCATATCCCATTTCAAATACCCCTTTCAGCTTAGATATTCTCACGTGATCACCTTTCTGAAAGGTACCCTTTTGGTTTTTACCAAGAACAGTATTGCCGTAGAGGTTCTTCCATACACCCAAGGCATTGGAAGGGCTAACATCCACAGGCCTGCATTTAATGCTTCTGTGATAAATATAATTATAGCTGTGCACCAGGTCGGGCAACACATCTATATATTTCCACGTGTTCCAGGCCGTAAAGTAACACCACATGCGTGACTTTAAACTCCTATTGAAATACTCTACAGTGCTGGCCTTAACTTCATTATTTGTCACAAAATGATGTACTTTTTTTGTTTTAATAATGTCTTTAAGGAAGCATTTAGAAATTCTTTACCCTGATCTGTCTGCAGTTTCTGTGGTGTGCGTCTGCCTTTTTTTTTTATACTTAGTTTATTATCTTTCATTTGTCAGAATTTGTTACATCATTTTCATGATTCACATGTTGTTCTTTGGGGTATAAACCCCTAGCACTGACAACATCACAGAAATATTACAGTACTTCTGGTTCACAGTAGTCAGCTTTACTACAATCTAGCTAGAACAGCAACAGCAGGTGCTACTGCCTGGGATGTGTTCCGTCCTTTCACTATCTATAACTAGTTGTCTCATATCCAGAAAATACCTATAACAGGAGTTAATTGGGGGACATTCTCTAACTCTGGTATAAAAGGTAAATATCTCTTTTAGTGCAGCTCAGGCATCTCTCTCTCTCTCTTAACCACTGTCATGGAGTAACCATCTGGTCCATTTCTGTTGATATATCTGTGGCTTTTGCTTAAGATTGATCATTAACCTTTCCATCAAATGTATGGATTCAACCATATCCTTCTATTCCCCTATCCCCGGGGCCCTCGGCTGCAACCAATTCTTTGTGATAATTTTTAGGGCTGCCGCAACCAGGATCTTCTATAGGTATCTGGCATCCTTATCTTTAACTTCCCCTGGGATTAGTCCTAAAACCAAATGTTCAGGTCCTAACTGCATCTTAATTGCAAATATCTGTTCTAGATATTTCATAACCTCCCTCTAATATACAATGATACCTGGACATGACCAAAAAACATGTGCCTGTGAGGCATGTTGTTCTCCACAAACCCTCCAACACCCGGCCGTGGTCCCTACCTTCACATGAGCCATTTGTGTTGGTACTAAGAAATATCTGGTTCTCAACTTCCAACAGAAGTCCCTCCACACTAAAGAACTAGAAGTTGACCAATGTTTATCTGTTATGAGAATTACTAAGTCTTGTTCCCATTTTTTCTTTATATGCTGGGACGTGTTGGCCATATCTTCCACATAGTTATTATACAGCAATGAAATGGTGTGGTCTGCCCCCCTTGCCCCCCACACTCTTTGAAATAGCCCTCTCTCTTCCAACACTGGCTCCTCCAGCATTATTTTGTTAATTTGTATATTCAAGTAGTCTCTCAGTTGGTAATACCTGATTTTATCTGTCTGCTTCAGGCCATATTTTTCTTGGATTGCTTCAAAGGAGAGTAGGGTATTCCCCATCATTATTTGATAAGGTGCACACAGACCCCTTCTAGCTTGTTTCTGATACCATTTATCAAGCGTTGCTGGTGTAAACTGATGGTCATATGCCCACCATCTATACCTCCATAGATTCCCAAATGTGGCCCCCCCTGCTTATTCCCCTCCTCCATCCTTCCAACACCGCCCTTGTGCCTGAGAAACCAAACATTTCCCCTGTGTCCAGAGGCCCAAACATCACTGCCCACAAAGGGGGATCCCTTTGTTTCCAAAGATCTATTCACTTCCAATGGGTGTCGTATCCCGGGTTGCCCCAAAGTAGTGCAACCCTCATCTGGGCTGCCACCCAGTAGCCCTGCAGGCATGGGAACACAAGGCCCCCCCCTTCCTTAGGAAGATAAAGCAAGGATCTTCTTAATCTGGGTTTTTTACCCTTCCGTAAATAGGAAAAAAACATACCCTGCCAGGTCTCCAGATCCGCCGGAGTTAACAGACATGGGACACATTGAAATAAGTAAAGAAGGTGTGGTAATGCATTCATCTTGAGGGCTTGAGCCCTAGCACTAAGTGAGATGGGTAGAAGGGACCATCTTTGAAAGTCACTTTTAAGCTGTGCTATTATAGGAGGATAGTTCAGCTCTTTCAATTGTGTATTGTTCCTACCCAACTTAACCCCTAAATATTTTATCTCTGTCTGGTCCCATAACATGGAGTACTTACTTTTAAGCTCCTCAGTTGGGGTAAAATTAAAACAGAGAATTTCCATGCTATTATTATTCAATTTATAGCTGGATAACCCAGAAAACTTATTTAGACATCTGAATACCACTGGTAAAGACTCCACAGGGTCTGCCACATATAAAAGAACATCATCAGCATACAGAGCCAGTTTGTGGGTTTGTCTCCCCATATTAATCCCTTTTATCTCTGGGCACTGACGGATGCTCTGAGCAAGAGGTTCAATGAACAGGGCAAACAGTAATGGAGAGAGAGGACACCCTTGTCGCGTTCCTCTTTCTAAATTAAAAGTCCCAGAGATATGTCCATTTGCTCTAACCTTTGCTCTCGGAGACTCGTATAACTTAAATATAGCTGTTATCAGCTACCTCGGGAACCCAAACCGGGAAAGGACCTCCTTCAGAAATAACCACGATACTCTATCAAATGCTTTTTCAGCTTCAAGACTTACTATCAGCGACGGTAATTTTTGCATGGAAATTTGATCAATTATATGTGTTGTTCTACGGAGATTATCCTGTGCTTGTCTGCCAGGTATAAAACCAGATTGGTCTATCTGTATTAAAGAGGGGAGGTACTCCTGAATATGTCTAGCCAAAAGAGGTGTAAGTATTTTATAATCAGTGTTCAACAGGGAAATCGGTCTATATGAAGGGCATTTTGTTGGGTCCTTTCCCGGCTTGGGTATCACCGAAATCACCGCCTGGGCCCAAGAAGGAGGGGCCGCAGCCTCATCTCTCATGACCTCATCAAAAACCTTCCCCAGAAGTGTCTGTATCTGGTTCCCAAAGCATTTATAGAACTCCACAGGGAGTCCGTCCGAACCCGGACATTTACCCACCTTAAGCCTTTTAATCTCCTCCTTTATTTCCTCTGGTCTCACAGGTCTCATTAGCCTTTCCCCTTGCTCCCTAGTTAGGCCCAGTAGTTTAAGTGAACTCAGGAATCTCTTTATGTCTTCCCTTCCCTCTTTTGTGTCTTCTGCGTATAACTTAGTATAATATGTTCTAAAGGCATCTGCTATCTCATGAACCCCTTGGACCATTTTGCCTATCCCTGGATGCCACACCTTCGTTATTGTTGCTCTTGCCCATTTTGCCCTCAGCCTGCAAGCCAGGTAGCGCAACGATCGAGGTCCCCCCTCATAATGTTGTTGTCTCAGAAAGAGCAACCTCTGTTCCACCTGATAATCCAAAATTCCCGTCAACTCTCTCTTATAGTTCAACAACTGTCTCCTCCGCTCCTTGTCATACTTTTGTTTTTGCTGCCCCTCCAAATCTGCTATCAGCCCCATTAGCTTGAGTCTTCTGGCCTCCCTCTCCCTCTTTTTCCTCGAGGCCAGTTGGATAAATTTACCTCGCAGGGCAGCTTTTGCGGCGTCCCAGTGGATGGCCTGTGTGGTATCCTGCTCTGTATTATCTAGAAGGTAAGCCCTATAAGTTTCTACTATTTGGTCCCTGATTTCTTTATGTTTCAAAAGGGAGGTGTTCAGCTGCCATAAGGTATTCTGGCGAGTCTCCCCTAGGTCTATTTTTATATATATGAGCGCATGATCAGACAAAAGTAAGTCCCCTATCCAAGTATCCTCAATTCTCTGTACCTCAGTCTTCGTGACTAGAATATAGTCCAGCCTTGAATATGTGCTGTGGGCCACAGGAAAAAAGGTATAGTCCCTCTGTCTAATGTGTTGGTGTCTCCAAGTGTCTAATAATCCCATTTCTCCTATCAATTTCTGGATTTTCTTAGCCGTTCTGTGTGGTTTCCCTCTTACCCTCGAGAAGGAGTCCATATCCAGGTTAAAAGGCAGATTAAGATCCCCCCCCACAAATTATGACTCCCTCCCTCCCCCCACTCTAACAGAGTGGCTAGAAAGGAATGGTACTCAGGTAGTGTTGAGCCAGGGGGAAAGTACACGGATGCCAGTGTGACAACATTGCCCCTAAATTTATCTTTCAGCATCGCACATCATCCCTCCTTATCTGTCTTAGCCTCCATTTTTTCAAATGGGGAATTAGATGGCACCAACACTATCATGCCCCTCCTTCTACCATTCCTATAGAAAGACGCAGCCATTTCCCCAAAACCCAATTTTAGAAACTTATTATGCTCCTTCATCGACAAATGGGTCTCCTGGAGCAATAAAAAATCTGCCGCAGCTTTTCTTACCTGGCTCAATATTTTAGATCTTTTAACAGGGTTTGTAAGGCCAGTAACATTATAGGAACAAACAATCGTTCCCTTACCCGCCATAAAAAGGATCTGTATTTAGAAATATATTCTCAGGGTTCCCCGGACTCCTGCTAGAGAGTCCCCCACACACATCTCCCTTCTTTATTTCATTTAACTCTCTCTTACGACGGAACACATCCCAGATATGAAACAACATAAAAACCAATACTTGATAACAGTAGCTCAACTTTACAGCCAACTGGGCTAGTAACCAATGCATGATCTTTGACCTACAAGGTAGAAGTCCCACTTTTTGGGGCTCTAGTCCTACCTCCACCTTATACAGGCAGAGGCAAGTTCAGAGGGGTTACCAGTATCCCTACAATGGGAGACCCCCTCTAGAGAGCTCTTGTTCATAACTTGAAGCTCTTCGCTTTCCTGTGTGACCAATTACGCTATTGATCAGAAAAGTTTTTATTGGAGCACTGCATGCCCAAGCACCTTCCAAAAGAAAATGATGTTCTGCACTGATCTAACCATCTTTTATATAAACATTTAACTCCTGACCTAATCCCAATTTCATGTCTTCTATAGGGCCAGATAAATCTTCCTCCACCACTTCCCAAACTGGGGTGCCCCCGGGGGGAGATGATAGTCCCCCCTCACATGGGAGGGAAGCAAACCCCACAACAACCAAACAAGAATCATTAACCCCTTCCCCAATCCCCCTTCCCTTCTCCATAATTCACTAACCAGCCTAATTTTATTTTGTTCATTAATTCCTCCGTGGTATTCCCCTTTTCCCATACCTCAAAAGCTACTTATCTTTTCATCCACATGTTTTGTGTTATTAATGCCCATTCTTGTACTCCCTATATCTTAAGCCCATAGCATTTTACGGTTTCAGATCTAATGGTCCACATTTTATATATTTCTTCTTGAGCCAGGCCTCTTCCTCTGTTTCAGCTCTGTAACTGGAGCCCTTGTTTTACTTTTACCACAAATCCAATACAGTGGTCCCTTCCAGTGTCAAACCAAAAATTAGCCCCTTTATATTCCCCCCTCCCACTTCCACCCTCGCCCCCCAGTCACGTAAAAAATAACCCAGTTCCTGATGGTAATATGATTCTTGCACTTCTGTTTCATTTCCCTTCACCCTCCTTCCACTACATCCACGTTTATATCTGCTCATAAACCCTTCCATGTTGAACCCCGCTTCCCTGAGGCATCCAATATCTACATAGCAATATAACTGCTGCAGAAAGTCGGGAGATGATGAACCCCCCTGCAATCCCATAAGATCATTTAATTATTATTCATGTGCCATGTAGTCTGAATATGCAGGCATAGTCCCCAGTTATTAAAGTCATGTTCATTTCTCTTCAAGTGCTCTGAGCACACCGTACTCCCTTTAGTCCCCATCATAGTCTCTTTTAAATAAGTACTTGCAGTGTATTCCCATTTCACATCTTCATCCTTCAGCTGTTGAGTTGTTATTCAGCACAACGTCTTGTTCTCTCAGAGGGTTGCCTTGTTCCTGCTCTCCTCACTCTAGTTCTGTGTCTGGGGGTTTTCTTTTGGCTAGGACCTTGTCCCACACCTCAAACATGTCCCTACTTGAACCACCATTCACTCTTTTTGGGCCTCTTTTGAACCAGTTCCGCTCCCCCAGCTGCTGTTGAATCCACCAACCCTGCTCCTCAGGTATGTGCAACCCTACTCTCTCCATGAACTCCTTAGCTTCAGCCAGCTCTTGAAATCTTAAAAAACCCTTTTCTGTTTGAACTTTCAGCCTAGCAGGGTATTCAACAAAGGCCTTTACCCCTTTTTGCTGTAATAATTTAATGACCTGTAGCACCTTCCTCCTCCTAGCAAGCAGCTGTGGGGTAAAATCATTGTCAAAAACTGTCTGACATCTCCAAAATATATAGTTTTTCTCGGCCAAGCTAGGGCTAACACCTCCTCTTTGGTCCTGTAATCAAGGAATGCAAGCACTATTGATCTGGGTCTGGCCTTCTGATCTCGAGGCCATGGTACCAGTGATCTGTGAGCCCTAATAATGTCCAGCCACTTATCAGTAGGTAAATTGAGGATCTCTCTTAAAAATGAGTCGATAAAGTCTATCATGTTCCCCGATTCCATTCCTTCTGGTACTCCGTGGATCTGAATATTGTTTCGGCGGTTCTGATTCTCTAGTTCCTCAAGCTTCTATTCCAGCAGCATGGTGCAGTGATGCAGCTCCAGCAAGGCTGAGTTGTGCACGTCTGTGGTCTGGGTATATTCTGTCATTACCGTCTCAACTTCTTGTATTTTCTGGTGTAATTTTGCAATGTCTTGGCATTGATCTAGTGCTTTAGCCTCCAATCTCTGCAGAGTATCATTTATTTATTGTAGGGTTTGACAGAGCTGCTGAGAAGTAATCATGCATTCTGTTTCTTGAGCCATGCTCACGGCCTTCTCCGCACTTTGTGCTGTGGATTCGCGCTCTGCATAGGCCTCCGCTCGGCCATTCTGTACCTGCTCAGCTATCTTTTGTTTTACAGCTCCATTCAACTGAATCTCCTTCAAACGGTGTTTGGGTCCCATTAGATAGTCTTTTATTTATCTTTTGGTCAACAGGATTTATGTTTTCTTTATGGATTAACATGGATTGTTTCTGGTCAGTCATTCAGCACTTTGTTTAGGCAGCCATTAGGTCCGTGCCCCAACCGGAAGTCCGTCTGCGTCCGCTTTTAAAAATAGTTTTGAAGGCTTGCCTCACAGCCTTGCCTGATTTGTCTTTTAAAGTCACTACCCAAGCATGCTTGGACAGCATGTCGATGCATGTCAGTATGTATTTAAAACCTTTATTGTACTTTGCATATTGACCCATATCCAGTAACTCAGCCTGCAATTGTCTGTCTATGTCAGAAACAATGACAGGATTTCTTTTGAATCTGACTCTCGCTGCTTTGTGTAAAGTGTAAGGATCTTGCCTCGAAAGCCATTCTGCAACACCTTTCCTGCTGACACCTTTATCAATTTTCTTTGCAGCCTTATACAGCTGAGTCACACCGGTAAAACTGTCCACTTTTTTTGCATTAAAATATGTACTCCAGAACAACTGATCAGTCATCTTCTTTCATCAACTCCCCTAATAATACCCTTTAGCTTGCCAACGTCTCGTCACCAGTAAAATAATAAGTGTGCTCTTTTATCCCTTAATCATTTTATCACAGACAGCAATGTGTAACTATATTTTATTCATATCCTACAAAAGTCATAACAGTATTTTATATGCATTGTGATACACACAGCAATTGTGTTAATACAAAAGGTAAAACATGCAAATGATTATGACACTATCATGTTTCTATGCTAGCTGTCAATGCTTGACTGTTACTTGTATACGTATCCTACAAAAGTCATATCAGTAGTATATTATGGGCCCTGTAACATACATCAGCCACGTTACTACAGACTATCATCCATACAAAAGAGTACAACATTAGCAGTTTATGGTACATGCAACATGAGTCCTTATACATTCCACTTTGAAGATGCCCAGAGACAGTAGCAACTGGGTGGCATGTTTCACACAGACATGGGCTTCGTCCACTTTCCCCTTGTTGATAAGGTGAGTACAAAGCATACACACATTGGCCATACACCACTCATGTTGAGATTCATGCTCTTTAAGGGCTTTTTTTTGTAGCAGAAAAGATGCAGTTCACAATGGATACGGGATCGGGTTTTTTTGTGTCCATTGCCTTTAGATACACATGCCAAAAATATGGCGACATACTTTTAATCAGAGGCATTGTACCTTCTGTCAACGGTTTCAATGCGGCTCCAGAGGATACATTGAATGCAGTTTTCTTTACAACATATACAGGGTCTTTTAGTATGTCCCTTATCACATGGTACATGGTACCCTCAAAGATTGACAGGAATACCAGGATCATTTCTTTATCACGTATCATCTGAAAGTATATCATAATACACTTTATACAGATTAGTGTGTCACTTTCTTATATTCAGGAAAAGCGAGTGCTAAATCACTTTTATTAAACACAAGATAAGCGACAGCTTCTGCATAATGTATAATGACAGACTCATTCCCATCTTTCTGCAGACTAAACTCTAAGAGATCAACAGCAGTACAGAGAAAACCAAAAAAGTTTTCCAGATTGTAAGGACTATGCATAAACTCCATAAGAATATCTTCCATCACTTGCTGAAGAGTAGCATCTTCTTGCTTAAAATAGTCTGTGGTTATTTTCAAGGGTATTTCTGGGATGCCGTCAAAAAATTCTTGGCCTGTCTCTAAAAGTACACACAGTGCTTGTCCTCCAGGCAGGTTTAAAACAGATTGTTTTGATCTGTAATTTACTAGTTTGTAAATAAGTGACTGTACTCACTGGCAGGGGGATTCCCATTTTTCTATGCTCTGAAAAAACATATATTGTGATGTTAAGTGACCTTTCAGCCCATGGAGCAGTTTGACAAGCTGAGAAGCCACTTTCACAATTTCAGGGATATCACATTGTTTTTCTGTTTCAAATCAGACACACACATAGCTATGATGATCATAACAAAGGTGACAAAGGCGGGGTAAATGATTTTTCAAAAATTAACATGGTCCCTGATCTTCTTTTTAGAAATTTTTTAAAGGAGCCTTTGCTGACCAGATGATATGCATCTTTTTTAATCTCACTGTCTGTCTCCTGTAACATTTGTATTACTAACCACATGGGGTCATTGGACTTTCTCACATCATTTAAAATGTGATTTATGGTTTCCAGGGTACAATTGGTCATATTTAACCCCTGATGCTTCATAGTGATTGCCAAGATCACCAGCATGAGCTGCCCTATATGTATGGCTTCAGAAACATTTCTGTATGCTTCTTTAGACATCAAGCCATCAAGGATACATGAATGGTTTTTCTGACCTAGATCATCTATCTCACACCCTGGACAGGAATCAACCAATTTACACTGTATCACCCTCTGTATCACTGAGGCAATTACGCCATGAATGGTGTGGTACACAACATACTTACAATACATGTCGTGGTCAGTTTTAGGGGGGTTAACACTGACATCTGTTTTTTCACTTGAGGGTCCCTGTCTAATCTCTGTTGAATAGGATGGCTCTGGCTGTTTAGGTCATTTTCCTCTGTTGAGTTTCCATCCCATGTCTGTGCGGTGACTACATCCAGGCCAATAAGGAGCTAGTATGTGGAAGACAGAGCAGGTTGCTTGAGCTGCGATGCAGACCACTGGTTTCATTAATAAATAAACAATACATCCATGGAGGAGGTATATGTGGAAATGGTGGAGATGGTGTTTAGTAATTATAGGTGGAGGAGGCCAGTGTCTATTGACATCTGAGGTAGCAGAGCTGGAGTAATTAGGAATATTTAAAAGACAAACTGCAGGCAGCAAACACCTTTCCCCCATAGGGATCAGCACTATTTCTGTACAAATACTGTGGTAGTACTTAATGTAATTACCCTTTTTTTGGAATGTGGATGTTGTTAAGACTTTTGTTATGATTATTTTGTAATTAATGACTCATGTCATTAAAGATGGCCACCATTCACCATTTAGCAAAATCTCTTCAACTGGTGTTACTTGTTGAATGAGTATGCTACATTCATATTATAGTTGTACTAGGAGGGTTCTTGATGTCTACATGTCGCGGATAGTAAGCGCCACAAAAATATTTAGTTTTTGCGTTGTGTGTGTGGGCGTGGCAGGTGTCAGGGCTGGTTGTGGCACTTTTAAAGACTTCAAGACAACATATCTTGCTTCGGGATGGGGTTAATCTAAATGAAAAGTAAAATGTGTATCTTGATATTTTTGGCAGATGAACCTTATTACTATAGTAATACAAAATGTTTATGGTAACTTGACTGCTGCTTTACTATAGAGCAAGGACTTAACAATGGTTTAGGGCAAGGGTAGTCAAATTAAAGTGATTAACAGCAGATAACACAACCATCACAAATCCAATGAGAAATGTAGAAAAATAACTTAAAAAACTATAGTAAGTTGAAAGGGGTTGGGGGAATTCCTACTAACTTCTGCCTTGTTCCACTTCTGCTGCCACATCATCCAAGAAACAGCTCTCACAGCCTTCCAGACTGGAATTGTCATCAGGTGGAAATTCTCTCAGCATTGCTTCTTCATCAGCCTCACTGCTGCTGGAAGCTTTAGCAATGCTAACTTCTTCATTGTCATCATCATCACCGAGACACAGTTTGTGTGGCAACATCATAGATATCACTGTGTTATGTGGAATGTGCCCCTCAATCATTTTGATGAATGTTAGCATGGACACATTCTTGTGTGAAAAATTGGTCCTCTGGTCATGTAAAATGGCCCCAACTGAACTAAATACTCATTCCACACTGACAATGGATGGTGGGCAGCTCAGATATTTAACAGCAACTGATGATAGAGCTGGCCAATCAGTCACTTTATAACACAGTGGTTAATGATTTAAGAGAAATTGAAAGATGGGCAGAAAATAATAAAATGGCATTCAACCAAGATAAGCGTGTGGTCCTGAATTTTGGAAGAAACAACCCTATATACCCATATACCATAAATAATAAAATCCTGGCTCTAGTAGACAAAGAAAGAGACCTTGGAATTGACAGTTAACAATAAATTGTCATCATCAAATCATTGCAAAAAGAATGCACTAACAGCAAACAGGTTACTAAATTGTTTCAAATGCTCTTTTGGTAACAGAAGCGAGCAGTGCATGCTACCACTGTACAGGTCATGTATCTGCCCACATCTGGACATGGGCTCTCCTTTTTGAAGTCCATATCTCAGAAAGGATGTTGAGTTACTGGAAAGGGTCCAGAGATGGACCACCAAAATAATTCCATGACTTTCACATGTAAGCTATATTGAGAGATTAAAACACACAACATGAGTTAGCCTTGAACAGAGGCAAAAAAGGGGATCTACTAAATCTTTATAAAATACTACAAAATCAGAATCTACAAATGGAATGCGAATTTGAATTTATGACATGTCTCAATAACCTTAGAAGTCATAATAAACAACTGGTGGTGCCAAATACCAATACCACTAAACGTGATAATTATTTCAATGTGAGTGGTGAAGACTTGGAATAACTTGCCCCAGCATGTTGTTGATGCACCAGCTTTTGACATATTCAAATCTAGATTTGCTCCTAGGTTGGAGACATAGAGAAAACTGATACACCCATGTTGTTGTGAGAGACATTCCAGATGGACACAAGCCTACTTATATCTTATCTTACTGAGTAAACTGTGTAAACTTTGTTGCTCCAGTACTACAATGGCCCATCAATATTGGCAAGGTGCTTTGTGCCCCCCATGTAGGCCTTCATCATTTGTTCTGCTGCCCTGAGTCTGGCTGCTTTGTCAGTCTCCTCCTCCTTTTCTTCCATATTTTCCACTCCCACCTAACAGAGAACAAGCCAAACTGGATTAGTTGCCTTTTTCTGCTGTAACATACCCATTTTGTCAGATTGTGTTGCCTGTGAACTGCTGGTAGTGGTAGCAACACCCGTTCTCTGTACAGTTTGTGTCTTATGTGCCTTCTTCATCTATGTGCCAGATACCAGTCTAATGAGGTACTCAGTCAACTTTTTTAGTTGCTGATTATCTCCTTCAATTATAGATATCAGGCTATGTTTGTAGCATGGATCAAGCATGATAGCAATTGCAAATTCATCAGACCGTAGAATGCCAGAAATATAGGTATTGCTGTCCAGCACATGGAGCATGTGATCCATTAGATCACAAATACTATGATCCCCACCTGCCTCCAGCTGGTGTCAGACATTAACCAGTATCTGCCTCAGCACACATATAAGGGGTATTGATTAACCTATACAGGCAGTGTCCCCACTCACTGCCTGTGTTGCATGCTTGAATGGATGGAGAATGCATATTAGCCCATCCATTTGTCACCACTGCTCTGTTGTTAGAGTGATGGACACTCCAGCACTGTCTCAGGCAGTGTGCAGCAGCAGGTATTCTGAAACTGCCTTATATTGTTCATTACGGCAGTTAATCATGTACAGCATGGAGTTTCACCTGGTCACAACATCAAGCATCATACGGTGCTGAAGCAGAAGGTTATTGCACTGGAGCTCATGTAGATGGTCACGGGCTTTTGCAAAATGGGTGAAGTGCACACATATGTGGCAGGCGACAGTCACAGTTTCTTTAATGTCTGCATGGTTTAGAAACTGCTGCACAACAAGATTAAGGCAGTGTGCCAGGCAGGGCACCCTGAAAAAACCACCATCACTAATGCACTTTACAACGTTTGCACCATTATCACTTGCAATAAATCCTGCTGTGAGTGTGTGTGTGTGTGTGTGTGTATGTGTGTTTGTGTATACCATGTATGAATCTCATCCAGCAGAACATGAAGCATTTTCTCACTCGTGTGAGATCCGGTAACACTTTGCATACTGAGGGTGGCATGTTGCTGAACTCCCGGGGTGTTGCTAGCACCACAGTTTTGCTTCAGGCAGGTTTTGCCAGGCCCCAAATCAACTACCCCTGGTACCTGTGCCCAGTGTGCTGTTATGCATAGATATGAGCTTGCCACTGTTTGTCCACGTATCCATGCTAAGATGGATATATTCTGTTGCAGAATGCTTCATTGCATGTATTATGGAATTAGAAACTCCACCTTGGCATGGCAAGTTTAGAGAAATAGGTTCATGATGGAATCTGCAATTTGGGACAGGCATGGGTCATCAACCTGCAGAATCCATCATTCTCCACAAATGAGAATGGCAACAGGTAGATGGCCAGCATTTCAGCAGTGGTAGCATTTAACTTGCATACAGCAGCATGATTTTGGGGGGGTACTTTGAGTTCCGCTTAGAGATGCTCTTCAGTGTGGGCTGCATCTCTGGGGCTGTTCGACCAGAACGCAGTACTTGTGGCACCAATGCTGTTCTTGTAGGGGTAACTGCTGACTCTTGGGGATGTGCAGCTCACATGAAACCAGTTATTTTGGTTGATTTTGGGTGTCGAGGCGTACTTTTCTTTTTTATATCAAAAATTTTTATTTTCAGAAGACACAAACAAGAGAAAAAAGATAACAGTACATCAATATACATAAAGCAATAACAGACTAATACTATAAATCATATTAAAACACTCTGTAAAAACATTCCTTCAATTCATGTATATGAACATATAAAGTCAGTTAGTATAACATATTAGAAATTATAGAGAACCTTAACATTCAGCTTAGAAAACAGTTGCATACCCATTGATAATGCATTAGATGATATCAGGTAAAAAGGTCAGGTACATTTTCTTTCAATATTCAGGTGATACCTTGATACCTTCCACCAAGGTGAAGAAAACAGACAAAGTTTGTTCAAAAACATCCAGTTTGCTAGCTGCGATTGCAGCAACCCTTCCATTACTAGCTAAGAGACCTAGATTATTTAGCCATTTTTTACTGAAGGGGAGACAGGTGATTTCCAATAGGATAGCAGCAATCTTTTCAGGGTAAGAGCTGCCAACAACACCCAAAATATTTGAAACTTTAAAGTTTCAGAGTCTATTCCTAGAATAAAAAGCTTGCCTGAAAAAGGTAGCCTGGAACTCATTACTTCTTCATATACCTTATGAACCTCAAGCCATATTTTCCTAATGTTTGGACACTCCCATAGCATATGTAAAAGATTGGCATATTTAGTTAAACACCTTCAACAGGGCCCTTCTTGTAAGTAGCCCATTTCTTCCAAACATTTTGGAGAATAGTAGTAATAATGAAGAATCTTAAATTGGATTGCCCTACCTTGGACCTCCTTGCAGCTCATATAAGTATTATTTCACAATTCAGTCCATTCTTCCTTTGACATGGCCTCCCCTAATTCAGTCTCTCATTTTCATTTGGATGCTTGTGAAGATTAAACAACTTTATCAGCATTAGTTAATAATTTATAACACACACCCTCCCCTTTTTTGTTGTTGCTGTTCTGCATATTTGAGCCCACTCTGGGTGCTCTGGTAGCATAAACCCTGGGGATAGAATAGAATCTTGGAGAGCCCTTCTAATTTGTAGGAATTTAACAAATTGGAATCTGTGTAACATGCCAGATACAGATTGGTCAATACCAGCAGGGACATCTGCCAGAACTAGACACATGGTGGATTGCCTGCAGGGGGGAGGGACTCAAACAACTGGTACAACAATCCACTAGAGACAGGGCTATTCTAGATCTAGTATTGACTAATAGGGAAAGGATCACAGATCTCCAGGTAGAAGGTCACCTGAGGGCCAGTGACCATCACATGGTATGGTTCAATGTGGCCACTAGACCAAAATCATCCCATTCCAAGGCAAAAATATGGGACTTCAGAGGAGCTGACTTTGATAAGATGGCCAACAGAGTTAAGCAAGCCCTGGCAAAAAGAAATACAGGTGAGGGGGTACAGGCAAAGTGGGCAAGGCATTAAAGATGCAATACTTTAAGCAACATCCCATTGTGTTAGCGAGAAAAGGAAGTGCAAACGAAGAAGGAAAACACTTTGGTTCTCAAACACAGTAGCAGAAAAGGTCAAAGCCAAAAGGCTGGCCTTCAGGAAATATTAGGGAATGCAGCAGGATGAAGATAGGGAGGCATATCAAACCTCCCTAAGGGAAGCAGGGACGACAGTAAGGCAGGCAAAGGCCCAAACTGAGGAAACACTAGCATGAACAGTAAAAGAAGGTGACAAGACTTTCTGTAGATACATTAGTGAAAGGAGAAAGTCCAGAGGGGGTATTGCTAAGATCAAAGGAGATAAGGAGGCATGTGAGGAGGAGGACCATGTAAAAGCATCTATCCTAAATAGATACTTCTGCTCAGTATTTACTGAAGAGAAGGTAGGGCAGGGCCCACAGCTCTGCACCATGGACACGGGGGAGGGAGGTGTACACTAGTCCCTTCACAAAAGAAAGGGTCCTACAAGAGCTCGATAAGCTCAGGGTGGACAAAGCAATGGGACCTGATGGCATACATCCCAGGGTACTAAAGGAGCTAAGAGTGTAACTAGCAGAGCCATTATCAGAACTGTTTAGTGAGTCTTTTAGTACAGGAGAGGTCCCAGAAGACTGGAGAAGGGCTTATGTGATCCCACTCCACAAGAGTGGTAACAGGGAGGAGGCAGGGAACTACAGACCAGTCAGTCTTACCTCAGTAGTGGGCAAGATTATGGAGATACTGCTTAAGGAAAGGATAGTGCATCACCTGGAATCCATAGGAGCACAGGATCCAAGACAGCATGGGTTTACAAAAGGAAGGTCCTGTCAAACTAATCTCATAGATTTCTTTGACTGGATAACCAGAGTGGTGGACCAAGGGGGAGCAGTTGATGTTGCCTACCTTGACTTCAGCAAAGCTTTCGATACTGTTCCACATAGAAGATTGATTAAGAAGCTGGGTAGGCTCAGGGTGGGTCAGACGTTGGTCAACTGGATGGCAAACTGTTTGATGGGCAGAAAACAGAGAGTGGTGGTAAATGGTATACAGTCAGAAGAGATGCAAATCACAAGTGGGGTACCTCAGGGATCAGTCCTGGGGCCAGTCCTTTTCAATATCTTCATCAGTGACATTGCAGATGGACTGGAGGGTAAGGTTTGTCTGTTTGCAGATGACACCAAGATCTGCAACAGAGTAGATGATCCAGATGGTGTGGGCAGAATGAGAAGAGATCTGGATAAACTAGAAAAATAGTTAGTCGAGTGGCATCTGGGGTTTAATGCAAAGAAGTGCAAGATCATGCACATAAGGAAGAGAAACCAGAAGCCACCTATAGGCTGGGAGGGGAGTTGCTGGCAGTCATAAGGGAAGAAAGAGGCTTGGGCGTCATCATGACTGATGACCTGAAATCATCCGAGCAGACCTCTAAAGCAGTAGGTAAGGCTAAAGGGATGTTGGGGTGTATTAGTAGGGGTATCACAAGTTGGAAGAGGGAGGTAATAATCCCTCTTTACAAGACACTGATTAGGCCCTATCTGGAGTACTGCATGCAGTACTGGAGGCCACACCTTCACAAGGATATTAACCAAATTGAGGAAGTCCAAAGAAGGGCAACCAAAATGGTGCAGGGACTGCATCAGAAAACATATGAGGACAGATTAACTGAACTCAATAGGTATATTCTAGAGCAAAGGAGGGAAAGAGGTGATATGATTGAAACATTCAAACACCTTAAGGGCATTAACAAGGTGAAAGAGTTTAACATGTTTCAGTATAAGAACATTAGCAGGACAAGAGGTTATGGGCAGAAAATGATAATCCACCAAAAGAGGAGGAACAACTGGAGAAATGGTCTATAGAGTTGCAACTGGGGTTTAACACAAAGAAGTGCAAAATCATGCACGTGGGGAAGAGAAACCCTGAAGCAGAGAACAGACAGAACACCAGGAGGAAGGAGCTACTGGTATAACTAAAACTTCTTTACTGGGACTAAGAACTATAACTCTTGTACTGGGGCCTTCACTTTAGGGTAAAAAAAGAGTTAAGTGTGTTTGTCAGAGGTAGTTGAAATAAATTGTTATCTGTTATCTGTGTTATCTGTGTACTTATCTAGGTGCTTGTCACAGGTGTCAGAAGGTAATTGTTATCTGTGAAATTAACTAAGCGTAGAAAGATTTGCAAAGTAGGGGGAGTGGCTTAGCTAGAAGGAGCCAGGTTAAAACCAGATTTAAAAACTGCCTTAGATAGCTTCTGCCAGAGAACAGACAGAACACCAGGAGGAAGGAGCTACTGGTATAACTAAAACTTCTCTACTGGACTATATTGCCTCCTTCCCTCCCTCCACCCCCACCCCCACCCTAAACAAGTTCTACTTTTATAGGCAAATGATTTAACTGACAACAGCAACTTCCTGTTTGGGAGCAGAAAGTGAGTGTTCACAGAGTCACCAAAGACTCACCACCCTAGAAGGGCAAGAGTAGCTCTCCATTCCCCCCTAGCTGCTGGAGGTCTGACTCTGAGCAAGTAAGGAGACTACTGAGAAATATAGGAACTTCTTGTCTCAGAACAGGAAGATCAGGAGCTAAAAGGGCACAGAGGCAGTAAGTAAGTAGGGAGAGAAAAAAAAGAAATAAACAAACAGAGGAAAGAGTAAATATTCCAAACAACAGTTAGGAGGCCAGAAAAAAGACATGATGGGAGTAGTACAGTGCAGTGGCTGTGGAGCAGCAGTCTTCTGGAATACGTTCTGGAGGATGCAGTGTTGTCCCATCTGCAGGCACCTCTCCGGGCTGAGGGAGGAGGTTGCTCATCTCCAGGCTGAGTTGGCCAGGATTTGTGGGACCTCCTCTCCCACCCAGGGACCACCAGGGTCACTTCCATTGCCTCAGAGGTTGCCAAGAAAGAGGAGCAGTTGGACCACAGTGGGCACCGGGAGTGTGAGGGTGGTGGAACAGAGGCGCATCCCTCCAGTTGTACCTCTCCACAATTTCTATGATATTCTAGAAAAGTGTGGTTTCTCTATGGAGGCACCCACAGTGGAGACCAAGGAGGATGCTGGGAACCTCCACAAAGGAGACCCACAGGAGGGTGGCATGGGATCCCACAGGGGAAGGAAACAACTCCTGGTGGAGGACTCCATTGTTTGGAAGGTAGAACTGGGGAAAGAAGGTGAGAGGGAGGTAAGGTTCCTGCCTGGCACCATGGTTTGAAGGGACATGGAGTGAGTCCTCAGGATCACAGAAGCAGCTGCACAGGGGAGGGAGCTGGATGTCATTGTCCACCTAGGGACAAATGACCTGGCTAAGAAAGGAATCAGAGCAGTGCAAGAAGTGTTTATGAAGATTGGGAGGGAGCTTAGACAAATAGCACACACGGTAACCTTCTTGGAGGTGCTGCCTGTCTATGGCATGGGTGAGGCTAGGGTGCTCCACACCATGGGAGTCAATCAGTGGTTGAAAAACTGGTGCAGAGCTCAGGGATTTGGCTTCATTGGGGACTGGGGGTCCACCTGGAGGGATGCAGGCCTATACTGGCATGATGGTCTGCATCTGTCCAGAAGGAGAACCAGGATCCTAGGTGATAGGTTTAAATACTTCATTGGCAAGCATTTAAACTAGCCAGGGGGGAGGCACTGGAAAGGAGCAGGAAAATCCTAGCCCCCCCCCAAAAATCAGGGTACTAAGTGAGGTAGACACCAACATAGAGATGTCAATAGGGAGAAGTGCATGGGGTAAATGGAGAAAGTGACAAACACAATAAGGACAGAGATGGGGCAAAAAGGGGTAAGGCCACCAAGAAATGGAGGGTAATGAGTACCAACGTCCATAGTCTGGGCAACAAGCTCCCAGAATTTGATGGAAGAGGGATGTCTGGATATTGTAGCAGTCACAGAAACATGGTACACAGAGAACCATGACTGGGATGTTAACATACCAGGGTACACAACCTACAGGAGAGACAGGGAGGGCAGAAGGGGGGGAGTAGCTCTCTATGTAAGGGAAGGGATAAAAGCAACTGAACAAAAGAGTAAACAGGGAGGAGATGAGGCACTGTGGGTCACCTTAGAGACTGGAAATGGCACCACAATCTGCACAGGGGTTGTATACAGACCTCCATGCCAGAGGAAGGGAATGGACAAGGATATGATAGAAGGCATACTTAGGATGGTAGAGAAAGGGCAGATACTGTTGATGGGGGTCCTTAATGTGTCAGATGTTAACTGGAGCACCTTTGCTGCAGCGACATCAAAAAGCAGGGCCATTCTTGATGCCCTTCAGGTGGCATGCCTCAGACAGCTAGTTTTGTAACCTACTCATGAGGTAGCAATCTTAGACCTCGTACTCTCAAATGAGGACAGTGAGAGAATCTCAGATCTAGAAGTAGGTAGCCATTTGGGAACAAGTGACCACCAAACAGTGTGGTTCACGATAAACTCAGCTACAGGGTCAAGCTATACAAAAGTGAGGGTTCTGGACTTCAGGAGGGCTGACTTTGGGAAGATAGGAGAGTGCCTTAGAAAAGCACTAGCAAACAGGCTAGAAGGAGGGGTGGAGCAACAATGGGGAAATATGAAAACTGCGATCACAGAGGCAACAAGCCTTTGTGTGAAGCAAATAAACAAATCAAAATGAAAGAAAAAGCCACTATGGTTCTCAAAAGAGGTGGCAGTGAAGGTTAAGGAGAAAAAGATAGCATTTAGGAAGTATAAGGAAACACAGAAGAAGCAGGACAGAGAACTGTACCAGTTAAGGCAGAAGGAAGCAGGGTTGGTAGTCAGAATAGCAAAGGCACAAACTGAGGAAAAGATAGCCAACTCAGTTAAGAAGGGGGATAGAACCTTTTATATCAGGGAGCTTCAAAAGACAAAGGGAGGAATAGTGAGGCTGAATCGAATGGATGGAGGGTGGGCAGAGAGTGACAGTGAAAAAGCAGGGATACTGAATGAATACTTCTGTTCAGTATTCACAAAAGAGGAAGTGGGGGAGATGCCTAATCCAATTAACAGAAGCACTCTGGAGAGGGGGGTCGATCCCAGTCCTTTCACAGAAGAAAGGGTTCTGAAAGAACTCCTAAAACTGAAGGTGGACAAAGCAATGGGGCTAGATGGAATTCACCCCAGAATTCTAAAAGAATTAAGCAGAGAACTAGTGACACCACTGACTATCCTTTTTGACAAATCATGGGAGCATGGAGTGGTACCTGAAGACTGGAAGAAGGTTCATGTGATTCCCCTTCACAAAAGTCGGACCAAGACAGAGGCAGGAAACTACAGACCTGTCAGTTTGACCTCTGTGGTAGGGAAAGTGATGGAATCACTTCTGAAGGAAAGAATTGTTGAGTACTTAGAGGCCAGTGGGGCACAGGACCCAAGGCAGCATGGGTTCACAGTGGGAAGGTCATGTCAGATGAATCTAATTGATTTATTTGACTGGGTGACCAAAGTAGTAGACCAGTGAGGGGCTGTGGACATGGCCTACCTAGACTTTAGCAAGGCATTTGACACAGTCCCACACAAAAGATTAGTAGTAAAATTAACCAGCCTGAGAGTGGGTCCCAGGGTGGTAGTCTTGGTAAAACACTGGCTGAACAACAGGACACAGAAGGTAATTGTAAATGGAGTCCACTCTGAAGACAGAGGGGCAACTAGTGGGGTACCGCAGGGTTCAGTACTGGGTCCAATCCTTTTTAATGTCTTTATAAGTGACATTGCAGAGGGACTGGAAAGAAAAGTATGCCTCTTTGCAGATGACACAAAGATCTGCAACAGGGTTGATACACAAGGAGGCGTGGAAAGGATGAGAAGGGACTTAGCAAGGTTGGAGGAATGGTCAGAAGTATGGCAGCTTGGATTCAATGCAAAGAAGTGCAAAGTAATGCACCTGGGAAACAAAAACTCAGGAGAAGATTACACAATGGGGAGGGTAGTAACAACATCAAAAATGGAAAGGGACCAGGGGGTAATCATATCAGATGACCTTAAGGTTGGCAAGCAATGTGAGAAGGTGGTAGGGAGGGCTGGGGGGTTACTGGGATGTATAGGGAGAGGCATCAACAGCAGAAAACAGGAAGTTGTTATCCCCTTGTACAGACAGTTGGTGAGACTGCATCTGGAGTACTGCATCCAGTTCTGGAGACCCCACCTCTGCAAGGACATAGACGGGATGGAGGCAGTTCAGAGGAGGGCAACTAAAATGATGCAGGGTCTGCAAGAGAAGCCATACGAGGAGAGACTAAAGGAGCTTAATATGTATACCATTGAGGAGAGGAGGGAGAGGAGGGAGAGGGGGGACATGATAGAAACGTTCAAGTACCTCAGTGGAATCACCAACGTCCAAGAGGGTAGCATCTTTCAGCAGAAGAGATGTGCAAGAACAAGGGGACACAATTTGAAGATAGAGGGGGGACAGCTCAGGGGCAATGTGAGGAAGTATTTTTTCACAGAGAGGGTGGTGGACGCATGGAACAGCCTTCCTGAGGAGGTTATGGGGTCTAAAACTGTGGGAGAATTCAAAAATGCATAGGACAGACATAAGGCAATTTTTGTGGGGGGTAGAAAGAAATAGGTTGTTGGTTAAATAGGATCTGCAGCTTATCCTCTAAGTAGGGAAATGGGCAGACTAGGTGGGCCAAGCGGTCCTTATCTGCCATCAAAGTCTATGTTTCTACCTATAGGTTGGGGGGGGGTTGCTGACAATCACAAGGGAAGATAGAGACTTAGGCATCATCATCACAGATGACCTAAAAGCCTCCAAACAGACCACAAAGGCAGTAGGGAAGGCTAGAGGGATGTTGGGGTGTAAGGCTAGAGGGATGTTGGGGTGTATTATTAGGGTATCACAAGCCATAAGAGGGAGGTAACGATCCCTCTTTAAAAGACACTGGTTAGGCCCCATCTGCAGTATTGTATACAGTACTGGAGGCTTCACCTGCACAAGGACATTGACAGGATAGAGACAGTCCAGAGAAAGGCAGCCAAAATGGTACAGGGACTGCAACAGAAGTCATATGAGGACAGATTACTGGAGCTCAGTATGTATACCCTGGAGCAAAGGAGGGAGAGGGCTGATATGTTTGAAACATTCAACTATCTTAAGGCATTTACAATGTGAAAGAGTCTAACATGTTTCAATATAAGAAAATTAGCAGGACAAGAGGACGCAGCATGAGATTAGTGGGAGGCCGATTAAGGGGTAATGTGAGGAAGTTCTTTTTCACAGAAAGGGTGGTGGATGCATGGAATGGCCTACCTCAGGAAGTGGTAGATATGAATACAGTGCAGGGATTCAAACAGGCATGGGTTAGGCATAAGGGAGCAATACAGATGAGTATGAATAGATAGGCCATTGACAGAGCAAAGGCCTATGGCACATTCATAAGGTAGAAAAAGAAATGGGCAGACTGGATGGGCCTTGCAGTCCTTATCTGCCGTTAGCTTCTATGTTTCTATGTTTTCTCTAATATCTGTAAATGAGAGCAGTATTCTGCTTTTATCACCTATTATATCTCCTGTATTTGTTATTCTGGCCTTTAGCCATTCAGTGTCTACCAAAGGTTTGCCACCATATCCAGTTTCTATATTATTCCATATAGTAGTTAGTGCTATTGGAAATTTTGTGAACACTAAGATTTTCTTTACCTCTTTGATTATTTTGATGGCTGATTCAACACAGGGATTGTTCCTAATAAACTTTGGGGTAGGTATAAACAACAGATCTGAGGGTTTGAAAGGAGAGGCAAGTGCCTGTTCCACAGAAAACCACAGTGGTGTCTCATCAGACTCATCCGCTAAGATATAGCTAACTGCTTCTTTAAACAGAAAAGAGACGTGATGTCTTTTCCAGTCAGGTAATGCAAAACCACTTGCCAGCCAAGGAGTTCTGATTTTTTTTAACGACAACCTTGTAGGTTTATCCTGCATAAGAAGGTTCTTATCATTCTGTCAATTTGTTTAAAAAAACGTATGCATACTGATGAGAATGGCTTGAAAAAGATAAAAGATTTTGGGTGCAGCGATCATTTTTATGGCATTGATTTTGCCCCACAATGATAAGTTTAGACTTTGCCATTATAAAAGATCACATTCTAAGTGTTTTAATAGAGGTGCCATATTTAAATCCAATATCTTGCCAATAACTTTAGATATTGTAAGCCTCAGGTATCTGATGTGCTGTTTGCACTGTGTTAACAGGTCTAAAGCCCCTAACCCCTCCATTATCTTATACTGTGGACAAATAGGTAATATTTGGGTTTTGTCCCAGTTTATTCATAAGCCAGATATCTGGGAGAATGACCTCCAAAAGCTTACTTAAGTCATTAAATGGCCTACCGGTATTGTCTGTTGTGATTAGTAAGTCACCTGCATAAACAAATACCCGAGGACTCCACCTCCTTCAGATATCCGGGTGCCTGGCTGGACCAACACCAAAACTTTTCTGTACATATTGACGCTATCCTGAAAATATTGTGCTCCAAGCTGGGTGCCCTGTACAGGAACAGTGGCTGCCTTCCCCACCCAGCTAGGCACCATATTGTACAGAGAATAATACTCCTCATTTTTAACTATTGTGATATAGTCTACAGTGCTGCTCCCAAGTCTTCCCTTGCCAGATTGGATCCTCTTTTCAATGCTTTCTGTCGGTTTGCTCTAGACTATCTCTTCCACACACATCACTGCTCCATGTACCACTTGCTAGCCTTCCCCTCCTTAGAATGCAGACAGCTCTTATACTGCATTAAATTCACCTCTAAATTCTGGCTTGGGACTGTTCCCTCTTACTTTTCCTCTTCACTTACTGTTCCTCCCCCCTCCTTCCAGCATCTTAGATACTCTGACTCACGCCTTCTAGCCATGCCCCATTGCTCCACCTCCATAGGTCAGAATGCTTTTTCCTACCGGTTCCCTAAGCTTTGGAACTCACTTCCTTCCTATTGGATTCTTCTCATCTGCAGCTTATATCTCCTCAGCACTACATAACTATTATTCCACAAACTGTACTTGTTTTCAAGCCTCCCTTCTCTTCAACTACCCTTGATTTGTCTGCCTTCTGACACACCCTCCCCTTCCCACTTCTCTCCTATCTCACCCCATTTTTTCCCCCTCCCCTTCAGTTTCCCAGCCTCTACCCTGTGTTTTTTCTCCTCCCCCAGCTGCATTCAACACACTACTTTGCAGCCTAGGCAGTCGCCTCCCTCTACCCTTTTAATTTACCTCCCTCATTCCCCCCATGCTCCTCCTCCTCTTCCCAGGTGTGACTGCCATGCAGGGTTCCCAGTATCCTGTAAGGGTACAGCTCCCAGGTTGCTGCTTCCTCTTCTCCCTGGTGCCATCCCTCTCTCATCCCCCCCTTTTCCACTTGCTTTACACTGCCGTTTCTCTCCACTCACCCCCTCCCACTCCTTGGCCCTCTCCTTCCCTTTCCCCCCTCACCTCTTCGCCCTGTGTCTGTTCCACTTTTAGGGTTCACAGCATCCTGAAGGGCTCAAGGTCCTGTATTGTCACTCTCTATTGCCACTGTTCATCGTTCCACTCTCAGCCCACCTTCTTCCCCACTTCAGTTCCGTACTGCCCTCTTCTTTTCCTTTTCCACTCCCCCCCACCCTTCTTCTCTTCTTCTCCTGGGTCTGGACCACCTTGCAGGGTTCTTAGCATCCTGAAGGGTACAGCCTCTGGTCTGTCCCTCTCATTTGCCTTTTATGTCCCCTCTCCACTCCCCCGCCCCTCACCTCTTGTTTTCCAGGGTCTGGACCGCCTTGCAGGGTTCTCATCATCCTGAAGGGGTACAGCCTCCAGTCTGCCCCTCTCCTTTGCCCTTTTCTCTCACCTCTTCTTCTTCTGGGTCTGGACCACCTTGCAGAGTTCTCAGCATCCTGAAGGGGTACAGCCTCTGGTCTGTACCTCTCCTTTGCCCTTTTCTCTCCCCTCTCCCTCCTCACCTCCTCCTTTCCTGAGTCTGGATCACCTTGCAGGGTTCTCAGCATCCTGAAGAGGCACTTCTCCCAGCTTGTCTCTCTTCCTTGCCCCCCTCTCTCTCTCCCCCCCACCTCTTCCTTTTATGGGCCTGGTCTGCCTAGCAGGGCTCTCAGCATCCTGAAGGGGCACTGCTCCCGGTCTGTCTCACTCCATTGCCTCTGCCGCCTTTTCTCTCTCAGTCCCCCCTCCCCACTTGCCTTTGCATGCCTCTCCATAGGGTTACTCATAGCGCTTATCAACTTTGTGCTCAGCCTAATACCCCCCAACACTAATTGACATCCTTAATCTGCTGCCTTGGCCAATCGAGTTGCCTATTCTCTACCATCATTTGTTGATTATCCAAATGGCTATTGCTCCCTGGACCTGACACTCTGGTCAGAGATGGTCTGAACTAACATTTCTCTCTGTATTAGCCACATTTGCGCTGTGCTTGTCCAACCATGCTCTTATTAGATTTATGTAAGCGTATGTACTAGTCAATTGTTATTGTGTTCTCACTTGCTTATGTTATTGTTTGATCTCCCTATTTTTGTAATCCCCTTCCCCAGGATGCTTCTGGAAATGAGCTGGTCCCAGCTCATGTTGCCTTCCTGGTGAAATTTTTTCAAATACATAAATAAATAAATAATTAGTCACTTTGTTTTCGCCCCATGAATATTTCGTTTTTCTGAGAATTTCCTAATCAGGGGTTTTAAAGCTAGTATGAACAAATACGCTGAGACGGGCAGCCCTGTCTGGTCTCCCTAAAAAGACCAAAGGACTCCAAGACTAAACCGTTTGTTATAACCTTAGCAGAAGGTTTACTGTAAAGGCTCTTAACTGAGAAAATTAACCCTTCACCCACATTCATTCTTGTTAGAACCACATGCATATATTTCCACTGCAAAGTGTCAAATGCCTTGCAGAAATCTATGGCTATAACTCCTGATGGAATAGAATGTTTGGAAGCTGTCCAGATAACATTAAACATCCTATACACATTTTTTGCCCCAGATCTCCCCACCACAAAACCCACTTGTTGTTTTCCTATCAATTTAGTAACATACAGCTTGAGTCATATTGCAAAAATCTTTGTTAGAATCTTATAATTAACATTTAACAGCAAAATGGGTCCATAATTCTCACACTTTAAAGGAAAACTGTACCCTCATATCTTCTAAATGTTAATAGTTTCCATGTCAACAGACAACTCTTTTCATGTAGCTGTTAAAGATGTATGCAACTGCTTCAGTTAGTTTTCACGCTTCATACTAGGCCCTGTCACTGTCCTGGGAGGGTCCATTTCATGGTTGTTGAAATCTCATTGTCCCTGAGAGCTGCATTAGCATATGAGAACATGATGTCAGATCACCCATTTATATCATGTATCTATATGCTAAAATAACAAATACCCTGCAAAAATTCTCTGGAAACTTATAAACCGAATGGAATTTAAAGGGGGAAAAAACCTGCATTACAACTCAGATAGCTTGTAAAACTCTTTGAAGGTAAATGTGGTATTTCACACCTTCTTGCAGCTTAGTTCTTTTAAAATTACTTAAGCAGAGAGGCATACTGGGGAGTTTAAAGGATGATTACGCATCACATTCTCATATGCTAATGCACCTCTCAGGAACAATGAGATTTCAACAACCACGAAATGGACCCTCCCAGGAGCATGACAGGGCCTAGCATGAAGCATGAAAACTAACTGAAGCAATTGCATACATCTTTAACAGCTACATGAAAAGAGCTGTCTGTTGACATGGAAGCAAATGACATTTAGAAGATATGAGGGTGCAGTTTTCCTTTAATGACTCCTTGTCATTTATTAAATTAAGGGTAATGCGAGATTCCTGCATTGTTCCAGGCAGTGGCTTATTCTCAGGGATTTCTTTATACATTTCTGAAACGTATTTATGTGTTTTTTCATTTAGGTGCTTATAAAATTCAGATTTTAGCCCATCAGGACCTGGGGCCTTATTGGGGGTCAAATCCTTGATGGCCAGTGTTATCTCTTTAAAAGATATTGGTCTACTCAAGTCTTTCTTTTCAGAGTCTGACAGGGTCAGAAGGCTGAGTTGAGGAATTCTTCACTAATATTTCCTGGCAGGCCACCTGCACTTTTGTACAATTGTTTATAAAAATTCCTAAATACTGCATTAGTTTCTTCATTGGTGACTATCACAGAATCTTGTTTATTGCGAATGCCTGCTATGGTGTTCCAATTTTGTCTTGCCTTCAGCCGGTATGCTAACAACTTACTAGCTTTTTCTCTCATCTCCCAGCATGGTTGCCTCATCCTAAATGAGGCATACTCTGCCATTGCTGAATATATTTTATTTATGTCATATTTCAGGTTGGTGATTTTAATTAGCAGCTGGGCATCTGAACTTTTGGGTCCTTTAAAATCCTGCTCTAAAGCATGCAGTTCTGCCTCCATATTTGTTAAATCTCTTTGGGCCTCCTTCTTCTTAAAAGATGAATGGTTAATTATTGTACATCTAATATAAGCCTTAAAGGCATCCCACAAACAGGCAAAAGACACCTCTCCATTGTCATTATCTGTAAAATATTCACAAATGTCCTTATCCAACCAAATTCTGAAGTCTTCCCCATTTAGAAGTGAACTATTTAACTCCAGATGTGTGACCTAGCCTGATCCCCTCTGACAGAGAGTGAGAGCTTCAAAACGGTGTGATCTGATGAGATTGTAATTTAGGGTTACATTATTAATACCTTCTGCTAACTCCTTTGAAATTAACAGATGATAAATTTGACTATGTGTTATGCCTAGCCGGGAAAAATGAATAATCCCTGCCAGTTGAGTGAGCCAGCCTCCAGCTATCAACTAGATTCAAGTCATCCATCATACTATGCAGAGCAATTTGGGATCTTGTCTTAACTGTTCAGGTGGGAACCTTATTTCTTTTGAATAGTGGGTCCATGGCCTTGTTACCCCGAATGATCCCATGGTCTCTAATAGAGCCAAGCTTGGTAGATATTTGGTTAAAAAGCTGGTGACACATTCAGCTGAACTTTAACAGGACATAATATTTAGACACAGTCCACCTTGTATTTCCTATTAGTTCTGTAGTTCTATTCCCCATTATTTTTACTGAGGTCATGTGTATGAAAACAGGGTTTCTGATCCTGAACAGTTCATCTATTCCTGCTGCGTTCTCCCTACCTGAAGTCATAGAGCACTGCTTGTGACCTCACAGTTACTCCCATGGCAACAGACTGTGATGTCACAACAGAGGATTATGACTTGGAGTAGGGAGTAGGTTACAGAGGCAGATGAACTCAAAACAAACTCTAAGGGACAAAAATCATATTATACAGGTGCAGTAGTCTGTGCCTGTATATTAGGGTTGATGAGAGTGTTTAATGTTAAAAGGGCAGTTGTTGAACCTTAATAACTTTATAATGGTTAAAGTGATTTATATGAAATGTGGCCTGCATAATCACCCTGGGAATATGTTAGTATGTGGGAAATTGTGTCTCAATAGCGTTAGCCATTTCAGAGATGCAGAGTGTTAAAAAATAAAGAACATCTGGAGGTTTTGGCACTTTTTTATCCACATGTGTCTCCAAAATGGCTTTAGCTTCTGGGCTGAAAAACTCAGGATAGAAAGCTTTGGCCTCAGAGATGTGCCTTTTGAAGGTTTGGTGAAAAAATATTAACCCTTTCCAAAGTTATTAAACCTTGAATGTCCCATTATTTCCTATGGGGAAAAAAATAGATGTGAAAGTGACTTTTGCACACTATCATCCAGTTTTGCATACTTTGCTCCTTAATAGCTTTGCAACCCTCCAACAGATTTGCAGGGAATTTGGCATACATCAACCTAGGGCCAGGTCTCTTAATTTTGCAAATTTGATTTGAATCCCTTGTGTGGTGTCCGAGATACACAGTGTTGAAAAAAAAAACAAGTCTTAAAAGGTTTTTGCTGTTTTTTTGTGTCCACCTGTATCTCTGAAATGGCATAAGCTTCTCAGCTTCAATTTTCAGGGTAGAAAGCCCTGACCTCAGAGATGTGCTCTTTGAAGGTTTGGTGAAAAATATTAATCTATTCCAAAGTTATTCAATTTCGCATTTCCCATTATTTCCTATGAGGGAAGAAATGATATTTAGCATGATGAAGGATCCCATGTTGCAGGAGCAGGTACAATGTGGAGTTCTAGGTCAGACATAATATGCTGCCGGCTATGTTGCTTCTCCACTTAGCAAGAGAAATGAATGAAGTATACTTTTTACAAGGGGTATAATTATTGACCCTCCACTACTGTGGCACATTGGGGAGCCTACCCCCAGTGTACCAAAAGCATTAACTTTTTTAAATGTTGTTTCTGACACCAGGATGCCCACCTCTGGTGTCGCATGTCCCCCCAGCCAGTTCTAATATTAATTGGGTTTGCCGACATTGGGGAGCCCAATCTCTGTGTTAGCATTTTAAGCTTCCCCAAAGCACTGTGGGACACTGTGGAGCCCACTCTCAGTGTTCTCAAACATATGTTTTATATATTGGCTGACAAGGGGGGGCCTTATCCCCCTGTCGGCACTAGAAACTCATGCTCCCCAGCCAGTGTATGGACACTGGGGAGACCACCCCCTAGTGTCCTGATATGTCTCCCCCCAAAAGCCCCACCTCCCTACCAGTGCCAGTATAGGGACACTGGAGAGTCCACTCCCAGTGTCCTGATATGTCTCTCCCACTGAAAGGCAGTCCCCCCTACCAGTGCCAGTATAGGGATACTGAGGAACCCACTCCCAGTGTCCCCAAAACTCATTTAATAATGCTCTGTAAAGAAGAAAACTGTCCCCAGTGTCTTTTTTGTTTTTTTATACCTGAAGAAAAGAAAACGGTTCACCGTCATCCCCATAGTCTCCCTCCCCAATCCCCACCTTCTAACTGAGCATCCACCTCCCCACAACCCCTCACCCTATACTTACCCTCCGAAGGTCAGCGCTGTGATCTTCTGTGGACTGGGACACATCTGCTCTCTTCAAAGCCGAACCATGAATTGAAGAATCAAGGTAAGCTCCGAATAATGTCAGTCAATAGTGTTTTGAAATTATGTTGATATCTAAGCCATTTTTAGGTATTTTTGCACCAAATTTTCAACATGGGCTTTTCAGGACCCCACCTCATGAACAACTGGCACTGTCATTTTTTTACTCAGCCCCAAAAGATGATTTCATGGTCGCTGCACGGAATCACTTTTTGGGACTGATCGACAAATGACAGTGCTGGTGTTCATGAGGTAGTGTCTCAAAAAGCCCATGTTGAAAACTCTGAAAAAATTCTGAAGAATGGCTGCGTTATGAGCGTGCTTTGTGCAGTTTCTATGCAGGCACATAACTTGATTGATTTACAATATTTTGACTCCAAATTTTCAGCATTGACATTTTTTCACACCACCTCATGAACAGTACAGCTGTCATTTTTCACATCCTGCCAAAAGGTGGTTTTGCATCTGTGGTGCAGAATGGCATGGTCGCTGTGTGAAATTACCTTTTGGGACCAACGAACGAAATGACAGCGGTAGTGTTCATGAGGTGGGGTCCCAAAACGGCCATGTTGAAACTTTGGTGAAAAAACTCCTATCAATTGTCGAGTTTATCTGAAAAAAATAAGGAAATTCATTGCAAAAAAACTTTGTTTAATGCACCATTAGGGTTGAATGGTTAAAAGTAAGGAAATGCAAACTTAGGGTTCCCAAGCATAAGGCTCCACTCCTACTGCATATGCAGGAACAGGCATGAGGGGAACATAGGCTTCCCATCCCCAACACTCCACAGACACCCTCAACTTCCAATTGTAAGACTTCACCCCCACCCTACATGCAGGAACAGGTGTGATGGGTGTACCTTGGCATTTTGAACCCTAATGCTCACCCCTTTCTCTTGTACTGTACCCATATTACCTTACTTAGTCTTGGAATAGGGTTTGAGGTTTGAAATGCCAAGGTATACCCATCACACCTGTTCCTGCATGCAGGGTGGGGGTGAGGTCTTACGACTGGAAGCTGAGGGTGTGGGTGGAGTGTTGGGATTAGGAAGTTAGGAAGTGCTGGGACTTGGAGAGCTGAGTAACAGGCATTGAGGTTGATGCTTTTTGGGCTGCTGTCATTGCTTCCATAAGACTACTTTTGAGAGGGAGGTTACTTGACTGCTTGGAGGCTTGCTGACAGTCTGACCCTTGGGCTGTACATCTAAATGGGCTACAACATCATCACTGAACTTTTTCACCTTTGGCTCCCATAGGGGATCCAACATCTTGTCTTCATGTACGTCACTGCTAATAATGTCCTTCTCTCCTCCTCCTCCCTATCACTGTCTTCAGCCACAGCAACTTTTTCTTTCTCTGTAACCATCTCCTCAGGGGGCTGACTTTCCATATCTCCAGAATTATCAGACTCCGGCTGAACACTACCACCACCACCAACTCCACCAGGAACAGGGACAGTCACACCGACAGCCATATCACCCTCCTCCTGGACCACTGTTCCTGTACTGGTGTCAGCGTCTCCCTTCTTCTCACTATCATCCCCCACCAGCATGGGTGCAACAGATCTGGCCATAAAAAACTGAGACACACGTATGCCACTTCCTCTAACTACTCCTTTGCTGGTACCTGTCACACCACCAGAGCCCACAGAAGACAATGAGGCAGACATACTGTATGTCTGTTTTGGGAAAGTGGAACAAAAGTTGTACTCTCCTCAACAGACTTCTTTGCTGCCTCATCTCTCCGGCACATTTCCCTGTACTAGACCACTTCTTAGTAAGCATTTTTTATGCTCGTTCAAAGGTTTGCCTTTCTCTGGGAGTATATCAGGATATATTACTAAGTGTGAATAACACCTGCAGTACTGGCTTACAAGTCCAACCGCAATCAGGACAGGTAGCAGCACTATGTACAACTAATACCGTATACAATAGCCTATTGTATTAAAAAAAAAATCTTTCTTTCCCCAAACAAGAATTAAGTAACATGGAGAAAAAGGGTACAGGTAAGCTACTTTAAATAAAATGATGACAGACAACACCTCCCCCAAGACGGATCTGCAGTGTCGCTGAAAAAATATTAAAGTAGTTATTAATACAATTTCAGTTTTTTAAGTGAGATGGGTATTGAACAACTGTATAATAACTGGGTAGGTATGGGAAGGGAAAAGCTAAACTAAACTAAGAAAAAACAGCACAGCACAGAACACTTCACACAGAGGGCTACAGATCGGCACTGTCTGGACAAGTGAAGAACTGTAATGTGTTAGTACTTACTACTACAATTTTTTGTTATATAAGAGGGCACATTGTAACTATTTGATGTTTGTATTCATTTTCCATTTTGCTAATACTGGCATAACCTAAATTAAAAACTGTAGGGTTTTCCTGGATTTTTAAGGGGTTTATTGTTGAGCACTTTGGCCAGGCTTAAAAAGTTTATGAAATGCACTTAAAGGGATGCTCATTTTCCAGTGTTGCCTGGGAGAGAACTGAGCACAGAAAACTAACTAACTCAAGGTCACACAGCATGCAAGAGGCCACTGTGGCATTCAAACTCAGGTCTTCTGAATCTCAGCCCAATACTCTAACTACTAGACACAGCCTTCATGTCTATGTGTAGTGGAGCATCCAATCCAGGTCTCTGTGTCTGATTAGTGAGTTGGTAGGGGTCTGTATGTGCAAAATGAGTGTGCTTGCGAGTGTGGGTTTGTAATGATGTGTGTGTGTGTGTGTGTGTGTGTGTGTGTGTGTTGTGTGTTGTGAGTTTTGTGTGTACGAACATGTATGTATATGTCTGCATGTGTGTCTGTGTTTGCATGTGTATGCCTGTAGAGCAAATAGTTGCTTTTGCAATAAATTGCTATGTAAATGTTTTTGCTTTATAATTGTGATGCACTGCTAGCAGCAAGCATCAGAATTTCATGCACATCTATATTAATCCACGCTATTCAGTAATTCTATATCCCTTACCAAGTTAATTCTTTAGCAGCCCCTTTCACTCTGACCAGAGTTTGGATCATTATTATGATTGGTGAATGTTACCAAACAAGGTCTTTCTGGATGTCTGCAAAAAATTTAAAGCAATTGTTCAGTTCTGTGGTACAATCAGATTGTAACAGAAAGTGCACTAATTGTCTGTGCCACAAAATTATTTGTTATTCTGCACTTCAATATAATAAGCATACAAGCAGTTGCCTAGTTGTCTATTTTGTTAATGGGAGAGGGAATTAAAAAAAAAAGAAAAAAGCTTTTCTGGTGAAGTCACAAGTTGGGGGGGGGGGCATAATAAAGGTGTTCAAATACCTCAGTGGGATAAGCATGGCAGACAACAGGGAGTTGTTCACGTCAATTGGTAACATGGGCACCAAGGGAAACTCCATGAAGGAGTAGTGATGGAATGAAAAAAACTCCTGGAAGAAGATGTCTACCCTGAAACAGTAGCAGGGGAGTACAAACAGGGGTAGGACAAGCACATGGGAGAGGACTGAAGATGGACAGGGCCACATTTCTATTACTAGGCAGATTTGAGCAGACTGCATAAGCTGCAAGGCCTTTAACTGCCAACTTGTCTCCAAGTATATTCATGACTGTTTGTGTGTAATTGGATAGGTCTTGTGAAAGGTCTGAGGCCATATTACATCTATCTTTGCACCCACTTACATCTGTTCCATCAATTTGTATTGGCTAGCACTCGAAGGACAGAAATCCTCACCCTGTTATGTGTGATACCCTTAAAGCCTTTCAGATTCAGATAGCAGCAAAACAGTACATCTACCACTGAAAATCTGGACCCTGTTTAAACTTACCATTACTTGTATTCAGATGACCTAAAAATCAATAGATCTGGTAACTCTATTGAAGAGTGCCAAGGATGTGTGTCGGTAGTCACATATATGCATGTGCATGTGTATGTGTATGTACTGTATATGTGAGCTACTATGTGCTGCATATGTGTGTGTGTGTGCTATTTTGTATGTTTATGGGGATGTGGACATTGTTAGTTTCATTACCTTGTAACCTAAAACACTGATGGGTAGTGCACCTGGCTTTGGAAGGAACAAGGTTTGAAACATTGCTGTACATACTGTACCAGAAAGTTAATTATGGGGGGAAGGGTTGTAGTAGGTTGTGCATGCAGTTGTTTGTATACTGTTATGAGTGCATGGATGTGTATGTGTTGGTCTTTATCGGTGTGAGTATCTAGTTGTCTGTGCGACAATGTTTACGCGACGAGTGTATCTGTGGATTTCTTTTATTTTGTAAAATATTTTTATGGAGAAAAAATGTAAACTGTGCAGTATAAAAGAAAAAGCACAGTTACAGAAGTTTGAGTACAATCAATAAACAAAAGAGAAAAGAAAAATATCTGAAAGTAGGCAGTGAAGAAAATGATTCCATTGCAAAGAGCATAAAAGCGACATTACATTAATTAATAAAGCATATCCAACTAGTAGAATGAGGCCTGAGCACTTGACACCCTTCGCCAGCAGGCAGATGGCCTACTTGGGTTTCAAGAAGGGACCACATCTGGTTGCACTTTGCTGGAAGGGTAGGGGTTGTGTGATAAGTACCTCAAGCTCTGGGTTAGCAGTAGGAACAGGGGCTATGTACAGGAAGGTTGACTTCTAAGGTGAGGGTTAACAGACTGGCAAGAGTTAGGGCACCATAATTAATTAATTAACTGGACATCATCAAACCCTCTCCCACAGGGAAGAGGCCCAAATAAATGGCTTCTAATAGTGGTCTCCACACCTTAGTAAACAAACTCTGTTGAGCCATTAGCTCCTATTTGGATTCACACTAGCCTGAGACACAGTTGCAAATTGTGAAGCCACTGCTGGATTGATGGAGGATCAGTGGAGAACCAAATTTGGGCAATGGCTTTCCTGACATTAATGAGGGTGATAGACCAGAGGGGGAGGCTGTGTCAGTGCATTTCTTTACCACTCTGTACAGGAGGTACAATAGTTTGTGTGTGTGGCTATGTATGTAGTGACATGCGTTTCTGTAGCTGTTTGTGTAGCAATGTATTTGCAGAGTCAAAATTAAGTTTTGCAGCCACTAACCAGCAGGTCTGTATGGGAAAATTAATTAGCACAAAAACTTTTCCACTGGCTCAAACTGTATTTTTATTGAAATAATACCTTCTATAATACAAGTCTGCCAGGCTAGTTAAAATTAAATATTACTAGCCCAATATAAACTATTCTAGCATCCGGCTAGAGGATTATGCCAGTTCAGATTATATCAGTCTATGTTGGCACTCCATTTCCTAACTGCATTATTGCAGCACCTCCACTGCCTACATGTAATGGAGAGAATACCTTGCCCATAACATTGTGTGTGTGTGTTCTGGAGGTCAGGGGAATGCACTTACCCAAGGCTGTATCCCTAAACATTTTGCAATGCACAAATGGAGGCAACAGAATTAACAAAGCAAATCCTTGCCATGTACAAATATATGAAAGATGCCATCAGAATAAGGGTTTGTGACATATTGAATCTGCTCATATTGCAACATATTTAATGTATTAAAACATTAACCTCACAAGACCAGCCTTATTGACACCAGCCAAATCTTGCTTTTGTTTTTATTCTCTGCTTATGCCCCTCATTTTATGACCTGCCCTGTTCTGCCAGCTCCCCTAACCATATCACATGCCTTCACCAGGTTCTTACTACTTACCTCCAGAGTTCATGGCCTGCCCCCCCATAGTGGGGCTGTCGGGGTTCACCAAGCCCCCTAGCATTTATGCATAGTGGAGGAGTGTGCCTCAGATAGAAGTGTGGGGCCTGTAGGAAGGTGGCTTTATCCTACCGCAGCTAGAGTTCTTTCTGTTTTATCCCAGCCCATGGGATGCCACATGTGAGGATGGCAGGATGCACACATGCCAAATGTATTTTATGCCATCAGGCCACAGGTCAAATTCAAGGGTCTGTCATTCAAAATTATGACAGAAAGGCACATGCTGTGTTCTGGGACTGTACTCAGAACTTTCTGAGTTTTGCCTCAGTACTGACAGAATTTGTGTCCAAGAAATTATTAATCTTTCACCAAAAATGTAACATGTCTAGATGGTCTCAGTATCAGATTAATATTGCCACCTTTGGATGATGCAAAAGTCAGACAATAAACCACACTTCCAAATAGTGCCCTTTGCCACACCCCTTTTTGTAACTGAGTACATCGCTCAGATAAAGTCTAGACTCTGATTCACTTGATTGTTTCAAAATATCTGACAAGATTTCATCATCCAAGATTGTTGTTTGATTTAGATTTTTTTTTAATGTCAATGTGGATTCAGGTTCTGCTTTTTCTACTAGGTTTAACGAGTTTTCTACTTTGAAACTTTGTATACTGTATTGTGACCTCACTGAAAATGAGTTTTTACTCAATCGAGCTAATCCCTTTTTCATATGAATTGTATATGAATAAACATATTTTACTACTATACTAGGTTTGACAGGAGTGTAAAGGGTGTAAAGCCCCTAATGTACACATTTTAATTCACACACTGAGTGACTACAAGATATACTGTAACAGACATGATTTAAAAACAAGTCGTGTCCACCATTTAAGATGAGTCACTGTCTGTAGTCATTCTCATCACACCTCCTCCAAAGCAATGATCGTTAAAGAAGTTTTAGAAAAAGTGATAGAAAATAATTTGTATGGGAGGGCTGAAGCCCATGGTTTAATGTGGGGGAATAGCTCCTCCCACATTCCACATAAAAGCAGCCTCCCTTTTACAATCCATGCTTAGTGTTTTTTGTCACACCCACCATCCACCCGATCCTGCTACTCCTCCAGCACTCTACTCACCCTTGTTGCTGGGCCCTCTATTCCTTACACACTGCCTGGGTTCCCTACCACGGGTAGGAACAGAGAAAGGACAAAATGTAATCAGTGTACACAAGCACAATTACTATTAACAACACATTGAAATATGGTCAAATGACCTCTCGTTTTTGCATCAGTCATGTATTTTGATATGATTTTACACATTTTCTATAGGTTTGTGATGCCCTCAAATCTAGACTGTGCTGCTTTCACCTCAACAACTACCATTCTCAATTCCTTTTCTTATTTCTAGGGCTTTCCATAATGTTAGTAATACCATTTTGTACTGTTCATCTGAATGGCCTGTAATGGGGTAACTGGAATGGTCAGGTAGTATGTGCCCTGAGAGCAGTAGTTGCTGAGGAGAGAGGGATTTATTGTCATAACAAAGGCAACAGCATATTAGATTAATTAATTTAAGAAAATGATATCTGCAAATATCAGAATCATATAGGAAAGACTCTATAAGGAAAACAGGAGAGCATAGAAAAGTATAAAAACTGTTTCTTTTCACAGCAGTGAAAGACCATACATAAAATACCCAGTGGAAAAGAATAGCTCAGTCTATTGCTAATCATGTTAATACTGTAGCCATGCTTTACGCCTTTCCAGATAGAATGGTGTACATAGAAATGTATGCCATTACAAATTGTTTGGAATCTGGATGTAGGCTAAACTGAATAATTTGTTAGAATCTGTTTTACAAGTACGTAAGTGTTAAAAATGGCTAAAAAATGGATTACCTTTGAGCAAGGCCAGATAACCAGATAAGGACCATGAAAACCAGATTATGGAACCAAAAAACTGGACAGGTGGCTATCCAATGTTAGAGTCCTAAAATATTCTGCATCAACAATCTGTAACTTGACAGAACTCACACTAAGGTTGGTCTCCTTCCCTTTAGTTTGTAAGGCAGCCAACATCACCACTCTATTTAAAGAAGGTACAGCTAATTCTGAAAATAACAGACCTAATCGTCATTCTAGAAACCATTGAAAAGCAATAAGCAACAGCGCAACAACCTCACATTATGTAAAATAATAGATCAGGAATTTTGCCCTGGGTTTTCTATGTTTACCACTTTATTAGACTTTGCAGACCACACTGTATTTACAGCAATATTGGTATGGGACATGTTTGTGCGACTGTATTTTATAATGTATGCTTACTGAGCTTCTCACAGAGGACATGTGTACAATGCATTACAGCATCCCAAAAAAACAAAACAAAGAAAAACACAGAAATAAAACTGTAACAAACCATGTCACACTTAAAGAGTTTGTGACATCTTTTGGAAACCTTTCAAAAAGATAATTAAGTGCTCCCAGATCGATTTGGCCTTCCCTGTGTAACTACAAGGCAGTTTCCAAGGGTTTCCTGTAGATTACATTGTTTCGAATGGAAGCCATATTGCTCAGTTTTCCTGTATAACCAATGCAAGTTTATGGGAACAATGTCCCAGTAGATGGCTTTATTTCCCTGGAAAATACCAGATACCTGATATCGGAATCTCTGTAGCACTGTAATACATACATAAACACAGTTCTGTTTAGCACTAATGGCAGCTTCTTGAAAAAAAGGAAATGGATTCTCAAAGAGTGGAGAAAATTGTGCACAGGCTTAAAAAAGTCCAGCAGACTACGAAGATGCACGGGCAGGATATTTTCAGCTGAAAACTCTTCACATGCAGAAAATCACAAAAAAAGGTGAGTTTCACAATGCCGCATGTGCGGATTTTGCACAAGTTGGAATCCATAGGTGTGAAAGTAATATAAAAGCTCAGCAGAAAGGGCAACAGATGAGCCAAATATACGGGAGCAGGAGGCACTGTGAAAGTTTGGCAAAACATGCAGCAGAACCAGGACACTCAAGAAGGCCAGTAGCCATTCCCACTACTGGGGCCTCAGCAGCACCACCTGTATGAGCAGAAGCTTGTACCACAGCAGCAGCATGCTCTTCCTGACCTTGCACAACAGCATCAGATGCAACAATATGCTGTGATAGGTAGCTACAACCAGTCAGGACCAGCACACATGTGGCAGTGACAGTACAGGCAGGTACAGCCACATCATCCACCAGTGTACCCTAGTCACACTATGATGACTGCACCTTGCACTCCACATATAGTAGGTCCATGTACCCAGTGGCCTTTTGTAGATGTGGGGTGTGTCTCTATTGTTTTTCATTTGCCTGCTTCTGTTGCCCCCACTTCTGTCTGATATTGTCTTTGCCTGTACTGCCTGTGGAACTCCAATATGAACTGCACTGGATCATCTGGGTGTGGTCTGTTGCATTTCAATAGTATTGTGTGCTATTAGTGGTCTGACATCTGACACTGCTACAGTATAAGGTTCCTGGTTGGTATTATATGGTATATTACCTCCTGCTATAATTGGTTCTTGAGTAATAGTGTAACCCCCCCCAAAAAAAAAACTTTACTCAGTTAGCACCCCTGGCACCCATACTGGGCACACACTCAAACATTTAGAAATGGTACCACCTCTAGCTTTGGGAATGTATACAAGGCTCATTCTTCTAGAGATCAAGGGGTGGGGGTGTAGAAAATCATAACTATTTGGTATTTACAAACCAGGTCCTGGGGAGAGATTTTTTTGCTAGGCATATGCTAGACCAGTCCTCTGCAGGGCTACCCAGTAAATCCACACATGAAGCAATAACATAACTGTCCAGACCATAGCAGGGGTTCCAGAGTGGGACTTTATTCAAAAGATGTTCTTCAAAGCAAGGGTGGACCCCAATGTTTACACATCCTGGCTCTAGGGACTTGCAGAACAACAAAATCAGACTATATCTGACAGAAACTCTTTGTATTCCTATGGCAGTAGGACATAGGACACTTGCACTTTGTATTCCCACATGTCGTAGGATGTAGAACAACTTGGACTTGTATTCCCACATGTCATAGTACATAGAACATTGCTTCCAGTGGCATATTGACCACAACTGAAAAAACATGTTGCTAACAATTGCACCATTTTTCATAACCAGAGAAGAAACTGTAACCCACTCCAGGGGGTTAAAATACTCTATTCAGACATTTGGCCATTTGTCTAAAGTTATCTGGCACCCTTCCTGAAGCTGTTAGTCCTGAACTGGTTACTCCAGATGGGGTTCTGCCCACCCCTTGCTCCCAAATCCATACTCAGCCATTCTTTCTGAGTTACACCTTAAACATTAGGAAACCTTTTAAATTGCTTTTGAATGAAACTTGGAATTCAGAATTCAAATTCACCACCTCAGTAGTGTAAAGGTAAAAAGTACTGAACAGTGTGGTATAGCCATGCCTCTGAACATCACACACCTCAGCCAACTTTACTTCATAGACATTCTCGCATGTCTGTACTTGCAGGAAAATAAATTGTGCCTTCCCTCTGGGCATGGAACACAAGAGAACAGGTACTTGCTTTCTGTAGCAAAAGTCAGCATTTAGTCACTGTTAGACATTTCAGGCAGCTTCAAAATATCCTGGATCAAACCTTGCCCCTTGGATCCAACCACTATCAGTCCTTTTCACCCCTCCAGGGATGAAAATCAGGAAATCCTGCTGTAGAAAAGGTCTCCACCACTTCTCTTGGCAAGCTGGAGAATACCAGAACTAGGGTGTGAATTCAAGGCTCTCACCTCAGAGCCCACTGGCACAGCAGCTCCCACTTCCACACTCCAACTCTAAAAACACTCCAAACTGCAACAACTACGGACACACACTGACTCCCATCTCAATGTTCTATCTCCCACCTCAACAGCTGGCACAAGGGTTATGCTGCTGTGAGAGTTCCAAATGAGCTCATCGCTTCAATCTCAGCTGAAGCCAAGTAAACAGAAGAGTGAGAAGATGAAAAAACATTTAACTAGTTAATCACTAGCTGTCTCTCCCTGCCTAGCACTGTTACTGAGGGGATTCTAGTAACCTCAGGGGAACTGGGTGGTTACAATAGTACCCTGCCTTGCGCTCAGGATGTGAGGTTCGTCTCACTCTCTTTGGTGCTCATGTGCGCAACATTATTTTTCACAGTCAAGGTGAAGCAGTGGCTGAGAATAGCTATTAAGGGGATGATATATACTTTTCAAAGACTTTTTTCTCTGCAAGTAATTCCACAGCTGCATTTTTTCTACCGTTCACAGAATATTTTTCCCACAGCTGCAAACATTTCAAGAATATCACACAGCACTATGGGCCTTTTTTCCACACCTCTTGTTTTTTGGAAACTTTTGCATTTTTTTCACCTTCACCTTCACAGTCTTTTGAGAATCCAGCCCAAGATATTTATCCCTCAGACTTCATCTCCCTACCTTCATGTGAAGCCATAATCCTTGGTTTATGAATCTGAGCTGGTTGCCATGGAAATAATTATGATGTCACAACTAAGAGATTATAACATCACTAGTGCTTTGTGGAATCTTCAAATTCTGTGCAATTCTGGACAATTTTGACAGAAATGAATTCTGTGGAATTTTGAAAACATTTACCTTATTCCGTGGCATTTCATTAATAGCAGAATGCTGAAATTTTGAAAGCAGAATGGTTAGCACATAAACTGAAGCTTATTCTTCTGCAATAAGACTATATCTCAGGAAGGACCTAGACTGAGCTGAGGCGGCACAGAGGAAAACAAGTAAAATATTGCATGGTCTGCATCAAAAGCCCTATAAAGAGAGGCTGAATGACCTCATTATGCATACCTTGGAAGAAAGGAGAGAGAAAGAGAGCGAGAGAGGGAGGCTATGACAGAGACTTTCAAATACCTCAAGGGTATAAATAAAGTTCAAGAAGGAAGCCTTTTTTAGAGAATAAGATGCTCATGAACAAGGGTTCATGCTATGAAGCTGGAGGGGGTATACTCAGGGGAGATGTAAAGAAGTCCGTCTTCACAGAAATAATGGTGAAAGCCTGGAACAGCCTCCCAGTGGGGCAAAAATTGTAATGAGATTCAAGAAGGCATGGTATTAACAAAAGGGAACCATAGTGGTAGGGAAAGAGGTAGGTAAAGCAGGAGATCAAGTAGGGTCTGTGCTGTTACAGTAGGTAGGGAAAATGGGCGGACCAGGTGGACCAAGCGATACTTATCTGCCATCAAACTCTATGTTTCTATGTTTCTGTAATGGTCTTCATTCACTATGTTTTTATGCTAAGTTAATAATATTCCACAGGAATGCTGCACTCATTGGTTTTTATATCCTTATGACAGTGTGCTTCCTTATTAATATAAACCAACTGCAGCCATTCAGAAGGTGCTGACTGAAGCTACTTTAGCACTCATAAGAAAGTAACTAAATAACAGTCAGTGTTCTTTAAATTTGAGAAAAACCAAACTATGCAGTTTGGCTCAAACAATAGCCATAGAAACTCCCCTACCTCTAAATATTAATGGTACTGTATATCAAAACTGCAATATAAATAATTGTTTAGGTATTCAATTGCAACATTGAACATCTGCATGCATTGCTGCTTCAGCCACCAATCACAGCACCAACGTTCAATCAGTGTTTTAGGCTGTCTGTTTACCTCATGTGTGCAGTTCCATGAGAGCTGTGGAGAACTCAAAGGGACACTATGCACCCTGGCTGATTGAAGAACAGTCACCAAGTAGGCTCATTGGGCAGGATTCAAAAAAGAGATGCGCTCAGTGCATCCCAACTGCCCCAGCGCAGTGGAGATGCGCCGAGTGCAGAATCTGGTATTCACAGAAGATGCACCAGGAAATGCCCCCTGTGAATCCCCGCTGTGCACTCAGCCCAGGTTGCACTGGCACAGCCCCCATGTCAGGCGGTGAACCCAATGGGGCAGTGCATCTCAAGATGCGCTGCTCCCAATATCGCCATTCACAGCTACGGGCATGCAAATGAGGCCATTAGCCATGCATGGTGCAATATGGCATCATTTGCATAGGTGCGACAGGGAATTGCCTGGTGGATGTACCAGGCACCCCACAGGTCTGTCAGGACAGCCTGACCCCAACACCCTGACCTGGTAGTTGAGTGGCCTCCCCCCACCCATGGCGATTCTCCTGGACATGGCACTCAGCAGTGCCCTGGTGGCATAGCAACCCCATTACCCTGCCCATAGCACTGCCCCCAGAAACACCCCCTCACTATACCCTGGTGGGATAGTGGTCCCTGTACCCTGCCCAATGCACACACCCCGTAATGTGCCATACAAACCCCTGGTGGGACAGTGGCACCCCCCCCTTACCCTGCCCCAAATGCACAGTGATACTGGCCCTGCCATGCTCTCTGGTTGTCTGGTGGTCCACCCACTCACCCAGGCACCCCCAGCCCACTGCCACATCCAGGGGGTAGTAGAATCAGTCCAGTGGGCAGCTCATCCCTCTTGCATACTGCCACAGCTGCCCACCAACTGTGCAGTCTGTGAATGACAGCATACTGTATGCCTGGAAGCCCATTGGTCAACATAGTCCACCAATGGGCTTCCCAGCCAGACAATATGCTATCGTCTAACTACTAGATGAGTAGCCATGGCAGTATGTGAGAGGATGTACTGCACTGGACTGATTCTACTAGCCCTAGATGGGCAGTGGGCTGGGGTGCCCGGGTGGGTAGGTGACCACCAGACAACCAGGGAGCATGGCAGGGCCAGTATCACTGTGCATTTGGGGCAGGGCTGGGGGGTGCCACTATATCACCAGGGGTTAGTATGGCACATTACAGGGGGTCTGTGCATTGGGTGGGGTACGGGACCACCATGCCACCAGGGTCCAATGCAGATACATCTGTGGGTGGTCAGCTACTGGAATTTTGGAGGGGGGTGGACTTTCAGGGTGTGCAGGGTGCTGTGCTGCTGTCTGCAGTATGGCAGCCTACCTGTGGGTGACCACCCAATTAAGTCTACTTTCTGTAGACTTATCTTTGGGAGGTGCATCCCCAGACGTGCCCCAGGGATGCACCTTTGATTTGGGCTGTGAATGGATCTGTGCCTGGTATGCATGGGCACGCCCCCTTCACAGCCCCTCCAGATGTGCCACATATCATTGTGGGCATAGTGCAGTGCATCTGTGATGTGTTGGCACATCTGGCTTGTGACGGCACATCTGACCCCTAGCAGAATTGCCTTTAGGCATAAGTTGGGGATGCACTGGCACATCTCGGATGTGCCAAGTGCATCCCTTTTGTGAATCCTGCCCCTTATGTTTTATTATTTTATTTAAGGTGAGTCTGTGTGAGCAGGGAGACAGAGTGGCACTTAACCATGGGGGCTAGGGAAAGAATGTAACTGCACAATTATTATTTTTTTTTTTGCACTTTCTTTTTATCCCCTCCTTACTGACCACTCAGTCCAATCCTTCTGACCGATCAATCCCCATAATCCCTCCCACGGCGTCTGCCCCTAGAGTGCCAAGTTTGCTCCATTGTCTCCCTACCTTGCTCCTCTTTCCTCCGGAGAGCCTGCACAGTAGGGTCTGCACATGGGTAGGTGATCGGGGCTGGGATCAGTCATCATCCTGGCCCAAGCGAGTGTTTTTCTGCTTTTCTTCCCTTGGTTCCTCCTCCCCTGAGGCCATCAGCATGGAGGACTGACATCCAGACAGACAGCATGCTGACGCACACCATTGTCAAATGCCCACAACGTCCTCCCCACCTCAACTCCGAAGAGCTGCCTGGTGCCCCGGTATCCGTGCTTCCACCAGTGCCAGTGCGTTGGGTGCTCAAATACCCCAGGAACCCACCCCAGGAGGAGGACAGCATCCATTGGGATGCTGTATCTTCCTCCTCCCCCCCTCTGACCCCGATGATCCTGAGTCCGTTCCTGAACCTGGGTTGCCAGAATAATGCAAGGTGTGGCATCCAGTGCCTCAAACCTCAGTGCCACCGGGCAGGCATGAATTTTTTTTTTTTTATTATTTGTTTATCCCCTCCTCATCCCTGGCCAGCCACTCCTTCAGATCCCTTAAGGTCTTCCTCATCTGCTTGCTCACCCTCTCACCAGTCACTTACCTCACATAGTGGTCCCCCAGTTAATCTGGCATATCCCTTCACCAGATGGGTCCCTCTCCTCTGAGAAGGAAGGCACCAGTGGGGGTGGCCAGCACAGTATTCCATTTGGGCCAGTTGCCACTGAGGTAGGACCAGCTATCAAGGCCTGGTGGCAGTGGGAGATTGAAGGGACCATCATCCAGTTGACCAGGGCAGTTTCCTGGGTTTTCTCCGGGGAGTGGCATGCCACTGACATCAAGGTGTACGTCGATGTCCACCACTGCCCCAGCTATTCCAGCTCAGCCAGCCGTGCTATGCTGTCAGCCTCTGCCAGGGGCCAGCAGGCATTGAGATGCATCCCCGCCCTCCCCCCAGAAAAGGTGAGCCATCCTAGGATGCTCCTTTCCTTCTCCCCTGGCCAGCCCTCCAGCGACCCGAGTCCAATCCGGAACCTGGGTCACTGGCATTGCAGATGGAAATAAAGTACTCTGCTGTTGCTTAACTCTTGTCCATACACTATAAAAGACAATGGATGGGTAACAGTAAACAGCAACACTGTTAACACTTCTCAAGGTTGCATGACAATCGCAGACCTCTTGAGCTTCACTCTTGAGGTCTATTTGTTTGTCATGACAATCTCTCAAAGTGAACACAGCATTGTTGTTCATTGTTGCCCATCCATGATCCTCTATATAGTGTATAGTAGATCACTGTTCTGTACAGAATTCCATCTTTTTCAAAATGCTGTTCTACCACAGTTCAAAGATCATGGAATATAATTGTATCCTTCTGTGGTACAACAGCATTCTGGAACCTCTAGAGACTGTACAAGTCAGTTTCATTCTGAAAGTTAAAGAACCACTGTACACACATATCACATAATACAATATCCTGTAAAAATACAGAATGAACAATTTTATGTACAAACAGTGTGTTCTGCGACCTTGGGGTTCTTATAGGTAGCCCGTGATGTGGGTGACCACAACTGAGTGACTCACAAAAGGGTGACTCAATTGTGGCACTCATCACATGGGCTACCGGTGAGGGACAGCGACCAGATGGGGGTTGGGTGACTGTAGCAACAGGAAGTCACCACAGACATGCACTCAGGGGTGGGTGGGAGCAAGCACGCATGGCAATGGTGGGAGGGAATTTGAGGGGTGGCACTGAGACAGGCTGCTGAGCTTGCCCCATGATGTAGTGGGCCGGCTCACGGCTCTGGTAGCTAGGGTGCTGGGTTCGGGTCTGGGCATAGGTTTGTTTTTGCTGCACCAGGCCTGAATTTTATTTTTTATGTTTTGCTCCCCTGACACACCCCCCCTGGAGTTGAGAATCCTTTGGTGGGGGAGGTGGGGGGCACAAGGGACAAAGCGTAAAAAAAAATTAGGGCTGGGCCCTGGCACCGTTTTGTTGTGCACCGAGGAGTCAGAGCACCAAAACTGATTTTTGGTGCTCTGACTTTGCTGTAACAGTGATTGCCCTTTGGCAGATGCTGTTATGACATAGAACCATTCTTATCCTCCCAGACCTTTCAAGCTTCACTTTTAAGATCAGAGAGAATCAGAACCTCTCTGTGGCAGAATACAGTGGTTGTGCATAGTTGCCCATCCAGTATTCTCTGTATTGATTTGCTGTACTAGTGATGTCACTCTTGCAGCACAACTTGAAATGCTGCTGCACACTGCTTCCTCTATCCAATCAAGCTGGAAACTGTTTTTTTTAAATCTTGTACTTACAAAAACAGCTGCAGCACAGTGAATCATTAACTTGAGCCTGCCACCAACACTTGAGTGCCTCACCCCAGCTACTTGTTCACTGAAAGGAAGCAGAGTGCCTGAAATGGGTATGGATGCCCAAACACTATAAAAGATAATGTATGGACATCCATACATAGACAAGCCTACGTCTTCATCTCAAGTTTTCTATGGCAATTAGTAAACCTCTTGAGCTTTTCTCTTGAAGTTCCTAGCTGCCATAGACACCTCTCATTGCAGGCACCAGCTTGTTGAGTATGGCTGCCCATACATTATCCTCTGTACTGCTGTGTTAGCCTGCTGCTGTAATATGCTATGTCTAAATGTGGATCTCCTGGTGTGTCCAAATATATATAAATAAAATACAATTTTTGCAAAACAAAGGTAGCAAAATTAGTACAAAAGTTTTAATAAACCACCCACCCTCTAACAACCATGCCAACCTCATCACCTCATGGCCACCCCATGCATACATCAGTCCCATGGTGGGAGACTAGTACATCCCTCCTTCCATCTTAGTTGGTTATTGTCTTGTTCTCTTCCATCTGTTGCTGATTGCTAACAAGTAAAAAAAACACACACCAAAAAAATAAGACCCTTCCCTAACACACCGTCTGTCATCCATGCCACCATTCTCCTCCCCATGATAACCCCCTGTATGTGCAAGTACATACATCCATAGTGAGAGACCTGAACAGCCCTCCTGCCACCATTTCAAGTCCCCAAAACATGAACTGTGCACCATGGATGCTTAAGGTTTATTTTACTGTTAAATGTTCTTATTACCCATAACTTTAATATCTTTAGTCCAACTTTTGGTGATGGGTTACTTAGCACCTTCCCATGACCACCCAAGTGGCAACATTTAGAGCAACCTGATTGGTCTTTTGCTTAACGTAGGGTCCAAATGGCCCTGTGCAAAACATTCTTCAGATCTAGCATAGTTTCTTATAGGTCTGTTGCTTCAACTAAGGCCCACTGTGTGAAGCAACCCATCGGTTCGGTATCATGCCAAATGGGTTAGATACTTCCTGTAGGGCCTGCCCTGTATGTATCAAGCTACTTGTTTGTCCCCATGACCAATGGGTCTGCTGGTTTGAAAAGGGCCCACTGGAGCCCTGCATGAAGCAAGATGTAGGTCCATGCCCCTGCAAAATGAAGCTATTGTTTTATGCAGGGTCCACAGGGTCCTGTGCAAAGCAAGCTACAAACCTCTCACCATGCCTGATAGGTCTATTGCTTTGTGTAGGGTCTGCAGTACCCTGAGTAAGCTAAAGGTCTGGTGCCATGTCTGACTGGCCTGCTTCTTTCAGTAGTGTCCATAGGACTCAATGTGTGTAGAGAGCTAAAGGTGTCAGCTGTTATTTATCCTTTTCATAAAGTAAGAAAATATTTTGCAACAATGTTAATGCATTTACTAGGGTTGAAGTAGAAAACATAAAAAGTAGGGAAATAAAAAGTCTGGAGAAAAAGGTCCCAAAAGTCTTGGTGACTTAGGAACTTTTGCAGAAATTCTGACTTAGAACGGTAGTCAGGGGAATGCACTTACTCAAAGCTGTATCCCTAAACATTTTACAATGCACAAATGGAGGCAACAGAATTAACAAAGCAAATCCTTGCCATGTGCAAATATATGAAAGGTGCCATCAGAATAAGGGTTTGTGACATATTGAATCTGCTCGTATTGCAACATATTTAATGTATTAAAACATTAACCTCACAAGACCAGCTTTATTGGCACCAGCGAAATCTTGCTTTTGTCTTTATTCTCTGTTTATGCCCCTCATATGTAAGAAAACAGTTTGCAACAATGTTAATGCATTTACTAGGGTTGAAGTAGAAAACATAAAAAAGTAGAATATATGTATCTGGAATATATGTATAACTTACAGATTATTCTATTAAAGTGTAGAGAAAAAGTTGGCAGAACTGAGCATTGAACTGCAGAATAATTACATGTATTGTGGAATAATTCACTAAACTGAGGAAAAAATCCTCAAAACTGTTATGCCACAGTTCATGTGCATTATTCAGTGGTTCAGCCCCCCAAAAAATTAAATACGTGGAACAGGGTGAAAATCCACCAAACACATTTGGAAGATTCCGATTTTGCCAATGGCAGAAATTCTGAAAATTCTTTGAAATTTCCAAATTTGTATGGAAGTTCCACGAAAGCAGAATTCTTAACTTTCACCCATCTCTATTTGCTCGCATGGTTCAAAGCAGGGGAGAAGTGAGAGGCAGGAATTGTGGGAGATAGAGGGTAGTAAGGCAGCAGACTTCAACACATGGTGGTAGGCCATATGACTGTAGCTGACCAATTGAATAACTGCAGTCCACTATTTAAAGCCTGTAGGACCAGAGACACTAGAGCATTTGGGACCCCTGCATGTGAGGAGCATGGAGTAGGAGAGCCATGGGCAGGAGGCAAATGACCTCAGCACAGCTGCTGGGGCTGGCCATGTGACTACAGCTCATCAATCACATGGCTGCTGTTCAGAGTTTAAATAGGACTACGAATACTGTTTTTTTTTCTCACAGTACCCTGAATTTCCTTCCATCTAGGAGTTCAGCAGCCAAGCTGACTAGGTGACTGGAAGTATCTGCAATTTTTTTTCTCAGTAACTGAGTGATTTTAATTGCTTGCTGGAGTGGCAATACCGATGGGGACTGGAAGGCCAGAACTGTAGAAAGTAAGGGACAGGAAGACAGCAGACCTCATTGCTTGGGGTCAACCACATGACTGCAGCCAACCAATCTAATGACAGTGGTACAATATTTAAAGCCTAAAAGACCAGTAACCCTAAAGCATTTGGGACTCTGGAGAGTGAGAGGCATGGAGAAGGAGAGCCACAGAGTAGGAGAACATGGACACAAGTTGAGCACTCTCCCAGCAGTGCTACTGCAAAACTGCTTAAAACACCTAGAAACACAAGCAGCAGTGTATAAAATTATTTAGAAATATAAATGTAGCCAAAAATGCAAAGTTTATTGAGACATAGCGCATACACAGACAAGAAGCACAGACCTGCCCTGATGCTTCGAGGATGTACTGCCTCTTTGTCTGGGAGAGTGGGAAACCCAAAACACACCTGCCATTTTAAACACAAGTTCATGAATATTCATGTCACTTAAAGTAGATTACCAGCATACAATGAATCTGCCACATGCAGGTGATCTACAAAAGTGTCATCAGTATGATTTTTATAGTAGCAATTCACAAAGAAAATAAAGAGATGATAATTGCACAGATGGAAACAGAAGAAACTAAGTGGTCACAAGTGAACTGTAGGGGGAAGGGCAGAAAGCTGAAATAACAGAAGAGAAAAGGAGAAAGTGGGATTAAATGAATGAGGAAGAAGAATAAAGAATGACAGCTGCTGAATAAACAAACCCTGGTCAGATCTGATAGGGCTGCAGCCAAGGAATGTAGGGTAAAAATATTGAAGATTTGTTTTTTTATATTTTTTACACCAAATTTTCAGCATAGCTTTATTATGACACTGCCTCATGAAGAAGGGCAGAGAAAATGTTCAACTGCATGCCTAAAGGTGATTTTGCATAGAGACTGCAAAATCAGCTTTTCTGATGCAAAAACACATTTCGGGCAGGAGTTGAAAAATGACAGCTGTCACATACATAAGGTGTTGTAAATTTTGGGTAAAAATATTGAAAATTATTAAAGTTACAAGCCTGTGTTCACAAAATTCAGCATAGGCTCATAACTTTAATGTTTTGTAATATTTTTACACCAAATTTTGAACATAGCCTTCTTATGGGCCCACCTCATGAACTAGTGCAGAGAAAAGTTTAAGCTCCTACCTAAAGAACATTTCACACAGGGGCTGTGAAATCACTTTTCGCGATATGCAAAAAAACCAAAACAGTTTGGCCAGGATTTGAAAAATGACATCTGTCACATTCATGAGGTGCTGTAAATAAATAGTTATGTTGTAAATTTGGGTAAAAATATTGAAAATTATCAATGTTATGAGCCTGCATTCACAAAAGTCAACACAGGTTCATAACTGTGTTGTTTTTTAATGTTTTTACACCAAATTTTCAGCATAGCCTTCTTCTGACCCCACCTCATGAACAAGGGCATAGACAATTTTTAAGTCCTGCCAGGAAGGTGATTTCATTGCAGGAACTGTGAAATCACCTTTCGGGATGTAAAAAACACATTTTGGCCAGGATTTGAAAAATGACAGCTGTCACACTCATGAGGTGCTGTAAAGATATGGCTATGTTGTGAATTTTGGGGAACAATATTGAGATTTGCCAAAATTATGAGCCTGTGTTCTCAAAATTCAACACAGGCTCATAACTTTGATGTTTTTGAATGTTTTTACACAACATTTTCAACATAGCCTTCTTATGGCCACACCTCATGAACAAGGGCAATGCAATGTTCAACTCCTGCAGAAAGGTGATTTAGTGCTGGGACCACAAAATCACCTTTTGGGACAGATCTGCCTCATGACAGTGCCATCATTCATGAGGTGGGTCCAAAAAAAGGCATGCTGAAAATTTGGGTCAAGAATATGCAAAAATGGCCAAGTTATGGCAATACTGTAAGTTCAAAGCCCCATTAAAATACACTGAACCACATACCTGTTTCCTCAGTTCATGGTCCAGCTTTGAAGAGTGAAGATGTGTCTGAGGGCCAGAGAGGAATATGATGTGGACCCCCAATCAGTAAGTAAGGGCTTGGGGTGGGGTAGGTATGGAGTGGAGGGTTGGGGCAGTTACAGCTGAAAAAGACATTGATAATAGTTTTTCTTTTTACAGGATTTAAAACAAAATCACCGGATTTTTCATCCTGATATTAGGGGAGTGGGCACCACCAGTGTCACTGTTATATTTCTGGGAGGTGTGGGGTGGTGGATGATGACAGGGAGGGTCGTGTGTGGGGATACTTTTAATTTACAAAGAAAACAAATATCAAAAGAAATAACCACACATGCGCAGTAGTGGGGGATCACAGAACCCCCCACCCACAGAGGATGCCTCATCGAGGTAATGGAGAATTAGGCATCCCCAGTGTTACTGTTAAGTTTCTGGGAGGGGTGGGTGCTGAGAGAGAGAGAGAGTGAGGTGGGGGAGATATCTTTAATTTAAAAAGAAAAAAATCGACAGAAATAATCATGCATGTGTGGTAGTGGAGGTTGCTAAAAAAGACACACCAAGGATTTCTATAGAGACACTGGGGATTGAGCCCTCTGTGTCCCTATTATGTTTCTAGAGGGGGGTGCTGAGAGGGAGGGATGGGTGAGGGGATATGTATAATAAAAAACAAATTAACTGCTGACAGTAAAATAGTGCAGAGCAGAGTGATTCACAGACACAGAGGCAATGGTGTTGCCACTCCAACATGTTGTTCATTTGCAAGGAATGCGGGAGTCTTTTTCTCATAGCAAGAGGTCTGCAGGGCCCCACCCACTGCAGCCCAAAAAAGGAGGAATATAAATACAACAAAGACAATTAGAAAATATTAACAATATAAAAGATTGAAACATTATAAAAAATGTTATCCGAGCCAAGCTATATGATACAGATATTAGTATAAAACACAGCAAATAATGTCATAAAGTACATTTAGAGAGACAACAAGAATATGCAATATCGACTATATTAGCTATAACTTTCATTCTCTGTTCTTCCTCTTTTATTTAACCCCCCCATTCTTCCACTGTCTACTCAGTACTGCATCTTCTCATGCTTTCTTTTCCTCTGTGCTACTACAGCTTGCTCCTTTGCACCCCCCCCCAACAGTTTATTTTTTATCATATGGCTTCTTCTGTTTCAATCTGTTTCACACCTCTCTATTCTCTTTTGTAGACTACCAGTGTTTGCAGATTCATTTTGTGTTGGTATTCTAATTTAAATTATATGAATATGCATGATTGAAACCTTTAAATACCTAAAGGGGCTAAACAAGACTAATACAGAATGGATTTTCAAGATTAGAAGAGGGCGAGATATGAGAGGATATCACTTGAGGTTGGAGGGGAAGATTCAGGAGGGAAATCAGGAGACATTTTTTTACAGAATCAATGGTGGACAGGTGGAATACTCTGCCAGAGGAGATAGTGTCCTGTAGGATGGTGGACAGTTTTAAGAGGGGCTGGAACAGAAAGAGGGGGGGTAATGATGATGAGTGGAGGGGAGGGTGGGGCAGCTGCAACTTAAGAGGCTAGCTGCATAATCGAGCAGACTCGATAGACCATAAGGCCTGTTTCTGCTGCCATTTTTGTATGTTCATTTGAACTTATGTTTAAAATGGGAGGTGTGTTTTGGGTCTGTCACTCCTCCTGACAAAGCGGCAGTGCAAGATTTGTAAGTGAGTTTTAGTATTGGCACACTCAATAGTGAGAGGGAAGAGAGGCTGACTGAGGACCCAAAGCCAGGCAGAAGAAAGGTGCTGTGCCTCCCAGGTATGATGGTAGATAAAATCATACCCAGGCCCCAGTCCCTGACCAGAGTGGAAAGCAGGAAGCCAGATGTTTGACCCATTTGGGAACCAATAATCTGGAGGGGTGTAGAGTGGATGTAGTCCAGGAGAGATTTAGGGTGCTGTGGGAGAAGCTTAAAGATAAGGTAGGGCAGACTCGGTCATGTTCTAAGAAGTGCTGCCAGTGCCACATGGTAGTCAGGCTAAAAAGACAAGTATTGTAGACATCAACAGATGGTTGAAGGGGTGGTGTGGTGAGAAAGGTTTAGGGATGGAGATCACAGTGGAACCCTCTGGGAGGACAAGGCCTTGTATGTATCAGGCCGTCTGCATCTCTTAGTAGAAGGAGAATGAGGGCAATGGAAAGGGTATTGGATAAGTATGTCAGCAAGAATTTAAACTAGACATTGGCAAGGGCTACAGCAGGGCATATAACCCAAAGGTTTCTCACGGTGAGGAGAAGGAGTGGGAGTAGCATGAGGAACACTTATTAGATAAGACAGACAGGCATATCATATTGCTGTGTTGGCAGAGAAGGGCACTTTGAGCAAAGTATACATGCGCATAGACAGGGCATGGACTTAGGGTTACCAGATGTCCTCTTTTACTAGGACATGTCCTTTTTTTCAGCTGCCAAATATTCTTCCTGTACTTTCTTTATCCTGTTGTATTATTACTATTTTTATAATTTGTTTGCTCTCTCCTATCCAGGATCTCCTTATAAATGAGCAGTAAAGGTGGTGGAGACTTTAAACCTATTTACTCGGCGTCTGGCACAAGGGCTCATTGGGGGAGGGACTAAGTGTCCTCTTTTTGGAATCCCAAAATTTGGTGCCCCTACATAGACTCATACAAATGTAAAATGAGACATCAAGACTCCCGGAAAGCTGTATGCAGTAATACCAGGAGCCTGTACAACAAAGTGGGTGATTTTCAAGCAATGGTTATAAATGCACAGCTGGACACAGTGGCTATGATGGAAAGCTGAGCATCACATACCATGACTAAGAACCACACAATACCAAGGTAGAGTCCTGTACTTGAAGAAAGGGATCAAGGCAATCAGGGAAAAGACGGTAAGTGAAACGGTGGAGACACAGTTGATGTGGGTACAGACAGAACCAGCAGGAGTTAAGAAGGTGAGACTGGAGGTGTTCTACAGACCTCCAATTCAAAAGGAAGGGTCAGACAAGGCACTTAAAGTGAAGATCACCAGAGCATTCTGGGAGCAATCAGCACCAGTGGTCAAGCACTAATGTATGCATTCCAGAATTACTTCTTGGTACATGTGGTTAGGAAGCCATTCAAGGAAGGTGTTGTGGAGACTATTACTGGGAAATGTATAACACCATCATGGCTGGTAAATTTTTAATAAGCTCTAGAATTAAAAATGCCAGTAGAGGGGAACTGGATGGCTCAGTGGATTGGTAGCAGGTTAAGGATCTTTTCACCTCTAAGTCACGGGTCCAAATTCAGTGCAGGTTGGTATTGGTTGAAAGACATTATCACCTGAGTGCTGTTCAGTGGCCTATATGCCTATATGTTCAGTGGCCTGTATGCCTGTTTAGCCTGAATACCAATTTGTAGTCATGTGAACACAAATGGAAATTAACAGGAGGTAGGTTCAGGAGGTATGTGAGTAAGTATTACTTTACGGAAAGGGTGGTGGAATCTTAGAACAGTCTGTTGGCTGAGGTGGTGGGTACAAAAACACTTATGGGATGCAAGCTGGACTGGGACATAATGAAGAGAATAGTGGTTCGGGGGCGATGGGATCAAGGAGGACTATACAGAGATGATGGAGAGGGTTAGTAGCCTGGAAGAACAGTAGGTTCCAGAGATTACAGGGAACTTGGGCAGACTGGATGGACCTCTGGTCTTTTTCTGCTGTCATTGCCTATGTTTCTATGTTTTTATGAGAAATTAATTGTGGTGATCTCAGTCCAGTTCCCAGTGGACAGGTGTCCATATTACAAAACAGCCAACATAACTGGGACTAATTAACACCCTTTGTTCAGAGTTTCATATGAGATGCCAAGGGCGGAATGGGCATGGAGTCTGAACTACCCTCTCACTTGTGTAGTGGTCCCTCCATCTCCATGTAATGGGTGAGGCGCACTGGCAGTTAGTGTGGGGAAGCTTGCTCTGTGATTGCCCATGCTGTACCTGTCACTTGGATAAACAGAGGACTTAAGGTTCCAGCTCTGTCAATCCAACACCTTTCATAAACACAAAAATTTACACACAGAAAAAATATATCTGTATTATACTGACGCGGTAGTGCCAGTATAGCTAAGGTTGGGTGACAGGTTCCGTATTAATCCTCTGACTTTGCACCTTAATAGTTTTGGCCGCATTTAGTGAAATTAGCTGAAATTGCGCATGTATTGTCTAGTAAGTAATGTCGAAATATATGGAAAGTTTTGTAATGGTGGATTGCGCCATTTCTGAGATCCGCATATGTCATTTTCCTGTAGATATCTCATTTTCTTCCTATACTTAAGTTCAGTTTTTGGTGTTGCTCTCATGTACAGTCTACTTGGAATGGAATGTTTTTTCTAAACCTTTCAGGGTACAAGCTTGCTGTGCTGAGGCAGTGCCTTTGGAAGATTTCAGGAAAAAAATATTAAACATTTCTAGAGTTGTAAGGCTTTGAAGTTTTTTTTCCTGTTCTGAGCATGCGTAGTAGGGTTCATGGGGTAACGTTCTAATACATGTGTAACCGACCTGCCAAATGGGGGCTTGCCTGAAGCCTGTGGCCCTTGTTCCTCCTCTCTTCCCAGGCACCTCCCAAATCAGCCTGCAATTTTTTTGTCCCCTGGTCCTGTTTATACCTTTTTCTGGTGCCCCAGTCACAGCTCCTGTAAAATCCAGCCCTGTGGGGCTTGAAAAGTTTAAACCGTGATCACCCATTTAAATCATGCCCACGGGGCAGCGGGAATTGTGCAGGCATGAGCAGCACCTTTGATCTCTGACCGTACAAATTTGTGGTCATTGAGGAGAGTGTTCTGTCAGTCCTGGGATCCCCATGTGGTGAGTGGGACCCGGTGACCATGGATAGGCCCTTGAGCAGCCACTCTTTTGAAAATTTAGAAAGATCCATGAGGTGATCTTGATTGGGGCTCATGAATAATAATGAACCAGAGCCCCGATCACAAATAAATATTCATGAGTGTCTGTCTGCCCTCGTGGAAGCTGTATTTTGGCTGCCGCCAAAAAGGAAAATAAATGTTTTGTTTTTGAATAAATATCGTAACTGCTGCAATAAATGTTTGGGGGAGAAGTGGCAAAGGGGAAAAGTGTTTAAATTAAAATGCTTTGCTCCCGGTTGCACCAGACAAACAATACGACTCAGAGTGACAGCCTGACTGCTGCTGCATGTCAGGGAGCTAAAACATTGGCAGCAGTGACAGGAAAATGGACTGAGCAGATTGAAAGCTCTGTGCAGAGATGGCAAGTACACTATCTGGGCAAATGGACTGTGGGGCATTGGGGCAAATAATTATTTTATTCTGGCTGCACCAGGACATTGATTCAGGACTGTTCCTATCTGCTAAAGGACTATGATTTTCAGCAGCCATTGCAAGTAGCCACAGGCAAACAGAACGCCAGGATAACAAAGCCAGGACTTGTGACATTAACCCAGTTTCATCGGTAAATGCCAAGTGCTCATGGGGACTTACAGGGACCTAATTCTAGGTGCCAAAACAGCAGACCAACAGTGCATCGAGTGAGGTTCATGCATTATCATTCTCCTGATGGGCAGGTCCTCCAGCCAATTGGAGGCCTTGCAGCCCAAAGCTACAGCCAATCAGGAGCCTCAGGAGAGCCCTATAAGAGACAGTGTTTTCCAGCATTTTGCTAGATTCCAGATCCAGATTTGAGAGGTAGATCAAGAGAAATTCGAGCAAGAGGCCCCCCGCAGGGGTGGGGGCTCAGGCCCCCTGCCATGCTGCCAAGTCTAGCAATTCAGTTAATCCTCTATAGCCTAGAGAGGGGTTGCCTTCATTATTTAGTTAAAGTTTAAAAGTAATGTAGTTTGTTAAACTGCTAGCCTGGAGGTTGCCAGAATGTTCTCCAGGTGCTAGCCCTCCTTTCCACGTCGGGGAAAGATGTGGACCAAAACCAGATGACATCAAGCAGCCATGAGAGTGCTAAAAAAGACCTCAGTTGTGAGAGAACTGAAGACAATCAGGAGTCTTTTATAGTGAGGATCATTGGTGAGGAACCTGAGTTAGAGCTTTTGTACCCCCCCAGTGCAAGAGAGAAAGCTAGCTTAATCAATCTGGGCCGCTTTGCCCAAAGTGACTGTTTGACAGAAGATAGTTCTTCAGTTCGCACCTTGAATTGCCTGCCCTGTGCCCAGCATGGGTGGAGCTCTGGAACCATTTTTTCTGATCGTAGTTGTTGCTGGGGGACCCAAGAGAGCCCAAACAGCGTTCAACTTTTGGGGGGTCCATCGTGAGTATAATAGTATCATATAAATGTGCTGAGATGTAACTATGGGCCATCATGCCCCTGTAGCTGTTCAAGTGACAAGAAAGCAAGCTTAATAAATCTGGGATGCCTTGCTCAAAGTGACTGCTCGACAGAAGATAGTTCTTCAGTTCGCACCTTGCCTTGCCTGCCCTGTACTCAGTGTGGGTGGAGCTCTTGAACTGTTTTTGCAGATCGTAGCTATTGCTGGGGAACCCAAAAGAGCCCAAACAGTGTTCAACTTTTGGGGGACCCATCATGAATCTAATAGTATCATAAAATGTGGTGAGATGCACCTGTTTCAGAAAGTAACATAAATGTTCCAAAATACACCTGTGTCAAGTAGTATCCTAGAAATGTGCTGGTATGCACCTATGTCTAATAGAATCATATAAATGTGCTGAGATGCACCTATGTCAACTATCCAGCAAAGACTGTCCTGTGGAGCTGCCAGCCATAGCCTCATTGCCACATTAAGGGACTGAGACCTCAACATCAATTAAGTCTGGCTTTTTCAATCTGGAAATGACAGTTTTCCACCGTGTTTGAATTATGTCTGAGAATATAGACATGCTAGAGATATAAACGTACTGGATGTGACAACCATATGAATGTGCTGGATATTCAGGATTGCCAATCCATGTCCCAACAGTGGTAACTGTGCTGATTACCTTCTCCTGAAATGTTCAGTCTACGACAAGCAGGACAACCCCTGCTCTTCTGCCAAAAGCAGTGCAACCCCATCACCTCTGCTAAAGAAATTGAATGTTGTTGCTAATTTGTCTTCCAAGTTAATCATTTCCTCTCTTGAATTAAAGCTGGCCAGCACCACCAGCTGCAACATCCACCAGGCCTGCTACTATCTTGGACTTTGGTGACTGGGTACCCAGGGTATAGTGTGAGACGGTGGGGTTTCATACATGTCTGGGAACTAGTACCAGTGGTGGGGAAAATAAAGGTGCAACATCTGATTTAATGCAGTTTAGATAGCCAGGGTTCTGGGTATCATTTAGGGTTGGCAAAATGTGATTCTCTTTCTGGTTATCTGATAGCCACCCAGCTGGAGGGTTTCACCAGCACAAACAAAAAAAATCATTTGTACATTTATAAATAAGAATCACCTCTATTCCTCCTGTTTCCCTTTCCTAATTCCTATGCCCCCTAAATAAATATTATTGCTTTTTGCAAATGGTTGTCATGATCATACTACCAGAGAGAGTCTTTAATTACAAAATGTCTGAAATGTGGGGAAATGCTAATGGGTCATGTTTTGGGGGTGGCAAACTGTAATTGTGGGTGGTAAGACATCTCAGGGGGTTGTACCAAGTAACAGCAAGCCCACATTAAAGTTTAAACTCTGAGTGGAGGCACAGCACATATTAGAACCTAATGGAAGTTTGAGAACCCAAACTCCTCAGCCTACATCGTAGGTAGTAGGCAGGGATGTAACTGTAGGAGTAGCACTACTTATGGGTTACACAGGAAAAATTCTATATCATAAGACTGTTTTTGGTTTCTCAACTCTTGCTTCTCACAGCATGAAAAACTTTTTCATGTTGTGACAGCCACCTTCATCTTTCACCCCCCCCAAACTAAAAAACATGGAAAACACATAAAAAGGTGCACCTGAACCTAGCTAAACAGAACCCATTTCACTAGATTCTGGTGTGTTTTTTTAAATGTCCAGAAGTACACTTTCTGGGCACCCTGAAATCCTGGGTGCCTAGTTTAGTAAGAGGGGTCATTCACCAACATTCTCTGTATGAGAACAGCAGTATCTTCTTGAATTCTAAACTTGCAGCTGGAGTCGTGCTGCTGTCTTAAGTTGAAATAGTGAGCTGGTGATCCCTGTTTGTGCCATATATCTATCTGCCTGTCTGTCTATCTGACTGTCTTTCTTTCTATCTATCTATCTATCTATCTATCTATCTATCTATCTATCTATCTATCTATCTATCTGTCTGTCTGTCTGTCTGTCTGTCTGTCTGTCTGTCTGTCTGTCTGTCTGTCTGTCTATCTATCTATCTAGCTAGCTATCTATCTATCTTTCTCTCTATCTCTCTATTTAATTAATTAATAGAAATATTTAAGAGGACAAGGGTGCCCACCACTGGTATCGCTTTTTTCTCCCTCTCCTCCAGGTCCCACCCACCACCTTCCCAATTTGTATTTATTGTAATATTCAGTATAAGCAGAGTGAGCCCACCCCAGCACCATTTTTCTTGGCCCCCCCTTAGATCACCCACCCCCATACCCCTAACAATAGCTTGATATTAATGTGCTCAATCTGCAGTGTCAGAATTTGAATGTCCCCGCAATAAAGAAAATCACCCATCTGTGATTTTTTTTACCTGTAAAAAAAATAGGTCCCTCATCAATTTGACCCCCACCCAACCTCCCACTCAGCACCCACCATCCCACACACTGTCACATCCCCTTGTTCACCTGACCATGTCCCATGACATAGATCCAGTCTCCAATAAAAGGCATTTCTTGCTACTGAAACCACCAACTGGCATATAAGAAAATAAGGTAAGCCTGGTTTAAAGTATTTCAGTGGGGTTTGAACTTTTATTTATAACTTTGTGATTTTTACATATGTTAACATCAAATGTTAACACCAAATTTTCAACATGGCCATTTTGGGACCTCACCTCATGACCAGTGGTGGTGGAATCATGCAAATCTGGCCCAAAATGTGATTTTTCAGTTGCTTTGTGAAATCACCTTTTGGGCAGGATTTGATTATTTTTACCACCCTTGTTCAAGAGATGTGACCATAAGAAAGCTATATTAAAAATATGGGGTCAAAACAGGTAAAACTTACAAACTGTGAGCATACACTGAACTTTTTCTATGCTCGCTCAAAGCTTATGTAATTTTTAATATTTTGACCCAAATTTTCAACAAAGCCATTTTTCACATCACCTCATGAACATGACAGCTACTATTTTTCAGTTTTATGTAATAACGGCGGTCTGAAGATCACTGATCACAAAAACAACTAAAAAGAGCCTGTCATCAAAGGGCAACTGATATTAATAATATATTTAAATAGCGATGGTGCTGCAATAAAACAAAATAATGAATTTTTTTTATGCAGGAGGCTATGCCCCCTGCACCCCCAGCTTGAAATAATCAATTTGACTGGGGGTGCAGATCCAGGAGACAGTGACTATTTAAAAAAAATGCAAAAAAAATATTCTCTCCCAGAACCAGACCCAAACCTTAGTCTGCTGGCATCATAAGTGGTGGCTTACATCACTATGCTAAATGGCCAGCTTGGTAGGGGTTGGCCAAACAACATTCCTAAATCCTGTAGCAGTGAGTGTAGTTCCCTGCTATACTCTCTCTCTCTCTCTCTCTCTCTACAGGATATATCTATGTTTTTCACCACTTGCTCTCAATGTGAGTGGTATTATTCAGTTGCTCATTTTGACGTGCTGAATAATACTCACTCTTATAACATGATACCTTATTTTTCAAATCCTGGCCAAAATGTATTTTTGCACCCGTGGCATGGAAAGACATTTTAGTGGAGATTTGAAAGTTTTCACATAGAAGGTTCATAAGGTGGGGTCATAAGAAGGTTATGCTGTAAATGTGGGGCTGGATATTCAAACTGCACCATTCTGTGGCTCAAGCCCTTGCGCTGCACAAAATAGTTGCGCAGGGGTGTGGCCGGGGTGATATTCAATGGAGTTGCACTATTGAGCAACTCCTTTGAATACCACCCCCCAGCCACAGCCACTGTGCATGGTGCAGTGTAACTTGCACCACTGCAAGTGGTCAGAGTGGAGCAGTCAAGATGCAGTGGTGCAAGTACCATTGCGCCATGTGCAAATTTCCGATATTCAAAAGGTGACATGCAAATGGAGCCATAATTCATGCAAGGCACAGGGGGAGCCATTTTCATCTATTTATGGCCCCATTTGCATTCCATTAGCATGCAGGTGCACCGATCCCCGAGGACTTGCGCCTGGCACCCTGCCGGGCAGCAGCCATCAGGGACTGATGCCCCTGCAGCCCAATGGTGGCATAAGTGAAAAATCCCCACCCCTGACTGGCCCAATCATGGGCATATGTTTAAATACACCCACCCCGACTGTCCTGATCATGGGCATAAGTGAAAATAAAACCCCACCCCCACTAGCCCGATCGCTGGCGAAAAGAGTTCAGACCCCCAAGAACGCATATCCTGGTGGTCCAGTGGCCCCACCCCCACGGGAGCCCCACCACCCACTCCCGCTGTCAGCTGGCAGCGGCAGCAGCCCTCCCTACCACCTGCCACCACCGACTGACTGCCGGTAGAACTGCATCCATTAGTTCCAGGCAAGAGCCAATGGGCATGCAACCATACCGCCTAAGCAGATCCAGATATCGGGAATGAATTCATTCATTTCCACATATCTGACACTGCTGTACTGACTATGGGCTGCATGCCCAGGTGGCCTCCTGAACCAACGGGCGAGACAACTACTGCGCAGTCAGTTGGTGGGTGGTGGGGCGGCAGGTGGGTGGTTTGCCGCCGCCCATCAGCTGGGACGGGGGCGGGTGGTGGAGGCTCACATGGGTGGGTGGAGTGGGGGCCACTGACCACCAGGATATGTTCTGGAGGGCTTTGAACCTTTTCAGCCCACAATCAGGTTTCTCGCAGTCCACTGGACCACCAGGGATATGTTCTTGGGGGTTGGACTCTTTTCTGCCCGCGATCGGGCTAGTAGGGGTGGGGTTTTATTTTCACTTGTGCCCTCGCGATGGGGCCAGTCAGGGGAGGGATTTTAAACATATGCCCGTGATCGGGCCAGTCGGAGGTGGGGGATTTTTTCACCTATGCCCACGACGGGCCAGTCGGGGTGGGGGACTTTTCACTTATGCCCGCTTAGCTGCTGTGTTGCACCCTGCAATGCAGCAGCTCATCTGTGGGTGGCCCTCGACTTACTCCTTTTTTTTTGCTCAAAGTTGTGCAGGCACAGGTTGGGGGTTGCACCACAACTCTGCACAGCCCGCTGAATGTCGGGCTGTGCAGTTTATCATAGTTCCTCCCCTCCGGTTCAGCATACCTTCATTAGCATTGCGCTGTTGCTCAGCTTGACTTGAAGGCTGTATTTACTACTCCTGCTGAATATGGCAGAGATAGCGTAATTTCAGACTTGCATGAAACTCCCTTACGGCGTAGGCAACCCTTTGAATATCCAGTCCATGATGTAAAAATACTGTGAAATACACAGGTTGTGAGTGAACATTGCAATATTTCAATGTTCATTCATAACTCTGCTAATTTGCAGTATTTTAACTCCAAAAGTTCAACAGAGCCATTTTCCCCACCAACTCATAAACATGACAGGTGCAATTTTTTAAATCCTGGACAAAATGTGTTCTCACACTTGTGGTACAAAATGATGTTTCAGACAATGTGCTATAAATGCTACATGTCATATTTTTAAGGGGAGTCATAAAATGAATATTTTAACAATTTGGGGGGCAAAGTAAAAAAAAAATTATCAAGAAACTTTCTGTGTAGTGCCATTGTTCACCCCAGTGGCTATGTTGTGTGATCCCATGCTGGTGACCTGAACTCAGGGGCGAGCTCAGCTACATGGGGTGAGGGTGGGGGGGTGGTGCTATTATGTGACACCCCCAACCAGGGAATGAAAGCAGTAGGGTTGCCACATGGACCCAGGTATCATACAGTGAAAACAACTCTTCTTTTGAAAGGTGGCAGAGGGCCCTTTGCACTTGGAGAGGGCCCTGTGTGTCTGTATCTGTGGCTACATGGAAGTGCAATGACCAGAGGGCCTGGCTTCTGCAGCCACTAGACAGCCCCATGAATTCTTGACATCTGTCACTGAACAGAAGGGATCTGCCAGAATGAGGATATAATTCCACTATCTCATAAAGGAAGGAACTCTTTGCAAAAAAAATTGTTAATGTACCAGTTAGGGTTCAAATTAATGCCACAAAGGTAGGGAAATGTAGTATTAGGGTTTCCAACCCTAACTCCAAAGCCCCAACCCCAGTCCCCCAAGCAGCAAAAGAAAAAAGTTAGGGTTTGGGTTCTTCAGAGTCTTGATAAATCAGTGGTGGAGTCTTCTTTGGGATTGTCAGCCCTAATACCCACCCTGTTCCCTGAGCAAACATCAGACATGATCTCCTTTCTTCATACAGGGCCTTGTGGGTCCTGAGTGACAATTTATTTATTTTATTTATTTATGACTTTGATAACTGGGTAGGTGCACTGATCCCAGGGACTGTTTTCAGGCATGACCCAGGCCAAAACAATGGCACAGGAGCAACTAAGAAAATACATAGGACTGGCAAGCCAGTTTTAACACAATGATGCCTATGAACAAAGAAATTACAAAATAGTTCAGTACATTATAGCGTACAGAGCATATTGTATATGTACAAAGGCAATTACAGAGCATACCACATGACAGTAACAGCATAACAATGTGGCAGATCTCCATGGTAAACCAGACAAGCAATTTCAGGAGCAGCAATTGGATTAACTTGGACACAGTATGAAGGGAGAACCCTCTAAGCAAGGGGAAAAGGGGGGGTAACCAAAATGCAGAGAAGTTGAGAGGCGGGAGGGGGCAAGTGCTAAGAAGGGAGGGTTGGCGACCAAAAATAAATTGGTGAGTTAACTAGGACAGACTCAAGGAGGTAACAGAGGGCAGGGGGAGGGAAATCTACCCAGGACAGCACCAGCAGCTGGACTCTGCTAGGAGCCAGTCCTTGAAGTGGGATTTGAACAGGCAGTGTGAGTTCTGGGAGCAGAGGTCATCAGACAACCTATTCCATAGCAAGGTGTCTGCAGCTGACAGGGCTGTCCCACCCATATTGGTAGATACTCTGGGAACCTCATGGGGGAGATAGTATTTGAGCGGAGACAGCAGTGTAAGGTTCTGACTTTGAAGAGGGCTGTGAGAGGGGACTCCTGGCCAGCTCAGATGGCATTATTGACCAAGCAGCAAAGGGTGAAGTCAAAGTGACCTTGTAATAGGAGTCACCCGAGTGTCTGGTAGAAGACACAATGATGGGTGTAGAAAGGGGCCAGTAAGGCAAAGTAACAGGCACTCTTCTAAGCTGTGGAGAGTTGGGCTATAAGCAGGGCCCCTACTTTTCTGCGGCACAGTGGGACCAAGTTCTGCGGCAAGACTACCATTTGCCGCAGAACTTCTGCGGCGGTGGTTTGTAATTTCTGCCGAAGTTCTGCAGCATTAACAAACTACCACATCACAGTGTCAGCTTGTCATCCTGACTTCACTTTCATGGCAGTGGTTATAGCCAAGGCCCCTGGAATTCTGCAGTTCTGCGGTTGCTGAATTTGCTGCAGAATTTGCATCATGCCGCAGAATATATACAGTGCCACAGAATTCATTGTTTTTGGTGAATTCTCATATAAATATACTGTTTTTCCATAGTGTCAGGCTTTCTTTCCCACCTTATTTATCCTGAAGCCCCTCCTCTATGCTCAACATCTGATGTCGTCGATGACATCACATCATATTTAGCCAATGACAGGACTGCATTCTGCCAGAGAAATGAATAAATCATGCCGAAGAAATCAGAAAATGCTGCCACAGAAGTCAAGGAGCCCTGCCGCAGAAATCAGAAAATTCTGCCGCAGAACACCAGGGGCCCTGGTTATAGCAATCAGGATGGTGGAAAGCACAGTAACACTAGTTCAAAAAATAACAGACTTATAAAAAATAATTTTATGCCTAAAAAGGCAAAACAAATGTCTCTCCCTTAAGGTCCTAGCCTGTTGCATAAATGACATATGTACAGGGGATGTTATGTGATAAATAAGGTATTTCTATATGCATGCTATCTATCCCACTAATGAGGTTTCCACTGTCTATCACTTATATATTTGTATGTGCTTTCTACACCACTCATGAGGTTCCCACTGTGTATCACTTATATATTTATATGCAATCTGTAAGATACATACAAATATGTGTGTGTGTGTGTGTGTGTGTGTGTGTGTGTGTGTGTGTGGTGAGAGAGACAGAGATACTGTATATATGTGTGTGTGTGTGTGTGTATGTGTGTGTGTGTGTGTGTGTGTGGGTGTGTGTATATATATATATATATATTTTTTTTTTTTTATTTCCATGAACTTGCATCCTTATTCATACAGGTCCCATTGGAAATAGAATAGAGGAGTTATTGCAAAACTAATTTTTCATGTCAACCTGCTTACCCTGACACACTGTGTAACACCATCAGGCCATGACATGCATGTGAACCGATTGTGAGATAGAGCTCTCCAGACCATCACAATGAGTCCACCATGCGACAGAACACTGCACCATACCTTCCCAGGCTCCGAGCAGTGTTGTGTTCCACCAATCCTTGTGCAGCCCAGCCAGCTCCCAGAGATAATCTTCGAACCTGAGTTGCCGGCATGGAAACACAGCATGCTACCCTCTGGTCCAACAGCTGTCCCTGCACACAACTTTTCTCCGTAACTTTTAGGTGATTCCATCAACCAGTGACAATATGCAATCAATAACCCTGGCAAAAATGATTACAGTGCAATTATTTATTTAGCAGGTATATTCTTTCAACAGGTCTACACATTATTATATTCCACTTTTCTGGGCATAATTACTTTATTTTTCTTAAAAATGACAGTTAAATTCATTTTACCAGTTATTCATTTCAGATGGCATCTCTGTACCTTAAAGGCACAAATAGGCTTGTACAAAGTGAGGTATGGACTTAACAAGTCTGTGCTATTGACAAAGTTTTGTTTAAGTTGGCCCTAGTGCAATAATGTAAGACTGAAAATTGTATTAGGCTGTAGCGCAGGTTGAGCAAATATCACCATGCATGATGTGCTGTGCCACCATCTCTGGCAGTGGGAGCTGTGGTAGATAAGTGACTGTTCATTTCTGTTGCAGAATGCAGCCATTTCATTAGCTAATGTATGATGTTATGGCAATGATAACATCACATTCTGAGCATATAGGGGGGTTTTGGATATAAAAAGAGGAGAAGGGAACCAGTTTCTATGGATAAACAGAAATATTAATAAAAAAATCACCAAGAAGAGTGAATTCTGCGGCACCGAAGAAGTTCTGCTGTAGATTGCAAGTTCTGCGCAAAATTCTGCGGCCGCAGAATTCTAGGGGCCTTGGCTATAAGGGTAGAGGATGACCTAGTGTAGATGGATGGGCCGACTGAACAACAAAACTATTAAGGTGAAATCCCCCACAGCGACAATTTCGACAGGTTTTGAAATTGTTGCTGTGGAGGACCTGAGGGTGAAATGTTGCTCTTTCACTGTGTGTTACCCCCCCTTCAAATCAACACTGACTTAGAGTTGATAATCCTTTGAAGGAGGGCGTGGGGGACACAGCTCCCCACATAGGGGGTTTTGGGGGGCACAGCCCCCTGAGAGAAACACTCCAATATCAGACAGGTGAAATTTCACCTGTTGACATTGGGATCTCACTATGCCAAACTTTGACAATGATGTTGTCAATTCAGCATAGGTAAACTGCATAGATGGTGGCACAGTAGTCAAGTATAGGGAGAGGGTTCCCCTGGACAATGGCAAACTGAGCCTCAGGGGTGAGGTAGTGCCTGAAGTGGTAGGTGGCACCCAGTTTTTGGTGTATCCTGCAGACTACTGAATTTATGTGCTCTGAGAAGGAGAGAAAGGAATTAAGCAAGACACCTAGATATTTGATGGTATCAACATTTTTGAGGACCTGGCCATCAGGGGAGAATATGCTGAGAGAGGAGGGAGATTTGAGCTTGGCTAGGAAAGGCTTAAACCCAAACAGCATGGACTTAATTTTCTTTACATTAACCAGGAAGAGTTGGATGCAAACCAATTGTGAGCAGCATCATAATTATGGGTGAGGACAGAGGAAATGCAGGAGAGGGATTTATCGCTCAAGAAAAGGGGAAGGCCATCTGCATAGATGAGGGAGTTGCAGCTAAGGCTGTCAGAGAGGAGAGAATTTATACATAAGGAGAAGTGAAGGGGACCCAGAATGGAGCCCTGTGGAATGCTGGATGAGACAGGCAGGGTTGGGGAGCAAGCGAGGCCTACACAAACATATTGGAAGTGATCAGAGAGGTAACTCTTGAACCAGTTTGAGACCTCATGGGAATAGCCAAGGAAATGTAGCTTAGTGAAGAGGAGGAGATGGTTTACCATGTCAAAGGCCTTGGAGATGTCGATGAAAACTGTGCCAGTGGCTTGCCCATGATCCATGTTAATGAGCATGTGCTGAGTCAACAATGCAAGGGCAGTAGAGGTACTATGGTTCTTGCAAAAACCATGTTGCTGGTTGTACATGAGGTTGTACTTTTCAATGTGTTCAGTAAGCTGATGGTGGATAACTTTCTCGAGGAGCTTACTTAAGTGGGGGGGGATGGATATAGGCTGATAATTGTCTGTGGAGTGGGGGTCACCAGCTTTGAAAATGGGAATCACTTTAACAGTTTTCCACAGGTTGGGTATGGAAGAATTGGATAGGGCAAGGTTAAAGATAAAAGTGAGGGGTTTGACAATGGCAGGGGAGATAAGCCTAAGGAAGACTGGAGAGAGGCCATCAGATCCAGGGAAGCCATGGTTTGGGAGGCATTTGAGGAGTTTAGAAAGTTTAGAGGTATCTAAGGAGGAGAGAGCCTGAAAATGGGAAGGGGGAGTAGAGGAAGAGGGGGGTAGGAGGAAGCCATCTGAAGGTTAGAGCAGTAAGCTGAGTCATTAGACTGGCCACCTGGGAGCTTGCAGAGAAGCGCGGAGAGATCAGATAATTTATAATTGAAGGCCTGGGCCACATCCAGTGGGTCAGTCACAAGGCCAGAGGGGGGATTTATCTGCAGGGTAGACCTTCCAGAGTGAGGGTTTAAAAGGCGAGCCTATGGTTCCCCAGAATTTCTTAGGATCTCCAAGACTTTCCTTTTAGAGGTTGCGGAAATAGTTCTCCTTTAGGGATTTAGCCACATGCTTGCATAGTTTTCTCTGGTGCCTGTAAGCTTCCCAGAGGGCAGTTGAGGGGGATGATTTGTAGGCTGTCCAAGCACGGTCTCTGTCCTTCATGAGTGTAAGAAGATCTTTTGTGATGCAATGAGAGCAACCACATCTGACCCTTCTTGTTGCAAGAGGGAAATGCTGGTCTTTTAGGGCCAGTAGGGTCTGATTGAAGAGAGTAACTGCTGAGGTCATGCCTGTATGTATAAAGAGTATAGACCAGTCCAATGACCAGGCTTCTCAAAGGAGGTGGGAGGTGTCAGGGCAATGGAAATTTTGAAAGAACAAGTATTTGGGAGGGGGGCATCTGGTCTTTGATGACTAGATGATAAACGTGGGGGAGTAGACGTTGATGGAGTTAGCCATTGTTCCAGCCTGCAGTACGCAATCTTACCTCTTGTTGATGATCCATTCCAAAAGGTTTTGGGTGGCAGTACGTGGGTTATGTCTGGTGGGTAGTGTAATTTATAGATTCATAGATTCATTGAAGTGATACGAGTTCGGAGGTCATAGACCTGGGAAAGAAACTCACCACTATTTCTAGTGAATATAGCTGAATTTGAAGTTATCCATATGTATATCCAATGCCAATTTAAAGGCTTCCATAGTTTTGCATGTTGCAACCCACCCCGGTAATGAATTCCATGTAGGTATAATTTTCTGTGTAAATCACTTTGTTCTTTTAGTGGTATTTGACACGTCCCCTTTTAACTGTAAACTATGAGACCTAGTGGTTCTATTCACTGTCCTCCTTGTTAATCCAGTACCTTCCAACAGTGCCTCATTATTTATAGCCCTGAAAATCACGCACAAGTCTCCACTTAACCTTCTGTACTGCATTGAATATAGTTCCAGACTATTCAATCTCTCTTCATATGTTTTGTCTGTATGGCTTTTACATTTTTTTTTAATTTTCTTTGCACTCCCTGTATAACCCTATGTCCTTTTATACTCTGAGGGGCACAGAAGCCAGAGCAGAATTCGAGATGAGGTCTCACCACTGTAGAATATAAAGGTACTGTCACCTCTGTTTTTCAGCTCTTTATATGTCTTAGAACACACCCTTGTATTTTATTACATTTTTGACCATATTTTGGTATGTGTATTAAATGACATCTCTTGTTATAATAACACCCAGGTCTCTTTCATTTTCAGTTTCTTTAAGAGTAACCTTATTCAATGTATACTGTGCCATTGGGTCGTTTCTGCCAAGGTGGTGGCAGGGTGAAATGCTCTGCCAGAGGAAGTTGTATCATTGCAGAGTGTTGCGGACTTTAAGAGGGGGTGGAACAGATTCAAGGAAGGGTACAAATCAGGAGGGGGTGGGAGATGGCATGCATATGAGGGAGGAGAGCAGCTGCAGTCTAATGGACTGAAGTGTTACACACTTGAGCAGACTAGATAGACCGAATGTCTGTATCTGCTGGCAATTTTGTATGCCCGTATATTTTAGCAGTCTGTGGTTGAATCCAGCAGATGTTATTTTTTCCAAGAATAACATTTTTTCAGAAAGTCTTTCTGGTCAACTATGTGTTTTGTTTTTAACATATGTCAGGAGTGTGCCTCTAGGCACATATTTGTGAAGGAGTTACCATAAAATGCCCCTGTGTAGCATAAAATCAATCAATCAATCACTTTATTTAACCAGGCATAAACACCATTGAGCAAGCTCATTTTCAAGGTGGTCCTGGGCATAAATACAATACAGTACACTTCATAAGATTACAATTACGGTGGACAATGGTGCAAAAAAAAAAAAACATTGTGAAGGTGCCGGTCAATATAGGCCTATACATACCAGTCAACATAATTAACATGCAAAGGTACATAATGATAAGCTTTACTGAAATGAGAAGAGACAACAATCCCATATAGTCTCCACTGAGTAAGAGCTCATACCTAAATAATAAAAAATAAGGAGGTATTAAGGAATAGGGTAGAAATTGGGGTGAAAGAGTAGGCAGCCAAAAGGGAGGCCAGAATAGGTAAAAGGTAGAAAATAGGCAGGGTCATCTTGGATTAAGGGAACTAGGCTTGGAGGTCCTAGGTTTCTGTTGTTAGGAATGTGGGGTGGATGAGATACTTAGGCGTAGGATTTAAAAGTGGCACCCGAGGCTAGGGGTCATCGGCATCTGAAACAGTTGCATGATTCCTTCAGATAATCCGTTAATAGAGCTTTGAATGTGAAAATGCTTGGAAGTGAGGATAATTTTAATGAGTCTTGCATAGTGTTCCAAAGTGATGGAAGTGAGAAGTTGATTGCTGCTGAGCCAAGGGTGCTTTTCACTCTAGGAATCTGGAAGCAGATTAAGGAGAAGCATCTCAGGCCATAGGAACCTTTAGCCCATTTGAAGATGTTCGAGATGTATGCAGGGAGGTTATCAGTTAATGCTCTAAAAAACCAGAGGAGAGCATTCCTTTTTCTTCTAGTTGAGAGTGAGATCCATCCCAAAACCTGGTATAGACGACAGTGATGTGTACTACGGGGTAGATTTAAGATAAATCTTAAAGCCCGGTGGTAAAGGGTGTCCAGTTTGTTTAGCATTGTTGATGGGCAATGACTGTAAAGGAAGTCAGCGTAGTCCAGTATAGGTAGGAATGTAGTTTGTACTAGTCTCATTCTGGCTTCTAACGTGAGTAGGTGTTTCATGCGATAGAATAAACCCAGTCGCTCTCTTAGTTTCTTCAAGGTTTCATTTAAGTGGCACAGAAAGTTGAGCTTGTTATCCAGCCAGAACCCTAGGTATTTAAAGGTATCGACTACTTCAAGGGGTTCATCTAAGAGTGTTCGGATCTGTGTGAAATGTGGACATCCTGAAGTAGACTTTGGTGAGAGAATCATTGCTTTAGTCTTTTTGGCATTGAGGAGGAGCTTATGAGTGAGAAGGTTGTATCGGAGGGTGACGAAGTCTTTCTGTAAGTACTCATGGGCCAGATCCAAGGATGAATTTGTGGTATAGAGTACAGTATCATCTGCGAATAAGTGCACATTTGCTGTGCCCAGCTGTGAGTCCAGATTATTGATGTATATTGCAAAGAGGATAGGGCCCAGGATGGAGCCTTCTGGGACTCCTTGTAACAAGGATTTTTGTGGGGACAGATCTCCTATGGCTTTGACTTGTTGTAACCTATTGGTTAGGTAGCTGGTGAACCATTTAATGGCAGAACTATCAAGTCCGATGTTACTCAGTGCAGTAAGCATGATGGTATGATCCACAGTAATGAAGGCCTTACTTAGATCAAGGAAGAGGGCAAATACATGCTTCTTAGAGTCCAAGGCCATTTGCCAGTATGTAGTTACTTTGGCAAGAGCTGATATTGTACTGTGTTTGGCTCTGAAGCTGGACTGAGCTGGGTTTAGCAACTTTTGTGAATCCAAATGTTCTCTAAGTTGGATGTTGACAATTTTTTCAAGTAATTTAGAGAGTACGGATAGTATAGAAATAGGCCAGTAATTGTTCAGATCACTCGGATCCCCAGTCTTGAATAATGGTAGGATGTGGGCAGTCTTCCACAAGACAGGTAGCTCACCTTGAATCAGAGAGGAGTTGAATAAGTGTGTAATGGGGGCGGTCAGATAGGTATGGCCAAGTTTTAGGAAGTAAGGTTCAATATTATCTGCACCCGAACTCTTTTTTGTATCCAGAGATAGGAGGAGATCCTCCACTTGCTTGAACATAATTGTGAGGAAGCTGAAGGGAGTGGGATGCGTTTGGTTATGGTTGTGATTATCAGTGAAGCCAACAGTGTAGTCTCTTGCCGGCTAAGTTTGCTGATAAGTGAGGTGTCAAAGGCAAGCCCTGCAGTGGCAAAGTGATCATTAAGCTTTTCTAGTATATCAATAAAAGTAAGTTTATTTACCTTTTTTCAGGCAATATTAGCATATCTTTCTGTTTAGTTGTTCTGCACTAAACTCCGCTACCACTGGAAGCATACCCACCTTGAGGACACGCATCTGCCAGGAAGCGTTAACCTGAATTGCAACTTTTTCACAAGCACATTGTAAAATCAAGTTAATGCTTTAGAGGTTCTTAACCTCAGTTACCCTGGTGTCTGTAAATTAAAAACATGTACTACTCCTGCCTCAAAATACTTTCACAAATTGGAGCTGAAATCATGTGCCTGCACAGGAGGGGTACTCTCTTGTGCATGTGCAAGATCTTCACTCCAGCCTCTCTTGTACAAGCTCAGAATGTCAGCTCCAATTTGTAAAAGTATTTTACAGCAATAGTAGTGCTAGTTTTTAATTTACAGGGGTGACTGAGGTTAAGAACCTCTACAGCATATACTTGATTTTACAATGTGCTTGTGACAAGTTGCTATTCGGGACAGTGCTTGCTGGCAGATGCATGTCTTTGAGGTGCAGACCAACTAAAAAGAAATATATGCTAATATTACCTGAAAAAGGTAAATAAATTACTTTTATGCTACACAGGGTCATTTTAGAGCAACTACTTCACAAATATGTGCCTAGAGGCACACTCCTGACATATGTTAAAAACGGAGGGGCAAAGCTGACAGTACTCCTTTAACAATCTGGTTTGTTTCAAACTGTAAATAAAGCACATTAATTCATCTTTCTAGAGACCAGACTTTAATATTTTTCAGTGGTGCATTGTGATAAGTCTCTGCTTACATGTTTTTGTGGTCAGTGGTTCTAATCCAGTTGATATTATTTTTCCCAAGATTAACATATATTGATTCTTTTATAATTTGTAAGAGTGCTGTTTTCCCAAAAATACTTCTGTTGAAATATTTGCTTTATTTCAAACCATGTATATGGTAGTTTCATTCTCATTTTTAAAAATCAACTTACAGATTTTGATTGTGGCACAAATTGGAGCAGAAATCACATGAATAACATAAATTCATTTTTTCTATAATTTTTAAGAGTGATAGTTTTCCAAAAATTATTTCTGGTTAGCTGGGGGAGTCACATGATGCAGTACTCTTGCTAGCCTCACTGTCGAGGAGCTCTGCCTAACCCCTGCTTAAAACTGCTCTAATCTACCTATTTTACAGGAATTTGCACTCAGACCGGAATATCAATAACCTGGATACGCTGGAGCATCCTTCAGAGCCGCCGATGGAAGCAGAAATGCCTAAAGCTCCATCTAAACATACCCCACCAGCAACCCCTGAGAAGGCCCCGAAGAAATCATGGGCCTCATTGCAACAGCACTCCCAGCCTTCTAGCCCTGGTACTGGAGGGGAAGAGCCATTGACTGTAACCAGATTCCTGGAGGAATTTCGCCCTTTTAAGGTGGAGATGGCCGAGATCGCCTCTGAAATTAAAAATATTACCTCAGCTCTTGATGATCTGGCAAGAAAGACTTCTGACAATGAGGCTCAGGTACGATCTTTGGAGAACCGAGCTGACAAGATCAATCCGGTGATTGCACATATTAACCACCGCCTTGCAAAGTTGGATATGAAGGTGGAGGATCTCGAAGGCAGAAGCCGACGCAATAATGTAGTCTTAATTGGCTTACCAGAAAAAGAAGAAGGAGTGGATCCAGTGAAATTTTTCCAGATGTTTGTGGAAAAGATAGCAGGCCCTTCACCTTTCAGACCCTGCTACAGCATAGAGAGAGCGCATCGAGCCCTGCGACCTGTTCCACCTCATGGCGCGCCCCCCGTATCTTTTTTGCTAAATTTCTGAACTTTCAAGAAAGGCAGCTGTTTATGAAAAAAGTCAAGGGGGCTAAAGAATTGCAATGGGAGGGGGCAAGCCTTAGAGTGGCCCAAGATCTACCTTTGTCTGTCCGGCAACGGAGGGCTACTTTCCACCCGCTGGTATCCAAGCTAATTGCGGCGGGCATTAAGTTTAAGATGTCTTACCTGGCAAAGCTGCATGTCCTCACGGCTGACACATGGAAAGCTTATGAAGATGTAGAATCGGCATCGGCCGCACTTCAATCTACGCTCCCTAACTTATTTAAAGCAAAATGAGAGCTTTGTGTGACTTCCCTTAAGAAATATGCCCTCTTGTTATAACGTGATTGAATGATCCACCTGATGTTTTTATTCAGTGGGGCGGTTGCTCCTTTCTCCTTTTTCTTTGTTTTAGAGGGGATATTTAGGGGAGTTCCCTGTGTGACTGCCTTAATATATGTATTGTCCTTCCACATAACAAGGGATCGTGGTTTTGGAGGCACAACACTAATTCACAAGGTTGAGTGCCGGAGTTCAGTCACCGAGGAGCTCATCCAAAACGTCAGCAGTGTTTAATTGGACCGGACTAGTTGAACTGTAGTGGGGGCTGACCCCTGGTTGGATTTATGACACAAGCTAGAGTAGTAAGGAGTGATTTCAGCTGTGTCATTCGAGGTCCTTGGCGAGATCCAGGCTATGGGTCCCTCTATTTGACTGTTATTGCACTACCATAGTTTTGCACTTAGAGGGAGCCAGAGCCCTACCTATGTGTTTCTCATTAGTTTTACTTTGATTTGTGCATTTCCAGGTGCTGCAACCGCGGGATGAAGGCTGTCATCCCTTTTCTGTTTAAAATCTCTCCCAGATAGGAGAAAGTGCAGGCACTAACTGTGCTCGGGTAATCTTAATGTACCAAGGGAGAGCATTGGTTATAATTATGAGGGTTGTATTCGCCATGTGAGACCAACCCGAGACCTTTTATTTTCTTGACTGTGGTACACACGGGCAAACTTTGGCGGGCTACAGCTTAGAAGTTGGCACAGGTTCGACCGGAGTGTGTAGAAGTTCAAAGGGGAGCAGGTCTGAGAATAACAATGTCTTTGCGAGGAGGGCTTTGGCTCCTGTTTATTGTTTATTGTTTTCGGGTATTCCGATTTATAATAATCTTTGAGTGCTTTCCTTTCTAGGTCATTTAAGATTTAACAGGTTAAAGGGTATGTTATGGTTCGGTTTTGGAGTGGGACGGGGGGGTGGCAGAGCGGGAGAGGATACAGCAGAGCGAGCTGTCGTCATGGACCACGACAATGCAGGTGGGATAGGAGGATGGGATTGGCATGGGTTTGGGTTTGTGTTTGGGTTGGTAGGTATTTTGTTCGTGGGACTTTCTTGCTTAGGGCGATGGGGGGTTGGGGAGCACAAGACCTAAAGATAAAATGTTGGGGGAAATGGTTAAAGCCCAGCAGGGCAGCGCGTCATATTTTTAATATGTGTCATGGCATCACCTAGAGTCATTAAATTCCTAAGCTGGAATGTCAAAAGGGCATGGCAGAAATCCAAGCAATATAAAACTCTGAAGCATTTAAATATTTTAAGAGCAGACATAGTGTTCTTACAAGAGACACATTTGCTTAATACTGAAAGCAACAACATGAGACGTCTACAAATAGGGCAAGTCTTTGCCTCTCAAGGCAACACACAAAGTAGAGGCGTTATGGTGCTAGTACACAGGTCTGTTCCTTTTACCCCTCTTCAGGTAATACAGGACAACATAGGCAGATATATTTTTGTCAAAGGGAAATTACAAACTTTAGAGATTCTGGTTGGATCTGTTTACAGCCCAAATACAGATACACAGGCTTTTTTTGTGCACTTAATGGAGGCATTAGCGCCCTTTGTAGATGTCCCTATGATCATAGGTGGGGACCTTAACCTAGTACTGGATCCCTTAATAGACAGGTCCAAACTCTATAATCAAGGTCTCTCACTGGCCCAAAGAGCTACAAGGGAACTGTTGGACCAATTTGGCCTTTCAGATGTGTGGAGGGTTCTCCACCCAAAAACTCGAGAGTATACCTTTATCTCTCAAGTTCATGGTACAGCTTCCTGAATTGATTATATATTACTCTCTCGAACTCTCCTTCCAGGAGTGTTGGGAACTGAAATCCTGGCAGGGCCTCCCTCCGATCATGCTGCAGTATCTGCATCAGTTTCCTTTTCATCCCTACCTAAGAGCAGTAATAGATGGAAACTAAACAACCAAATTTTGAGGAACCATGATGCGGTCAAATACATCTCATCACAAATAGAGGAGTTTGTTTCAAACAACTCGAGAGGTAATATTCGACCAGACATGGTTTGGGGGTCATTTAAAGCCTTTATGTGGGGTGTTTTGATAGGCCAAGCGGTTAAAAAGAAAAGAGAAAAGGAACGATTTATGTCGGAGTTAGTGGCTCGGATAAGACTCAGGGAGGTCAACTTACCCCCTCACCCTATGGAGGAAGATAAACAGGAGCTAATCAAACTGAAAGACCTTTACTTAACTTTATTGGGGGAGCAAGCTGAATTAGCACTAATCAAAACTAAGGCCAGTTATTTGGACCAGGGGGAGAAGTCGGTCTGGCTGCTGGTGAGACGTATTAAGCAAATAGAATCCTCTAGAATAATCTCAGCAGTCCAGTCCATGGAGGATGGTCTGATTAAGACTTCCCCTAAGGAGACAGCAGAGGAGTTCAGGAAATATTTTGAATCCCTTTATAGCGCAATGGCAAACCCTCCTACGGAGAGAAAAACACTGTCCTTTCTCGAAGGCCTGAACCTTCCCTCTCTCGCAGAGTCTCAGCAGCCGTATCTTACTACCGCTATTTCTCAAGATGAAATTGAGCAGGTTATTAAGGGTCTCCCTCTGGACAAAACACCATGCCCTGACGGATTCTCGTTCAATTTTTATAAAGTGTTCTCCAAACAGCTTTCCCCACTTCTGGTTTCTCTATTCCAGTATATTCTCAATTGCCAGGCAATGGATCACTCCCTATTTGAAGCACTCATTGTCCTAATCCCAAAACCAGATAAGCCACCTGAACAACTTTCTAGCTATATGCCCATTTCATTGCTCAATTATGATATAAAAATCCTGGCGAAATTATTGGCGGACCATATAAATAAGGTTTTACCTAATTTAATTGGGGTGGAACAGGTCGGCTTTATGAAAGGTAGATCAGCTAATGACCACTTGAGGACATTGGCCCATGTCTTCTCGGCGTCCGAGGAGAGTAGCTCCGAAATGGTTCTGGTCTCGTTGGACACCGAGAAGGCTTTTGATAGGGTCCACTGGCAGTACTTGCTAATCACAATGAAATATTTTGGTTTTCCCGACGTGTTCCTGAAATTGATTGGCTCCCTGTATCTAATGCCCTCAGCCAAGATCTCATGTAACGGGGTTATATCAGATCTTTTCGAATTGCATGTGGGCACCAGGCAAGGATGCCCGTTGTCCCCTCTTCTCTTTAATTTATATCTTGAGCCCCTTATAAGAAGTATACTGCACAATCAGGAGATAAACGGCATTAAAATTCAGGAGAATGTTGTTAAAGTAACTGCTTATGCCGATGATCTCTTGGTGTATATATCGCATCCTAATTAATCCATTCCGGCCTTATTGAAAACTATATAGGAATATAGTCAATTGGCTAATTACAAATTAAACTTAGAAAAGACTGTGGTGTACCCCCTAAATAATAAAGTATTCAAACAGGAAATTACTGATTTAGGATTATCCTGGAGGTTGGATTCCATTAAATACTTGGGTCTCACTTTGGCTAGGAGCACAACACGAATACGTCAGCTAAATCTGGATTCCTTGGTGCATACAATTGATTTAGATCTGAAAAGATGGGCACAGCTTCCAATTTCTTTATGGGGGAGGATAAATTTAGTTAAGATGAATGTGTTTCCCCGGTTGTTCTATCCCCTCAGTATGTTAAACATCTGGCTCCCACTCTCATGGTTTAAAAAATCCACGGGCTTATTGCCAATTTTGTGTGGGGTTACAAAAAAGCTAGGATGGTCTACCACAAATTAGCTGCTCCTAAGCCAATGGGAGGGCTAAGATTCCCGCATTTTGGTCTGTACTGTTGGGTGGGTCATGTTAACTAATATCTTAGATGGGTACAGGTCGCGGACCTTTTAACCCAAGCTTCGTATATACCTTTATGGTTACAAATTGAACTATCCCTCATTAGGAAACATGGTTTTGCACCTGAGGCCTTGTTGTATCTCAGCCCTAAACTCCTACCGGTCGCTCTCAGGAAATCTCCGATTGGGGTTTCGGTTAGGGCCCACTCGCAGCTTTATGGTTTTCTAAAATACAATCACTTCAGAGACCTGTCACAACCCATAAGGGGTAACCCGCGTTTTCTAATTGAAGGTAAGCTCCTCAGTGTCGCTTGGCTCGTGCATCTGGGAGATTGCCAATTAAAAGATTTAATCTCAGTAGACGGATATGTGCTTTCCTCATTAGAGATTTTGAATAAATTTAAATTGCCAGCTTCGGTGATTTTTAAGGTTTACCAACTCCGTCACCTTTTACTTAATAAGATGGGTAATATGCCAATTCAGACTCCGAAAATAGAATTTTCGGGGACTCTGAGGCCTTTGGTGGGCCTACCGCATGCTGTCTCCAATTTATACAGTATCCTGTTTAACTGGGCCTATTCCCAGAATTTAGCACCGAGCTCTTATTGGGCCTCTGTTTTTCCTGAAGAGGAGCTCAACTGGACAGCATTGTGGCATAGCTGTCACAAATTCATTCTCCAAGATCGGCTGAGACTGATGCAATTTAAAATACTTCATAACATTTATTATTCTCCCCAGAAGTTGGCGAGTTTAAGAATGGTCTCAGTCTCATCCTGTACTAGATGTCATCAAGGGGAAGGGGACTTGTTGCATATTTTTTGGCATTGCCCAAAGATAGTGCCGCTCTGGACAGCTATTAAAAGTAGGGTGGACCTGTTATTAGGTCTAGGGGATCTTTTCACACCCGAAATATACCTGTTGGGAGATGTAGCTCATATTCCAGTCAGGAACAGGAAGTTCCATATATCCCTAATCTCGGCATCCCTTAAAAAAGTGGTCCTCAAACACTGGAAGGACTCTGTGGTAATTAGCTACACTAAATGGTTAGAGGAGCTACTTGCCAACCTCAGAGTCGAAAGGATGATAGCTATCCTTCAGAATAAACTTCCTAGGTTTAATAAGATTTGGGGCCCCCTTCATACCGTTTACTCCCTATAGACTAGGATTTGCCCCCTCTTGGATAAGGGGGTATGATCAGGTGTCTTGTGCTGGGGTGGATGGAGGAGGGAGGAGGGAGGTGTAGGGTTGGGGTTTTTGGGGTATGGCAGAGGATGGATCCAGCTGTTACTTGTGATATGTATGTATACTCAAATTGTATGTGTATATTTCTCTTGGATGCATTCTCTGTATTAATACTCTCAATAAAATCTTAATGGAAAAAAAAAATATTTCTGGTTAGCTATCTATTTTGTTAAAACTCTGCACATTGTGCTTTAATAAATCTTTTTTAGAGGTTAGTTTTCTGAGTTCTACTGAGATGTACCATGATAAGTCTGTGATTATATGTTTTAGTGGTCAACACCTTGAATCCAGCTGATGGCATTTTTTCCAAGAATAACATAAATTAATTTTTTCTATCATTTTGTAAGAGTAATTGTTTTCCACACATTATTTCTGGTTAACTATCTGTTTTGTTTCAAACTCTGCACATAGTGCTTTAATTACTCTGTTTTAGAGGTTAATTTTCAGAGTTTTACTGTGGTGTACGATGATAAGTCAGTGATAATATGACATAGAGCATTGGGGCTTAAGTGGCATCAACACAGCAGCAGCACCCCCTGGCATCAGCGACGACAGCACAGGCTGGGAGCAAACTGCTGAACAAGGGCTGTGGTAATGGAGGAGAGCAGAAAATTGAGGCCGATGGAAGGTGGCAAGTGACAACACCATGGAGACTGTTGGTGATGGGGCAGGCACAAGCTCCTACATTGCAAGAGCACAGCTGGCAGAAGAAGAAGAAGCAGTGTAACTCATCACTGGTTTACCATATGATATTAGTGATTGTAATGGCTGTGCTAGTGTCAATGACATGGGCAAGAGAGATCACGTGATGCAGCATTCAGAACAGCAGTTCTAGCATGAGTTCCTGCTTACCTCTCCTTTTCTACCCACAAAAATAACTTAAAAACTCTCACAGCAGATTTTCTCGGCAATCAGGTAAAAGTACTCGCTGGGAACGCACTCAGTGATTTCAGGCGCGATCGGCCAAATATGGATATGAAGATGCGAGCTGCACCTCCAAGGCACACTCCACCCAACACGCTGGAGAAGGCCCCCAAAAAAGTTATGGCACAGGTGGGCTCAGCTGGCAAACCCTCAGTGGGCCCACAGGATCAAGTACCGCTCATGAAGGATAGATTTTTAGAGGAATGTCACCCCTTCAGAGAAGAAATGCGCTCACTATAAGATGATGTCAAGGGCATTTCCTCAGCTGTGGAAGACCTGACTAGGTGCACCAGCGATTATGAGGCCCAGGTGATCTTGGCAGAGCACAGATTAGACAAGCTTGATCCCACCATGATAGAGACCTGTCAAAAGATCCAGAAGTTAGAGGCAAAGATAAAGGATCTTGAAGGAAGAAGCCGCAGGAATGATGTGGTAGTCATAGGGCTACCAGAGAAGGAAGAGGGAAACAACACTGTGCTCTTTGCACAAAAATGTGTAGAAATGTTGACTGGGCCCTTATCCTTTGGGTCAGTCTACATTATTGAGTGGGCACACCGCACCTTGACACCGATGCCCCCACCTGGCTCTCAACCCAGGAGATTCATCTTCAAATTCCTAAATTATCAAGAACATCAGCATTTGTTGGCTAAATTGTGGAAAATTAAGGAATTGCTTTGGGGAGGGAAGGCAATATGAGTAGCCCAGGACCTCCCACTTACAGTCCGCCAGAGAAGAGTGACTTTACACACCATGATAATGAAATTATTGGCAGCTAACATTCATTTCAGAATGATGTACCCAGTGATCCTCCAGATATCCATGGATGGAAAATGGAGCTCTTTCGCAGACTGTAAGATCGCAGAGCAGACCCTTAAGAAGGCATTACCAGATCTATTCTGTGATGGCTGAAGAATCATTGGAGGGGCCTACTGGTTTGAATACCGACACAAGGACTGGGGTTGTGAGTACATGTGAACTGGAATCACTATATAGGAGCAGCACTGCTCTCTTTTTGTTATTGCTTTCCCAATTTTTTTTACCTCTCCCCAGTCAGAACTGGCAGTTTAGAAGTGCCAAGACCCTCCCCTTTCTGAATAAGAAAAATCTTCCAAGTAAACTGAGAGGATCCCTGCTTGATGCTCTTTTGGCTACTCAATACCAACTTAACACCTTACTAAGGACTAATGGGTATAAAGATGTAACACAACCCCTTTTCAATAATCTTAATTTGCTAATCTCTGGTAAACCAATAAAACTTAACACTTTTAGGCCCAATATGGGGATTGGAAGAGTAGAGGAGTTAATTATTAACCAGAAACTGATGCGATTCCAGGAAGCCAATAGTCAGTATCATTGGACCACCACTCATGTTTTTAAGTATTTGCAGATTAGTCATATGTTAATACAGTATTTTGGCACTGGGAGGTGGACTACCCCCTTCTAACTGTCTTAACCCCATATCTTAAGTCGGTTCCATCTACTCACTTAATTTCATATACTTACAAGTTCCTACAGACCACGATTGCTGGGATAGAAGGACATAAAACTTACTGGTGGGATCAATCTTTTCCAACTTCTGACTCCCCTAGATGTTGGCTAAAAATTTGGAAACACCTATATAGATACATCAAGTGGGATAGGTATAGATTGCACATAACATGTATTATACTACAGTTGAATTATTTAAGATGGGTTTCCTGCAGTCTAACCTTTGTACCAAGTGTTCTCAAGCCTAAGGAGATTTACTGCATATGTTATGGTCATGTGATAAAGTCTCCCCATTATGGAATTGTATTAGATCCCGACTGGACCCACTACTAGCTCTCTCAGACAAATTTACCCCTGAAATTTGTATTTTAGGGGACTACACGACTCTCCAGGGCAAAACCCAAAGAGCATACATGGCACTGATATCTGTTTGTGCCAAAAAAGTATTACTTAGACATTGGGTAGACACCCTAATACCAACTTATACTGAATGGTATGAAGAAATTATGTTTGCTATACAGGCGGAATGTGTTATCGCAGGATTAACCCAAAGAATGGGAAAATACAAACAACTTTGGGATCCCTTTTACAATTTGTTATTAATCCAGCCCAATACAGTAACAGTTAACACTAATGCCCCTTTATGAGTTAACCTATATTTTTAATAGGACTTTCTATTGATATGTATTCACAATTGTCAAAGACAATATTTGTAGCAGTGGGAGATAGGGAGGAAGGGGGATAAGAGGGGGATGATAGGGGGTGGATGGGGGTAAAGGGGGGGCTACAGACACCAAATGTGATAACGCAATATTGTATGGGGGTCAGAAGTTCTGTTCAACAAGCATATATACAGTATTGTATGATCTCCTGTATGTAAGATGTCTGTACCTAGGAAAAACCAATAAAGCATATTTAATGAAAAAAAAAAGAAGTGCCCAAGACTGTCCAGCACATTGAACAATTTATGTTATTTCTGGATGTTTCACAATGCCAAGACTGATTCTAGACTTCGGGTTAAATTACTATTAAGGACTACAAGCATGCTCCAAGGACAGGAGTGCTGGGAGAGACTGCTATATACCGGGGTATTTAGGGTGGAAGTCCTCTGGGGAGGGTTTTATTGTTATCACTGCTCTAATGTGATTTAGTATATTGTGCACAAAATAGAACATACGGAGGTACCTAGTAAGATATAGGGACTAGGATTATGATGTTTATTTTGGGCAGAAGTCAGAGGGGTCCTTTCTTGTTTGCCCAGTTTTTTTCTTTTTGTGTTCTGTTTTCCCCTCTTCTTTTAGATGGGAACAGCACTTAGCTAGCCTGCAGGGTTAAAGGGGGTCATTTTCTGGTACACCTAAAGTATGAACTGTGGACTATATTCCCCAAGAGCACTCAGAGACTGCTACAATAAGCGGCTGAGCAGGAAAGAGGCCAGCTGGTGGGAGGGGGGACCTCCCGAGTCTGACAGGTATGAGATCTTTCTCCACGGCTTCAGCTAATATAGCACCTAGCTTCTTTGACCAGGGTCGTGGTACCATGACAATATGCCCAAAGGGCGGATTCTGCTTGACACCTCAATAATTCCCTGATAGCCTTTCAACTTTGTAGAGCACCCCTATAGCTTGGTTGGGTTACACACATGCCTGGGAGGCTAGCCATAGGGGCAGAAGGAGTATTGAAAGGAACAGTGATGTAAGGTTTAACATGGTTTGAGTGTGGGTAGGGGTGAAGTGAGAGGGCATGGGGAGGGGTGCTGTTATGGAAAGTGCATCATGTATGTAGCAGTGTTGGTTGGGGGGGGAGTGGGCAGTTCTATGGGTTACATGATGTTATACCAAAAAGTTCCCAGGGGGAGATGTGGGGATTTTATTTAGGGGGTTAGGAGAGGGGTGTGTGGGAGGGATGAAAATCTGTATGGGTTTGGGGGTGGGGGAAGGGTCCTGGCTTCGCACTAGGGGTAATGTGTCTTGGTTATTGCCAGTACTGGAGGTATTCTAATCTTAGGGCAACACAATCATGCACAATGGGTTAATGACTAATATTAGAAGGTTTTGCACATGGAATGTACACAGAGCCAGAAACAAAACTAAGAGATATCAGGTGCTGAGGCATCTGCAGCATTTAAAAAGCGATATATCCATGCTTCAGGAAACCCACCTTCTGGAGAGGAAAGGGTTACTATTCCATCATCAATTTGTGGGTCAGGCCTTTAGTGCTGCTGCCAGCACCCAAAGTAGGGGGATGTCCATATTAATTGCCAGGAAAATACCATTCACCTGTGAGCAGGTGATGAATGACCCAAAAGGGTGGTACATTATAGTGAAAGGCTGTCTGGAAAGGACCACTATGGTTATTGGTAGTATATATGGCCTGAACGCAGACTCTCCAAGATATTTAACAGAACTGTTGCTGGTCTTAGCCCCCTTCATGAGCTACCCCATTATTCTTGGAGGGGACTGGAATCTCCCCTTTTCTCTAGATCTGGACCAGTCTGGTTTCAAAAAGAGGGGGTTGCTCCAGCACAGAGTGCCATCAGGGAGCTGGTGGATCATCTGGGCTTATGCAACCCCTGAAAAGTTCTCCACCCTAAAGCCAGAGAGTATACATTCAGGTCTAGTGTACACAATACCCAGTCTAGAATCAACTATTCCTTAATTAGTCATACCCTGTTAGGAGGTAAGTTGAAGACCAAAATGGTTCCAGGAGTCATATCTGATCACTCAGTTTTCACCTGATCTCTACCTTTTACACAGATATGCCCAAAGAGACAGTGTGGAAACTAAATAACCAGTTGCTCAAGGAATCTTCCATAACAGATAAGATTTTTCAAGAAATAGAATGTTTCATGGAACTTAATTTGCACTCCAACGAATGTCTTGACCATGAGTGGGGGGTGCTAAAATGCATCCTCTGGGGCAAATTTATTAAGTTAGCCTCATGGAGGAAGAAGAAGAGGGAGAATAAGGCTTTATCCTTACTAAAAGAAAACCTGAACCTGGAGGACTCACTTTCCCTGTCCACCGTGGAGGGGGAACAAGCATACTTATTAGACCTTAGGGATCAATACTCACGTCTTCTCAGGGAAAGAGCGGAATACGTCATCTTAAAAACAGGAACAAAATATATTGACCAGTGGGAGAAGGTGGGTACCTGCTTGCATTCAGGCTTTAAAAAGCTGAAACCTCCAGACTGGTGCTTGGAATTTGGTCTCAGTCGGAAGGATTCCTTTCCCTTTCCCCTAAGGATATCACTGGTGAATTTGTGGAATATCATAGGGAACTTTATAGTTCCATGGCCAACTTACTAGACCAGCAGAACGTCCAGGAGTATTTAGATTCCATTCCCCTCCCATCCCTACAGCCTGCTCAACAAGAGCAGTTGATTGTCCCTGTATCCGAGGAAGAGATTGCAACAGTCATCTCATCACTAAGCTTGGACAAAGCCCCAGGACTGGATGGGCTCTCCCCAAATTTCTATAAGAAATTTTGTAAAGAGCTCTCCCAATGACTAAAGAGGCTATTTGACTGGATCCTTAATGCTAACTCCATAGACCCTACGCTTTTTGAGGCAACCATAATTGTGTTGCATAAGTCAGATAAGGACCCAGAACAGGTCACAAGCTACAGACCCATATCATTGCTTAATTATGATGTCAACATTTTGGAGAAGCTATTGGTGGGAAGACTTAGCTTTGTGTTACCCTGGCTAATGCTTCAGGACCAGGTGGGGTTCATGCCCAGAAGGAATTCTTCTGATCACTTCAGGAAACTGGCGCACATCTTCTCCTTCTCCAGGGACTCAGATGTACCGGCAGGTCTGATGTCCCTGAACAGGGAGGAGGCATTCGATTGAGTTGATTGGTAGTTTCATTTTAGTGCTATGCGATACTCAGCCTCCCTTCTAAATTTATAGACTGGGTTTCTGCACTATATCAAAGACCACAAGCCCGAATCTATTGTAATGGAGTATTCTCAGAACATTTCCTCCTTTCCTCTGGCACTCACCAGGGGTGCCCCTTGTCCCCTCTTTTATTTAATATTTACTTTGAGCCCCTATTAACTCTGCTAAGGGAAGAGGTAGGGGTACAAGGTATTTCAATAGGCTCACATGAATTCAAGCTTTCTGTGTACACAGATGATGAACTTTTACATTTAAAGGACCCCAATAAGTCAATCCCAGTAGTTCTCCTGATTATTAGGGAGTTTAGTGAGATGTCTAACTATAAAATAAACCCGAGCAAAACTACGGTTTTCCCCTTGAACAACAGAGTTTCTAGGACAGACATTGAATCACTAGGGTTGCAATGGTGTCCCAACAAGATCAAGTATTTAGGTCTCTTCCTAACTAGGGAACAAACTCAGATGAGAAACCAGAACCTGGACCCACTGTTGACAACAATCCAACAAGACCTGGGGAGGTGGCAGACCTTGCCTATATCTTTGTGGGGTCATATTACTTTTATCAAAATGAAAATCCTCCCCAGGCTATCTTACCCCCTGTGTATGCTGAACTTGTGGGTACCCCTGGCATGGTTCAAAAAAGTTAATTCTATTGTATCCTCATTCATATGGAGGGAGAAATCTTCCCGTAGGACCTACCACAAACTGGCCACATCTAAACTTTTTGGAGGTTTGAGGCACTGCATTTTGGAATTTATTACTGGGCTAATCATCTGAACAAATACCTGAGATGGAATGTGCCTAGTGAAAGGGCAGATTCAGATGGGTATGCTCAGCCTGGCTGTCACTCGAAAGGGAACTGATCTCCCAAATGGGGTTAAACCCTAGTGCAATGCTGTACATATCCCCTAAAGCATTGCCAAAGGGTGCGGTTTCTTCACCCATTGTAATTTCGATAAGAATTTACACTCAGTTGTGTTCCTTTTTATTGCTCAAACACACTAAGAGTATCTTCCAGCCAGTGATAGGCAATCCCAATTTTAAAATTGGGGGAAACAAACTCTGGGTAACTGGATTCCTCACCTTACGGGCTCCAAATCAGGAGACTTCCTCAAAGAGGGACGATGCTTGTCTTCACCAGAGATTATGGCCACATTTCACATTCCTAGGACACTTGCCTTCAAAGTGTATCAACTACGCCACCTGGTTTTACAAATCCTAAAGGGTGTGAAGGATACAGGTAGAGATGAAGACTGGGACTCCTCTTGGGGACTGGTGGGTGGTAAACCTCATGCTGTCTCCTGACTATATGCATTGCTAGTATCTAAATCTATTAGTCATTAGTTAGACCACACCTGGAGTACTGTGTGCAGTACTGGCACCCGTATCTAAAGAGGGACATTAAGTTACTGGAGGGGGTTCAGCGCAGGGCAACAAAGATGATCAAGGGGCTGGGGGACTTATCATACAAGAGCAGGTTGAAGGAGTTGAACATGTACTCACTGGAGGAGAGGAGGGACAGGGGTGACATGATTGAAACCTTTAAATACATGAAAGGAATAAACAAGATGGGTACAGAGGGGCTGTTCAAAGTAAGGAGGGAGGCCACCAGGGGCCATGATATAGACTGGAGGGAGGAAGGTTCGGGAGGAGATGAGGAGACACTTTTTACAGAGAGGGTGGCTGGGTGGAATCGTTACCTGCAGAAGTGGTATCCAGTAGAACAGTGGACTGCTTCAAAAGGGGATGGGACAGGACAAGGGGGAGGGTTAATGATGGGGAAGGGTGGAAGGGAGGGGCAGCTGCAGAATAAGGGATGCTAGCTGCACATTCGAGCAGACTTGATAGACCTCTAGGACTTTATCTGCTGGCAAATTTCGTATGTTCGTATGTTCGTATTGATTTTCAATACAAGGATTCAATATGCTGGACCACAACCTTTCCACAATATAAGGGTAAATGGGATTCTATCTGGAAAGATCTACATGTATATACTGTATTCCCCAAGACAGGCACTGGCTCACCCAGTACCAAATTATCAATGACATGTATTGGTCCCCAGTGAAGCTGCACAAACTGCACCTCTCCCCATTTCCATAATGCACAAGATGTGAGCAGCATGAGGGATCCTTACTATATGTGTTTTGGGATTGTCCACCTATCAAAAAGCTTTGAGACACCATCAAAGCTAAGATAGGCCCTTTATTAGGTCTGGTGGATTTATTCACCACAAAAGTTTGTGTCCTAGGGTCCTTCTCCTCATATCAGTGCAATCCAACAGATTCCATATGGCCCTGCTGTCAATGACCCTGAAGAAACTAGTGCTTCATCACTGGTTTGATAGGAAGGCTATATCTTATATAGAGTGGCTCCAAGACTTACTGTTCAATTTGAGAGCGTAATAGCCCAGGGCCAGTCTATGGGGCTCACTGTCTAGATATAAAAAATGATGGGAAGGTTTTCACTCCCTATATTTGCTACAACATGGCTCCTCAGCAGGTTATGCATCATGCCCAGAGTTCTAGAGGCCTGGATAATGGTGACTTTGGGATGAGGTAAAGGATTAGGTATCTGTCAGGTTACCAGCAGATCAGTGCAAAGCCAGTGGGAGGGTGGGGGTGGGGGCATGACTGGTATCTGGTTTGTGTATTCATGTTTTACATAATGTATGTATTGCTGTCCTGCTGTATATTTAAAATTCAATAAAGTCTGAATAAAAAAAAGACATAGGCAAATCCAAGGTTGCCAATCCCTTGCTGGCCAAGGAAAGACTGGGGAACTCCCTGCTGATGACAGCCTGGAAGAAGCTAAGGCTGGGGTGGCAGGGAAGGTTGCCAATGAACAGCTCAGAACAGGGGTCAACCTTAACTTTTCTTAGCACTAGCTTGCAGAACTAGTAGATTCAAAATTGCACTAGCCCACAGACAGCTGCAGTAGCCCACGATTGTAATGGTAAATTTTGACCACTTATACAGGAAAAAATGAAAGTCAAGAAAATACTCTGATTGTTACACATTTATCCTGCTCTCACATTGCTTCTGGCACCAGCAGAAAAGAAGACTGCAATTCCATCACACACAGTGTTCCCCCCTTTGTTTTATACAATGGCCTCCTCTCTTTCAGCATCCCTGAACCAGAGCACAACACAGTAGCAAATATTCAGTCAAGCAGATCTAGCTCTGCACACACAATAGCTGGTATTATCATGCACCTCACCACAGCCTCACCACTACCCACAGGACAATAAACAGAGCCCAGCAGAGAAAGATACTCTCAGCCCCCACCCTTTGATAAACTGTAGACCAGTACATTTGGAAATGTTTGTGTAGTATCAAGTGAGTCAGGAGCACTTCTAGGATTTATTTGGGGAGGGGGCTACACAAATCTTAGGGGCTTGGGAAACAGAAAACATTATGACATTTATATGTTTAAAAGTATTTATTTTAACATATTAACAAGTATTGATTAAGATTTATTAAGAAGTGGGGAGGCAGTAAGGGATCTGAGAGTGATGGACCCCCTGTCTGGGAGTGACTGTTATACTGTGTGGTTCATACTCAATATAGGAAGGGTAACAGGAGGAACAGGTACCAGGGTGATTGATTTTAAGGGAGTGGATTTTAAAAGGATGGGGGAAATTTTGGTTGAGCATCTGGTGGGAATTCAGATATGCATGAGTGCCAGCCAAAAATGGAATATCATTAAGAAAGTGCTGGCAAAAGCTATTGAGACCTTGCACCAAGACATGAAGCAAGAAGAGAAGAGAAGAGCAAGGAAGCCAAGCTGACTGACTCGGGAGGTAATTGAAGGGGTAAGGGCCAAGAGAAAAGCATTTCAGAGACTTAGAAAGTCAGGTGGGCAAGGGGACAAAGACAAGTACATGAAGAAGTCCAGGGAGGTTACCAGGCTAGTCAGAGTGGCCATGGCTTCCAGAGGGCTGAGACTGGCACAGGGAATCAGAATGGGGAAAAGGACTTCTTTGGTTATGTTGGTGAGAGAAGAAGAAACAAAGACCAGATTGTGAGGATTAAGAAATAAGGGAGGTGGGTGGAGAAGGGAGAAGACCAGGCAGGGGCACTGAATGAGTACTTCTGCTCTGTGTTCACAAAGGAAAAAGGAGGCAGATACCCAATAGGAAGGGGGGAGTGGGCAGAGGGGGGTGGGGTGACTGATATCAGAATTATGGACCACAGGGTTCTAGAGGGACCATGGGCACTGAGAGTGGATAAGGCTCCATGTCTGGATGGCATTCACCGTAGGGTACTTATGGAGCTAGTGTAAATTCTGGTGGGGCCACTGGCAGACCTGTTCAATACATTGCTGGACACAGAATGCATGCCACAGGACTGAAGGATGGCCCATGTGGTGCCCATTCATAAAAGTGGCCCAAAGGATGATCCAGACAGCTACAGACTGGTGAGCCTCACTTCAGTCATGGGGAAACTCATAGAGTCAATCCTAGAAGAGAGGAGAGGAGAGGAGAGGAGAGGAGAGGAGAGGAGAGGAGAGACTGGTGACCTTTCCAGAGGACAATGGGCTCCAAGACGGCCATCAGAATGGTTTTGTATTGGGCTGATTCTGCCAGATGAACCTAGTCAAATACTACAACTGGGTTACCAGGGAACTGGACTGGACCATGCTGTGGATGTCCTATATTTAGACTTCAGCAAGGCCTTTGACTCAGTGCCACATGGGAGACTGGGGGGAAAACTGGAATACACTGGGGTAGTGACAAAAATGTTCAACTGGATCTCCAACTGGCTGAGGGGTAGGCAGCAAAGGGTGGTGGTGGTGGGGGAACTCACATCACCAAAGGATGTTAGGAGTGGGGCACCCCAGGGTTCACTACTGGGACCAGTGCTGTTCGGGATATTTATATCCAACATCTTATGTGGGATCCAGAGTAGGATCATTCTGTTTGCAGATGATACTAAGATCAGTGCAGTGGTAGATGGTATAGAGGAGTGGAGTGGACTGCAGTAAGATCTGACCAAACTACAGGAATGGTCAGAGACATGGCAGTTGGGGTTCAATGCCAAGAAGTGCAAGGTACTGCACTTCAGAGCAAAGAACCAGGGGAGGAAATATCATCTGGGAGAGGTACAGTTGGTAAGCACAGTGGAGGAAAAGGATCTAGAGGTACTAATAATGGGGAGTATGAACCACTCAGCTCAGTGTGGGAATGTGACTGCAATGGCAAACAAGATGCTAGGGTGCATAACGACGGGAATGTCCACCAGGCACAGGGAAGTGATCCTACCCTTGTACAGGTCACTGATCAGGCCACATCTAGAATACTGCATGCAGTACTGGCATCCATTCCTGAAGAAGGACATCAGATTGTTGGAGGGGATTAAGCATAGGGCAACCAAGATGATACAGGGACTTGAATGTAAATCCTATGAGAAGAGGCTGGGAGAGCTGCAAATGTATTCCCTGGAAGATAAGATGAATGGGGGATAAGATCACAATCTTTAAGTACCTAAAGGGTATTAACAGGATTAATACAGAAGGGATTCTTCAGATCAGATGGGGGAGGGACACAAGAGGGCATCAGCTGAGATTGGAGGGGGATTCATGAGGGAAATCAGAAAGGGTGGTAGATAAGTGGAACACTCTGCCCGAGGAGGTGGTATCGTGTAGAACAGTGGGAGGATTTAAGAGAGGGTGAGACAGAGTGAGGGGGTTAGTTATGAGGAGGGGAAGGGAGGTGGGACAGCTGCAAACTGAGGGGCTAGCTTAACAATCAGGCAGACTTGATAGACCATGAGCCCTGTTTCTGCTGACATTTCATATGTTCATATGTAACATGCTATGCCCCAACAATAACAGATTTTTTAAAAAACATTCCTTCATCAAGCCAGGGTAAACATATACAGGTATGATGCTATACTACCCTGTTTCTATATAGGATGATCAGTGCTCCCCAGGAATAATCATTTTAACCTTTCAGATTATGTGATTTATTAAGGTATTGTGTACCATATATGTACCAAAGGTTTTTTTTATGATGAAAGGACATGCTGGGCAGGATAAAGGTGGAACTGTATGGATGATGTTGGCTGGCATGGTAATTTTGGAAGAGCTGGGGACCCCTTTTCTTGCCAGTGATGGCAGCTATGGGTCTATGGATAGTCATTTCAGAGTATGGTCTGCAGTGGTGTCCAGGGAAAGTACAGAGCTGAGAGATTTGAAAGGAAGCAGCTATGGTGAGACTGAGATACAACCCACCACCTGCAGAGCTGACCATGTATGCCTCTTAGCATATTTCACTGAAATGTTGGATACAGAAACTCAAAATTTAGGGAAATGAGGGGCATTGGTTTTAATAATATGAGACAAATTGTCAAAGTCAGAAAACTGGAAGCTAATGACTTAACAGCTTCTACCCTTGATCTCACCCTGAACACTAGCTGAAAGTTCAAACAGTGGAGTGATAATGACTCACTTTGAACCTTTTGTTGGATCCCCATCTTGAACTGCCAGATAACTGTAGCTCTTAATGAGGTGTTAATCACACCATGCCATCTGGAACACTGGGAGAGATTAGCAGGAGGACTACAGCCTGCTTAAAGTAGGAACTTTTTTAACTTCATTGACATGACAGCCATGGAAAACCTGCACTAGTCACGATGGACAAGTAGCAGGTTAGCTGCACTAGCCATGGCTAATTTGCACTAGTTTTTAGGCTAGTAAAACAATGTTAAAATCAAACCATGTCAGTGGAACAATACTGGAGGATGAAGAAGAAGAAGAAGCTAACATAGACGAAAGGTGTCTCCTAGGGGGATGAGTTGTCCTACATGCCTTATAGTATCTCTGTGAAAGTGTTTCCCAAAGCCTTGTCCCAAGCCTTGGAAGCCTGAGAGCATGAAGAGAGGGCCAGCAACTGGGATGGAAAAGTCCCAGAGGGTCTCTGCTCTATCCTGGCAACCTGTTGCTTTAAAACTTTCTGTACTGCTGGGTAGCGAGGCTAAACTTCAAGCAGAGCTCACAGGCGAGGATGTCACTAGTAGACCAAAGGCAACAAATGCAGATGTTGTGTTCATCTTTACAATAAAGCTTTTTTCCACAGCAGCAGCAGCACTGAAAAAGATTAGAAGAATATTTTGTTCTCGACATGCAAAGCAAATAGAACCACTTTAAACTAAAGTGATTTCCCTATTAAAAAAATAAAGCAAAGTTTTATTTATTTATTTAGTTTTTGCTGACCTGGTAAGTATACTATACAGAGTGAAATTGTGCCCCCTTGTTCTTGCACATCTCTTTTTCTGAAAGATGCTACCCTCTTGGACTTTGTTGATTCCCTTGAGGTACTTGAAAGTTTCTATCATGTCCCTCCTCTCCCTCCTTTCCTCGAGGCTATACATATTAAGCTCCTGTAGTCTTTCTGCATATGTCTGCTTGTGCAGACCCTGCACCGTTTTGGTTGCCTTCCTCTGGATAGCCTCCACCCTGTCTATGTCTTTGCAGAGATGGGTTCTCCAGAACTGTATGCAGAAGGCAGAAGTTTGAGGTCTTTGCAGAATATTTAAACTAGCAAATGGGGAGAGGGGTGCAGCACCCCATACGTCGAATGGGAAGGACACCCCTCCCCCCTCAGCTAGTGGTCAAACAGGAATTCAGCGTGTTTGCCGTTCATTTGCATCACCAGGTAAGTAAAAAGGTTTGTCTCCCCATACGATGCACAGGGGTAATGCCAAACTTCACCCAACAACTAACACACAAAATCTGGCCAATGGAAAATCATGTACACAAATGCTCACAGCCTGGGAAATAAGATCCCAGACCTGCAGGCAATAATGTCAGAGGCTAAACTGGACATAGTAGCAATTAGTGAGACATGGTCTACCAGTAACCACCTTGGGAGATTTCAGTACCTGGCTAGTGTATTGTTCAGAAGAGACCGAGGTGCAAAAAGGGGGAGGAGTGGCCCTGTATGTTAATGAAAATATCAAAGCTACAGAAATTCAGAATACACATAAGGAGCCAGAAGAACTGTGGGTCACCCTGGAAACAGGAAATGGGACAGCCATAAGAACTGGGGTTGTCTACAGGCCCCCAGACCAGGGGGAGGACATAGACACATTACTGTTAGAAGATATACAAAACATGACAGCTAAAGGGAGGTTCTGATAATGGGAGACTTCAACATGCCAGATACAGATTGGTCAATACCAGCAGGAACATCTGCCAGAACTAGACTCATAGTGGATTCCCTGCAGGAGAGGGCCTCAAACAACTGGTACAGCAACTCACAAGAGACAGGGCTATCCTAGATCTAGTACTGACTAACAAAGAAGGGATCACAGATCTCCAGGTAGAAGGTCACCTGGGGCCAGTGACCATCACATGGTATGGTTCAATTGGCTACTACATCTAAATCATCCCATTCCAAGGCAAAAATATGGGACTTCAGAGGAGCTGACTTTGATAAAATGGCCAACAGAGTTAAGCTAGCCCTGGCAAAAAGAAACACAGGTGAGAAGGTACAGGCAAAGTGGGCAAGCATTAAGGATGCAATACTTGAAGCAACATCCCATTGTGTTAGACAGAAAAGGAAGTGCAAAGAAGAAGGAAACCACTTTGGTTCTCAAATACAGTAGCAGAAAAGGTCAGAGCCAAAAGGCTGGCCTTCAGGAAATATAAGGGAACACAGCGGGATGAAGATAGGAGGCATACCAAACTGCCCTAAGGGAAGCAGGCAAGTAAGGCAGGCAAAGTCCCAAACTGAGGAAACACTAGCACGAACAGTAAAAGAAGGTGACAAGACTTTCTATAGACACATTAGTGAAAGGAGAAAGTCCAGAGGGTATTGCTAAGCTTAATGGAGAAAGGGAGCAAGTGAGGAGGAGGACCTGTAAAGGCATCTATCCTAAATAGATACTTTTGCTCAGTATTTACTGAAGAGAAGGTAGGGCAGGGCCCACAGCTCAGCATCATGGACACAGGGGAGGGAGGTGAGCACTACTCCTTCACAAAAGAAAGGGTCCTACAAGAGCTTGCTAAGCTCAGGGTGGATAAGGCAATGGGACCTGATGGCATACATCCCAGGGTACTTAAGGAGCTAAAGGAGGAACTAGCAGAGCCGTTAGCAGAATTGTTTAGTGAGTCTCTGAGCACAGGAGAGGTCCCAGAAGACTGGAGAAGGGCTCATGTGATCCCACTCAAAAGAGTGGTAGCAGGAGGAGGCGGGAACTACAGACGGTCAGTCTTACCTCAGTAGTGGGCAAGATTATGGAGGCACTCATTAAGGAAAGGATAGTGCAAAACCTGGAATCCATAGGGCACAGGATCCAAGACAGCATGGGTTTACAAAGGAAGGTCCTGTCAAACTAATCTCATAGATTTCTTTGACTGGGTAACCAGAGTGGTGGACCAAGGGCAGTTGATGTCGCCTACCTTGACTTCAGCAAAGCTTTTGACACTGTTCCACATAGAAGATTGATAAATAAGCTAGGTAGGCTCGGGGTGGGTCAGAAGTTGGTTAACTGGGTGGCAAACTGGTTGACTGGCAGAAAACAGAGAGTGGTGGTAAATGGTATACAGTCAGAAGAGATGCAAGTCACAAATGGGGTACTTCAGGGATCAGTCCTGGGGCCCGTCCTATTCAACATCTTCATTAGTGACCTCGCAGATGGACTAGAGGGTAAGGCTTGTCTGTTTGCAGATGACACCAAGATCTGCAACAGAGTAGATGATCCAGATGGGGTGGGCAGAATGGGGAGAGATCTGGATAAACTAGCAGAATGGTCAGAAGAGTGGCAACTGGGATTTAATGCAAAGAAGTGCAAAATCATGCACATAGGAAGAGAAACCCAAAGCCACTTATAGGCTGGGAGGGAGTTGCTAGCAGTCACAAAGGAAGAAAGAGACTTGGACATCATCATCACTGATGACCTGAAATCATCCAAGCAGACCTCTAAAGCAGTAGGTAAGGCTAGGGGGTGTTAGGGTGTATTAGTAGGGGTATCACAAGTCGTAAGAGGGAGGTAATAATCCTCTGTACAAGACATTGGTTAGGCCCCATCTGGAGTACTCGCGCAGTATTGGAGGCCACACTCAAAGGACATTAACCAAATTGAGGCAGTCCAGAGAAGGGCAACCAAATGGTGCAGGGACTGCATCAGAAGACATATGAGGACAGATTAACGGAGCTCAATGTATACCCTTGAGCAAAGGAGGAGAGAGGTGATATGATCGAGGCATTCAAACACCTTAAGGGCATAAACAAGGTGAAAGAGTCTAACATGTTTAAATATAAGAAAAATAGCAGGACAAGAGGACACAGCATGAGATTAGAGGGAGACCGATTAAGAGGGAATGTGAGTAAATTCTTTTTCACAGAAAGGGTGGTAGATGCATGGAATAGCTTACCACAAGAAGTGGTGGCTATGAATACAGTGCAGGGCTTCAAACATGCATGGGATAGGCATAAGGGAGCAATACAAATGACTATGAATAGATAGGTCACTGACAAAGGCCAATGGCACATTTATAAGGTAGAAAAAGAAATGGACAGACTGGATGGGCCTTGCGGTCCTTATCTGCCGTCAACTTCTATGTTTCTATGTTTCTATGTATGCAGTACTCCAGATGTGATCTCACCAACTGTCTGTACCAAGGGATAACATCTTCCTGTTTTCTACTGGTGATGCCTCTCCTTATGCATCCCAGTATCACCTCAGCCCACCTCACTGCCTTCTCACATTGCTTGCCTACCTTTAGGTACTCTGATGTAACTACTCCCAGGTCCCTATCCATTTTTGTTGTTGTCAGTATCTCACCCCCCACTATGTACTCTTCCTCTGGGTTCTTGTTTCCCAGGTGCACTACTTTGCACTTTTTTGAATTGAATCTAAGCTGCCATACATTTGACCATTCCTCCAACCTTGTCAAGACCCTTCTCATCCTTTCACCCCACCTTGTGTATCAACCCTGTTGCAGATCTTTGTGTCATCTGCAAAGAGACATGATTTTCCTTCCAGTCCCTCTGCAATGTCACTTATAAAGACATTAAAAAGGACCGGTCCCAGTACTGAATCCTGTGGTACCCCACTAGTAACCCCCCTTTCTTCATCATGGACTCTGTTTACTATTACCCTCTGTGTCCTGTTGTCCAGCCAATGTTTTACCCAGGCTGCCACCCTGGGACCCACTTCCAGGCTAGCTAATTTGTTTAGTAATCTTTTGTGTGAGACTGTGTCAAATGCATTGTTAAAGTTTAGGTAGGCCATGTTCACAGCCCCTCCCTGGTCTACTACTTTCATCATTCAGTCAAAGAAATCAATTAGATTCATCTGGCATGACCTTCCTGCTCTGAATCCATGCTGCCTTGGGTCCTGCGCCCCACTGGTGTCTAGGTACTCAACAATTCTTTCCTTCAGAACCACTTACTATCCCAATCCCATGCCCCTGCTGCTCCAAATAACCTATAATGGTGTTACATCAATTCAACAAGAAAATAACTATATAACCATATAAAATATATAGAACTAACCCTGCAAAAACAAAATGTGCATGTTCAGCTAATATATCTATATCTCCCTGAAATCTGTTCCATGGCTAACCAAAATAAAGACAGTAACAAAACTGGAAAAGAAATACATGCATATATACATCTACAGTATGTGACAGTAGTTGTCCAAGCATAACCAAAATGCAGAGTCACAAACTAAGGTTCATAGGAGCAGATTCCGGAGCTAGTGATACCACGTGTCACCTAAGAAAGGGAACATCAAGTCCACAGTACAGAGATCCCACTCCCATTGGCAAAGGCAAGAGAACAGCAACTCTTGGGAGGCTGTCCATATCTAAAACATAAAGGCAGCAAAAATCATGATGAGAAATCAAGGAACAAGTCCATGTAACCACCAGGATCAAAGCAGTACCCTGAACTGGCAGTAGATCAGGTGAGCTCTAACAGAAATCCCACTTCAAATGAAGCCTGTGAGCTGCATATCTAGCCAGATGACTGAGATGAAATGGTTCACTATCTTAATGCCCAATTCAGTTCTGGTGACTATGGTGGAGGAACTGAACACAGTTCAGGATCAAGCAATAAACTCACTGTAGATTCAAAGGTAAGAAGTGTCAGAAGGGTGAGTTTTGAAATTCCCATCATTCAAACTGAAAGTCAGGAGGTACAGTAGTCCCAATTCCATACATAATTAGTATTTGAAACAAAAGTCTTTATAACCGATGGATAAGCCAACCCTTATCAATTGAGTCAGATAGGCTTTCAGAAGAGGTCCGTGTTTCCAAGAATGAGCTGATCTTGATTAGCTGAACCTGATGTTCGAATGAAGACACCCAGTGCACAAAATTGTAGCCCAATTGAAGGTGAGCACTGCAAACAATTCAGGACCAGTGAAGAGTATATTACCATAGAATTAGTAGATCCAAAAAAGAATGTAGAAGCACAGACATTACCTGACCTTCCAATGGAGTAGTTTAATTTCAATCACGCCCAGCCCTTACCGCAGCAGAATTGTAATTCGAAGGAAGAATCCCACTGCAGTGATTGAACTGTTACTCACGGGCACTTACCTTCTATTTGTATAATACACCTTATGTGCCTTGGTATCACTATTGTCTTAATCTTGTTCACTTCTGATATGTGATGCATTGTACATTTCTTAACACTGTATGCCATGTACCTGTATCTCTCTATGTTGTGACCTCCAGGGTCGTGGCTGAAAATAGTCACTTTTGTGTCTAGTGCACCTACCCGGTTATCAAAAATAAATAAATTCCACTGGGAGCTTCCACTAGAGATAAAAAAAAACTACTCTTGATAGGCATCATTTCTCCTTGAATAAATCTGTGAAAAATTGTTTGAGTTCTGGAGAGGCTTGTTCTGCAAAGTCAAAAGAAACCCAATAACCCTGTTGGAAGACAAATAGTCTGAGATGATAAATGCAGCCATAATGTATATGGTCATATACCAGACTCATCCAAAGGTGCTGTGAAAGAGGGGGTGCCACAAATCCTGAGAAAGCTAAAGGTGTCTGCTGCCCCCCCAATTTTTTTATACATCACTGTAAATGGTGCAATATCCTGCATTTTGGAGTACTAACATCCATAAATAATCTGGCAGAGAGAGAGAGAAGACTTACCCTCCCCCCAAGATCTGAGCCTGCAAGCAGAGCAGCCTACTAGCTGGTAACATTACCAGTGTATGTCCCAGCCATCTGTCATTGTCAGATAGTACAACTGGTGCATGTTGGCATGTACAGTATGGGCCCTATGCACAATGCGGGTGCAAGTACGCAAAACAAGCATGTACTCAGCCTGCATAGTGGTGCACTTGCAGACAGGTGTGCCGATACTGGCATTCACCAATACTGGCCACCTGTCCCTGGCTCCTCCCCCCAGCATGCAGGACTCCTCAGGACAGCTGGTGGCAGAGTCACAGATCTGGGTTGGCATCCAGTCAGCTGCCTGTTCAGGAGTAAATCCATTGTGCCTGTAGGTGAGGGTCCAGGTCTTGCATAGTCCCTGTGGGTACCTGGACCTGCATGACCACATACCGCAGACAGCCTGGCCCTGGAAACTGATCCCCCTGCATGGTGCAGCCATAGCCCAGGAGTCCATCAATGGCCCACCACCCCATAGTACCAACACCTCTGGACTCCGGGCAAGCTGCCAGTGTGTGGCTTAGCTGCTCCAGCCCTCCCATGCAATCTCATGGGCCGGGGCCACACTGCAGGACATTTCTCAGACCTCTTGCAATCAGAGGGTGGAATCTGTGGGGGTGTATACCTGGTTTATTTTTTTTATTTATTTATTGATACATATTGGAATTTATAACCTTTGAGTCAGAGACTCCTTTACAAAGGCTCCATGTCAGGAGATTACAGTGTAGTTACATAAGACAATTTACATACAGTATAAAAGAATAACAAGTGTTTACAATGAAAGTTTTGGAAAACAAAAATACAGAGACATCAAATTCTTAGCCCACTGGGGCAAACCAGCGGAGCCTAGGCAAGAGCTTCTTATTAACGGTGTGTCATTTTCAGCAGGACCAGCATAAAGAATGGTCCTTTGTCCAAGGCCATGGCCTATCGGCAGATCTAAGCAGAACAATAGCAGTCACAGGCAGCCACCTGCTGGATGTGGATCCAATGGAGGGATTTGTAATGGCCAAGTTTGGGGGCTGAGAGTACGGGCATGGGGAGTACAGTGGACCAGAGTGGAGCCCTATAGCAGAAAGTTCTCTGCCCCTCGAGGTTTTGCACGAGGGGGACTTGAAGGGGATTTCTCAGAGTGGTGTGTGTTTTTGGTGAAATGAGCCAGTTTCAGTATGGATGTGAGACTGGGGGGGGGTGAAGCCTGTCCTAATTTTTTGGGCAAAGAGACAGCTGCACCATGATTCCATAGTCGATGAGCGAGAGGATAGATGAAGAGATTGCCAGCTTAAGGGCATTGGGGTGAGGCAGTGTTTGTAGCGAGGTAGGAGCCCAATGTGTGTGCAGACAGCCAAGGTTGAGTGGCAGACATGTTCATGGTATGTTAGCCCTGAGTTGAGCATAACCCCCAGGTACTTAAAGGAAGTGACTTGCTCCAGTGTTTCATTACGGACACTTTTTATGAGCAGGGTGTGTGAACTGTGCTTGTTTTGGGGGTGGGCAAACAACATTGTTTTCTTTTTTCTGTAGTTTAGTACAAGTCTATGGTCAGTGAACCATGGCAGCTTCAGTGAAGGATTTTTGAAGCGACAGTTGGAGGGTGGTAGGGTCAGAGTGGGTGTGAAGCAGCACCACATCATTGGCATATAGGAGGAGTTTACCAGAGCACGCACTCAGGAGGATGTTGAGAAATAGGCTGAATAAAAGGGGACTGAGAATGGATCCCTGAGGGTCCCAAGAAGTTACTGGGAGTGGAGAGGACAGGGTCTTGGTAATTCTTACATGTTGCATTCTGCCAGAAAGATAATCATGGAACCAGGAGAGGGCATCTTTGGTTAGGCTGAGGTGGGCAAGGAAGGATAGTAGCAGTGACTGGTGAACAGTGTCAAAAGCTTTTGACAGCTCTACGAATACAGAGCCTGACAGTTGACCAGCATCCAGAGATGTGTGTAAGGCATTGGTGAATTCCAGAATAGTAGTGGTGGTGCTGTGGCTCTTCCAGAATCCATGTTGTTCATGGCAGAGGAGGCTGTATTTGGTTAGGTGGTCAGAGAGTTGAGTTGCAATTATTTTTTCTAAGGCTTTGGAGAGAGGTGGGAGTATTGATATGGGGCGGTAGTTACCCGGTAAATATATGACCCCCACATTTGTGGATTGGTGTGATAAGGGCAGTTTTCCATTTTGCAGGGGAAACGGCCTAGTGATATGGAGCGGTTTAGGAGAGGTGTGAGTTGAGTGGAGTACCCAATTAAGAGTTAGTCTCAACAATTTAAGGTACATGGAGTCACTGCTAAATCTAGAGTTGCTAATTGCCTTTAGGAGGAATGGGGCAGCCTCATGTTGCGAGACTACTCTGAAACAAAAAGGGGGGGCTTTGGTGGCAGCAGCAAGGGGGGTTGGGGCAAAGAAATTGGTGAGGAGCATTGAGCTGAGATCAGAGAATGAGGAATTAAGTGAGTTAGCTACGAGTTCTGGGTCAGTTGTGACACACCCATTTACACACATTTGAGTGGGGGTTAGAGATTTAGCATTATGTTCTTTTAGGTTTTTCCAAAAGTTTAATGCTGAGCCCCATGTAGCTATTAGGGTAGTCCGATAGTATTCGGCCTTAGCCTTGTGGATACTCCAGGTGCATTTGTTCCTGGCAGCCTGGTATTGCTGCCTGCTGGCTGGTGACCTGGTCTCCAGGGCTCTGTGCCAAAAGGTATCCCTTTCCTGCATTTGATATAGCAGTGATTGGGAGATCCAGGGGGTGTCAGCATCCTTGATGATTCATTTTCTGATGGGGCAAAGAGGTCACAGGCTGCACTGAATGAACAGATAAAGTATTCTAGGGTGGAGTCAATGTCAGGAGCTTCAGTGATGGGGGTCCAGTCCCTGTTGTAAAGATATTGTTTGAGGCATCCCAGTTTACCAGGTTTGAGCAGCCATTGCAGAATAGTTTTGGGTGTTTTTTTAAGCTTGATAGGTCCAGTGGCATAGGACTGGGGAGTGGTCACTCAGCGAGTTAGGTAGTACATTAACTTTCATGAATTTGTGTGGGCGATTTGTTATTACAAGATTAGGGAGGATCGAGGTACCTGTTCTTGGATTGTAACGGGTGGCAGTGGGAACTAATTGGGTTAGGTCAGAGGCTGCTATGGCATCCTTTAGGGGAGCAGGAGTGTTGGAGAGCTAGTTAGTATTGAAATCACCTAGTGCAATGATTTCTGCCTTATCAGGAAGTTGGGAGAGGTAGGTAATGACCGACTGGAAGGCAACTTTTTGGTTCCGGGGAGGTATGTAAACCGAGGAGATGAAAAGTGGGGCCCTGGCAGAGGTGGTGGTAACTTTTAGTGAGAGAACCTGTGCACCATTTTCCAAGGCTGGGGGAGCAAGAACTTGTCCTTGCAGGGAGTCATGGAGGTATAAGGCACCCCCTCCCAACACGTTTACCCAATCTGTCTGCAAGATATAGTGTGTAGCCTGCAAGTGATACTGCAGAGTCAGGGGTGCTATTGTTAAGCCAGGTCTCAACTATGGAGATGATGTTGGGTCTCTGTTGGGCAACCCAGCCCTGCAGGTTGTCAAATTTTTTAAGAAAGCTACAGATGTTGAGGGATGCAATCCGAAGCCAACTGGCTGCAGAGTGCTTGGTTAAGGAGAGTGGCGGGGGACAGGGTTGGGGTGAATATTACCAGAAAGGAGTAAGAGAAGCAGAAGGGCTCAATGGACTGCTGGCAGGAGTACTCTGAAGGGCCTGTTATTTATCCATCCTAGACTGGTGGGGTGGGGAACAAGGACTGGAATGGGTAGGACACGAATAAATGGGATGACATGACAAAAGAGGATCTGAGTCAGAGAGGGGTAAATACCACAAATAGCAGGAGGGGGTATAGATGGGAGGCAAGCATATGTCAGGGGGGCATGGCTGGTGGAGGAGGGGGCAGGGTTATGTCTGGTCCTGACTGACATACCAGGCACAAACCTCTGTACCCCTGCAACCAGCACTACATGGTTTAGTGAATACCGCGTGGTGCTGGCATGCCCTGGAGCACCCCCGGCACAGTGCAGTCCACGGACGTGGGGGATCAGGTGTATTGGGTCACTGCAACCCCTGTTAGTCCATCCTGCGTAGGGGTCACTATGGGTGTGGGGTGACTACGCACCCAAGATATGCAGTGCATAGCCACTCCACACCTTTATGCATAGGGGTCAGTGTTCAAAACCAAATAATTTATATGGTAGTGGTGGGACTCAGAGACTGTATTTTTTACCTGACATTTTTCTTATGAGAAGTGAGCAGCAGATGGTCTGGTAAACTGCAACAGTCTGAGACTGGTAGTATTGTCCTCTTTATTATGGCCCAGTTCTGTTCCACATCAAGCCCTACTCCGATCCCAGAAAGGCGTCAGAGGAACATAGAACTTCTTGGCAGATAAGGACTGCTAGGGCCATCCAGTCTGCAAGTAAGCCCTATACTGGATTATGGCTTCTGACTCTTTCTTTGCTTTACCTCTATGTTTCTCTTATGCCTGTCCCATACATGTTGAAATCCAACCACAGTGTCCTTGAGGAACTTCTGCTGTCCTGTCAAAGTCAGTCCTCTAAAAGTCCAGGACCCTTGTCTTAGTTCTACCCATCCCTCTAGCCATGTCCAGGTGAAACATTACCTGCCATTTCTAAATTAGCACTTGATTATAAGTGCCAAGTGCCCTTCAAAATGTAGCACCCCCAACAGTATTTATAATGTTCTGACACCCTTACCTGTTAGTGTAATGCCATTTTCATTTTTCCTTTATTTATAAACTGTTTATCGTCTATATTTAAAGGTGCATTGTCAACTTTGCCCCATTGTTTTTTCTCCAAATCTAATAAGTGTGCCTCTTGGCACACACTTATTACACATCTAAAGGAGAATGCTCCACTATGTACAAAATATAAGCATTAGTACCTTTTTGTATTTTTTTGAGAAATATTGTTTCTCTCAAGGTGACAGTAATTGACCTAAGTCCCAGAAATACATCCAAGTCGGGACACTGGTCTGCCACAGGCGCATTCCAGAAGTGCTATTTTTTCACAAGGCAGCACTAAAACCAAATAAATCCTGGCACTTCTGGTATAACGAAATGCTCCTGGCATCTCCATCTAAAAAACAGCACTGGAAGGAGTACAACTTACATTTTTAAATTAGCACCAGGATCCTATGCATGCGTGCAAGAGGCATGAACAAAGATCCCACACATACGCACTCTGTATCTTTGTTCATATAAGATATTCATCGCTGCTCATTATTACATGATTTTAATTGGTTGTATTTTTCTCTTAGAAGACAGTAGTGAGAGTGAGACAGAGAGAGAGAGAGAGAGTTACCATGACAAAATCACCTGTTTGAGATGTGCTGCTATGGTTTGGTAATCTGGTAATGCTGTTTTGAAGCAGACCGCTCCAGCACACCTATAACATATCCCTAGACATCATCAGGTAAAAGGCACTGAAGCTGTAGTCTTAATTGTATACATTTAGGTAGCCCATTAAAGTAATTATAGCTACCTATTTAAAAATCTTAATAAACTGTAGCAACATCAAACTGTACTGTGGAGACAGAATCCTTTACTCGCCACACATTGAATTCTACAGTTGTAAGATATGGTAATAACCACAGTCTAAATATTATACTGTGTAATATTATAGCAGCATTCCATTATGCCATAGTACTATGGTGGTGTAAACATCATCCAGTATTCTGTTTTACTTTATTTATTCTAGTTTTTGTTTACCCAATAAGTATTCTAAACATAGTTGATGCCTAGCATGATTTAGAAGGTACAAACACAGAATATAGAATACAACATGCAAGAACAGTCCAGCACCCTCTCCCAGTCCTCCCTTCTTCTATGTTCACCTAGCACTTAATATCCCCTCCCTCTTCTCTTTCTTCTGCCAGGACCTGTCCCCTGCAGGGTTCTCAGCATCCTGGGGGTCTATAGTTTCTGGCCTCCCTCCCCCCAGCTTGCCCCACCCCACTTCTCTACAACCCCTATCCCCCCGTCTTCACCCATCCCTCCTTTCTTTTTCTTTATCCACCTAGTGCTTATTACCCTTATTGATCTATTTATCACTTTTAATCCACTATGCTCAGCATGACACTTTTTGTTACCTATCTGGCATATTCCTCATGGGTTTCCCCTACCTGGGTGGTCACTACACAAACTTTCTCTGCATATTGTTCTGTCTGCATTGCTTGCCTCACCTTCTATCTCTGGCTATTACCTTGCCATCAAACCCTGTCTCCATACTTAATCTGTCTATTGCCTAGGATTGAGCTCAGTTGTATTAGTACCTTTCTTTATGTAATTGTACTTCACTGTATGTATTTTTATGCTATTATGCTTTTGCTGGTACTCCCCCACTATGTAACCCCTCCCCCCAGGATGCTTCTGGAAACAAGCTGTTTACATCTCATGTTGTCTTTGCTGTTTTAAATAAATATGTGTTATTCTTATCAGGCAAGTGGTACACTAGGGTCCCTCATGGCTTAGTCCATGAGGCATGTCATCAAAGGACTAGCCATGGGGGACTGTGGGACAATAACGGTGGGCAGAGGGTTGCAGGCTCAGCCTGATAAATGATACTATTGCAGCCTTCTCAGTTATTAAAAAAATGATCTACAGTTTGTTGCAGCTCAGCAGGACCTATAGGTCCCATTGTCTTCTTACCAGGAGGCTGACAGTTTCCCTTTAAAGGTGGCAGTGCGGTGTAATATGGCAGTCAGCACAAACTAGGTGCTGTGTTGAATTGTGAAAAGCATCACAAATGGGAGGAAGGAGGTTATACCTCTCTTGTACAGATTACTGGTTCATTCATTCATTCATTCTTTATTTTTATAAGGCGCTTTTCTTGCAACCAAATCGCCTGTACAGTACATAAAACAATAAATAATCAAGATTAAAACTATCATAAATCATTAAAAGCTCTACTAAAAAGATATGCCTTCAAAGCTCCTTTAAAGCTTTGGACAGTCGGGCAATTTCGCACCTGACGAGGAAGAGAATTCCACAGGGTCGGGGCCATAAAACTAAACGATCTTGCCCCTGAAGTTTTTAAATGGACCCTGGGAATCTCTAGCAATCCCTCATCAGTGGATCAGAGAGAGTGGGGAGGACAGTAGGGACAAAGGAGCTCTTTCAGGTAAGTAGGTCCCTGATCATGTAGGGTTTTATAGGTCAGCAAACCGACCCTGAATGTGATTCACCAGAAAACTGGCAGCCAGTGCAGTCCATGGAGCACAGGCATTATATGGCTAGACCTAGAAGATCCAGTCAACAGCCTGGCTGCCGCATTCTGGACTAGCTGCAGATGGCGTAGTTCAACCCCCGGTAGCCCCAGGTAAAGGGTATTGCAATAGTCAAGGCAGGAGGTAACAAATGCGTGGACCAATGTTGGAAGATCCTTTGGAGAAACCAGGTGCTTCAACTGGGCAATATTCCTCAGATGGTAAAAGGAAGTTTTGACTACCGCTGACACCTGGGATTTAAAAGTCAGACAGTCATCAAATACTAAGCCCAGATTCCGCACCTGGTCTGAGGTCATCAGCTGGACGCCCCCAAGGCATAAGCCTGAGGGCGATCCAGCTAACAAACCCGCCTCACAGCGACCCTTGTCCACAACCAACACCTCTGTTTTTTCAGGGTTCAACCGCAGCCAACTCCCATTCATCCAGTCTTGGATCTCAGCAAGTCAGTTGTTAAATACCGAAAAGGCAGCATCCTGGCCGGGTACAAAAGACATATACAGCTGGGTATCATCTTCATAGTAACGAAAACCCAAACCGTATCATCTAGCAATCGTTCCTAATGGCAGCATATACACTGCAAACAACATGGGTGCCAGAATGGAACCCTGCGGTACCCCACAGGATAGGGAGACTGATGCCGAAGAAAAAATTCCCGACACCACCCTCTGAGTCCTACCCTCAAGGTAAGATCGAAATCACCTGAAGACTGTATCAGACAGTCCGCAGATAGACCACAAATGCTCCAACAGCACACGATGGTCAACAGTGTCAAATGTTGCAGAGAGATCAAGAAGTACCAAGATGGAACAGGTCCTACGATCTCTCGCTATTAGGAGGTCATTTAGTACCCGAACAAGTGCTGTCTCGGTACTATGCCTTTTCCTAAATCCAGACTGGAGAGAATCATAGACATTGTTGTTGGTCAGATGATCATCCAGCTGCACTGCAACCACCTTCTCCATAACTTTACTCACAAAGGGTAAGTTAGAGACAGGCCTGTAATTTGCTAGACAATCCGGGTCCAAGGAGGGCTTCTTCAATAGAGGCTTAACTTTAGCCTCCTTAAGAGGATCTGTAAAGATCCCCCCTCTCCAAGGACCTCCAGACTATCATAGCCAGGACTGGGCTGATTTTATCCACATAATCCACTAAGAGATGCGTGGGGCCAGGGTCCAAATCACAGTTGGTCGGTCGCAGCGCTAGAATGATCATCACAATGTCATTGATTGTGGGGAGGCTGAAGTCAGACCATGCAAACTGGATGTCCGACATCTCCTGCCGACCATCGCAACTCCCATTGGAGAGGGAGAATCGGACGTCCGATCTGATTTTGGCAACCTTATCTGCAAAGAAGAGAGCAAACTCCTCACACCGTTCTTGAGAAAAGGCTCTTCTGGGCTGAAGACAGACTGGATTGCACAGTCTGTCCACAGTCCGAAAGAGCTATGCTGGTCTATTCTGTGCAGTCGCAATCTCTCTGGACAGGAATTCTGCCTTCTTATGAGAAATTGCAGATTGATAGACCACATAGTGGTCCATCAAACTAAGTTTGTCATCATCTAAACCGGACCTCCGCCAACGCCTCTCCAACCTTCGTCCAACTCTCCTCAACTCCCTCACAGTCTCATCGAACCAAGGAGACCTGGGATGAAGAGTGAGAGGACGAACACAAACAGGTGCAATGGAATCCAGGGCCCCTGTCACCGCCTTATTATAGGCATGTACCAGGTCTTCTGGATCCAGGCAATCTATTGGTAGGCCCGATAGGTCCAGTACCGCCATCAGGTCATCCGGGGACACACCCCTTAAAGGGTGGTACCGGACCATTTCCGAAGGGGCTGACCTAATAGGGATGGCCTCAAAACTGAACCCAATGGAGTGATGGTCCAACCATCCGACCGGTTCCTCCACCAAGTCAGATATCCCCATCCCCAGAAGGAACACCAGTTCCAGTGAATGTCCACCAATATGGGTCGAGGAGGAAATAACCTGTGTGAAGCCCAGTGAAATCATCAACTGGAGGAAGTCTTGACCAAAATGTGAGAGTTCATCATCGACCCAGGCATTGAAGTCCCCCAGAACCAACCATCTGGGGGACCCCAATGTCAGGTCGACAATGAAGTCTGCAACTTCCCACAGGAAAACATTCTTGTCACCTGGTGGACAGTATACAAGAAGTATCCTGCACCCCACATCCTTGCCCAGGATACACTCAAAGGACCTGGTGACTCCCACTGGTACCTCCACTAGGCCCAGTTCTGTTCTAAAACAGATGACAACACCCCCGCCCCTACAATCCTGCCTCGGGTGGTGTATCACCGAGTAACCGGCTGGAACTGCTGCTGCCAAAACTGGCCCAGCATTTTCATCCAGCCAGGTCTCGGTGATGCACGCCAGGTCAGATGACCTAACAAAATCAGCTATAATAGCCGTTTTGTTCTTAATGGACCTGGCGTTGCACAACACCGCCCGAGTAGGATGAGCCTCCGGAGATGACCGCCTTACCTGCTGATTATAATCAGAACCCTTGGGTATGGGCACCAGACAGGGAGGTCCCCTTTCCTGGGCTCATTTTGCCCCAGGGCGTCTCCTTGTCCCCACTATCTCTATCCCCCCACTCCTTTCCATTCCCCCTCCAGGCCCAGCACCAGCCCTCCTCCTCCTCCCCCCTCACAATCCCCAGAGCTCTACATCTTCTATAGACCTCCGATGATGGGGGGGACAGGAGAAAGGACGAAGGTCCCTAAGCCTAGAGGGGGAATAATACCCGACTGTCCTACTATCATTCAAGCACATAATTAACACTACAGCAAAATAATCTAACAGTTTTAACACCCCTCAAAAAAAAAACTTACATAAACAACTACTCTACAAGAATTAACATACAATTATAAACTATAAATCTAATAAACACAATAACCAAATAACCAAGTAACTTAAAAACTAAATATAAAATACAATATCTATTTAACAAATCTATACCCTTAATTCAGACTTCTAATAAATAAATAAATCCTATCAAAATTCGTATTGTTGAGTGTCCAAAATGTGCCTTCAAATCTTCAATTTATAAATTTCACTTTGTCTCTCTGCTCTCACCCACAATGCTCTCACCACTGCGGGGGAAAGGAGCTTTTACAGACTACGCAAGTCCCTAACATAAAGTTGGCCTTTAATATTAAAAAAGGCCTCCCAGTCCAAAAGCCTTTGAAAATGATGAAAAGAGTTCCAAAGTCTTTTAATGTCCACACCTATGTGCTCTCACCACTTTAGTATGGGAAAATCCAGAATTATACCAGCCTCCTCTCACGAGGCTGAAACAATCCCACAGAGCTTAATTCTAATCTTTTCAAATGATATATAGCAAACGCTGGCCCAGAAACAAAATTCAAAAGTACATCACCGAACAGATGGTCCAGACAGTTACCCTATCTTTGAGTGTTGTGTGGAGCCTTGGAGGCTGCACCTTAAAAAGGACTGTGGCAGGATAAAAGCTGTGCAGAGGAGGGTAAACAAGGTGATACAGGGTGAGAAGGAGGGCTCTACAAGAAAAGGCTTAATGTCAGCGTCAGTGGCTCAGTAGGTAGCACACTTGCCTCTGAGGCAGGGAGATCAGAGGGCTGTGGGCTCAGCTCCCACATCTGGACTTGGGTTAATATCCCAGTACTGACATTGTAGTGCAGCATGAGAGGGGTGCTGCACTTCTGAGGTGCCATCTTTCGGATGAGACGTTAAACCGAGGTCCTATCTGCCTGGATTGGTGGTAGTTCAGGTGGATGTTAAAGATCCCATGGCACTTATCGAAAACAGTAGGGAATTTCCCCGGTGTCCTGGCCAAATTTCCCTCATTCACTAAAAATACCACCAACAGCTTCATTTGGTTCAAGGTCAGTTGGCATTCATCTGTATCCACCTCCCCCGGGTCGTACCTGAAAATAGGCATGATTTGTCTAGTGCACTTACCCGGTTAACAAAAACTAAATAAAAATAAATAAATCTCAATGTTCATTTCCTGGAGGACAGTAAGGGAAAGCAAGGTGTGATGAAAACCTCTGTCTCTGAGGGTGAACAGGGTGCAGGGGGATGAACTCTTTATATACCTCTCTAACTTGGTTCCATGTAGGAATTCAATGAAACTGTCCGGATGAATACTCCAGGGTGAGGTGAGAAAATACTTCTACAAAGAAAGAGTTTTGGACAGAAGGAATGGAATGCTAAAAGAGGCGGTGGTGCTAAATTATTAGCTGACTCCAAGCATACTTGGGATAGACACTAAGGGATATTAAAAAGACTGCTAATCAGGGAGGAGGAGAATGGATAGATGGATGCTGATGGCCAAATAGGACCCCTAAAATAGGACACCTAGCCATACCATAAGTTATGAAGGAATGGGGAGATGACATGGACCTTTTCTGATGACAGATTCTATGCTTCTATAGTATGTTTCTCACAGGACAGAGGGTGAGGAGATATTCAAGTACAGCATAGATGTCTGGAGAAGGTGAAATGCAGTGAAATTGGTGAAGGTAATTTTAAAGGAAAAGTTAGAAAAAATGTCTTCACAGCAAGAGTAGAGTATAGCTGAAACAGGCTGCTTAATGAGGTAGTGGGAGCTGAGATATTTTAGGTTCAAGTATGTCTTTGGCAGGCACTGAGGCCTAATCAGATGACCAAGTCAGATGAAGAGGGCAGGGAGCCAGTAAGACTGGTAGAATCTTTCTAAGGTAGTTACAAGACATACTAACTGGGTCCGGTGGCCTTTATCTGCTGACATAATTAATGTCACAGAATCAGTCTTCTGAAGTACTTTGGCTTCTCAAAATATTTGACTGTACAATTTGAAACATGGAACACAGAAAGAAAAAAAGGTGTTGCATCAGCATGTGGTCTGAAAGCAAAATAAAATGGTAATATTAAATGCATGCTGAAAATGGAAAATAAGAGTTAAAAATCTACATTTTGACCTTGGGTCTTTTTCAGGATATATCTAAAAGAAAAAACAAAAACAAAGTTAGTGTAGAGGGAAGAAAAATAAGGGATATATATGCGGGGAAAGAAAAAAGGGGCGCCTCTGGGAGGAGTGGTAAATGCAAGAGAAAGAGAGAATCTGGAAAACAAAAATGTGATGATGGGAGTGACAAGGCTAAATAGTAGTGAATGAGCTAGAGAAGTCCCCAGGTGGGGGCTTATTAACAGGGTCTAGTAAGAAGGCTGAAAAGTGACAAGTGTGGGGGAGGGGGCAGAGGTGGAGACATATAGTGACATGCATTTGTCAATGCCAAATGTTCGCTTGCTGGCATTAGCATTAGAAGTGTAGGAGTTAGATGCAGAAAAGGAATGGCAGTGAAGTATTGAAGTGTCGCCAACCCCACCCCCACCCTGCAGAGATGGTCAGGCATTGGGGTGTGCCTTTGGGTCATCCCCCCATAATGCTCATACCATTTCACCTCATCCTGCCCTGCAGATACCGACAAGTATCGAGGTGTGTCTTGGGGTGTTCAGGCTTTACACTCACCCCATTCCATAAGGAAATATGCTGAAATGGGTGCTGTATGGGAGAATGGAGTGAAATTTGGGGCTGAAGAGTCCAAGGCCCACCTCGATACCTATCATTGGCTGCAGGGTGTGGGTGGAATGGCATCAGCATTACTGTCAACAATCCCAAGTCACACCCCTCATGCCTGTCAGTCCTTACAGGGTAGGGCATTATGGTCAGAAACCCTAACACCTTGGACATTTCTTGGTATTTTCACTCCAAGTTTTCAACATGGGCTTTTTGTGACCCCACTGCATGAACAGTGACACTATCAGTTCGTTAGTCGAAAGGTGATTTTGCACAGCAACTGTGCCATTTGGCACCACATGTATGAAAACACATTTTGAACAGGATGTGAAAAATGACAGCTGTACTGTTCATGAGGAGTTGTAAATAAATGGTAATGTTGAAAATCTAGAGTGAAAATATAACAGAACTGGTGAAATCATGAGCGTGCATAAAAACTGTGCAACACACACCCTTAATGCAATTATTTTGGGGATTTGTTGCACCAGATTTTCAACATAGGCATTTTGGGACCTCTGCTCATGAGCAGTGTCACTGTGATTTTCTTAATATGTCCTGAACGTTGATTTCACACAGTGACCCTGGTCATTGTGTGCCACAGGTGTGAAAACATGTTTTGGGCAGGATGTGAAAAATTACAATGTTGAAAACTGGAGTAAAAATATAAAACATTGGTGAAGTTACAAGCATGAGTAGAAACTGTGCAATGCATACTGGTAACACAGTCATTTTTGGGACTTTATTCACCAAATTTGCAACATGGGTTTTTTAGGACCTTTCCTTATGAACACTGTCACTTTCATTTTTTTAATCTGTCCTAAACATTGATTTCACACAGCGACTGCACCACTGTGCGCCACATGTGTAAAAATACATTTTGGGCTGGATGTCAAAAATGACAGCTGTACTGTTCATAAGAAGGTGTGGAAAAATGGCAATGTTGAAAATCTGGAGTGAAAATACTAAAACTTCTCAAAGTTATGAGCATGTGTGGAACTGTGCAATGCACGCTCATAACCAGTATCCTTCTCAGAGGTGCTGCCTGTCTATGGCATGGGTGAGGTGAGGGCACTCTGCATCATGCGATTCAATGAATGGTTGAAAAACTGGTGCGGACCACATGGGTTTGGCTTCATTAGGGACTGGGGCTCCACCTGGAGTTGTACCAGCCTATAATGGCAGGATGGTCTGCAACTGTCCAGGAAGGGAATAAGTCTTCTGGGTGATCAGTTTAAATGTTTCATTGGCAAGCTTTTAAACTAGTCAAGGGGGGAGGCACTGATAAGAAGCAGGCACTTTCCTGCCTCCCCCAACAAAACAGGGTAGTTAGTGAGTTAAACACCAAGGTAGAAAGGTCACTAGAGAACATAACAAAGGTAAATGGGGAAGGCAAAGTCAATGAGGACAGGGATGGTGCTACAAGAGGTAAAGCCATAAAAAAATGGAGAGTAATGACTACCAATGCCCGTAGTCTGGGTAACAAGCTTCCTGAACTAGTGACCTTCATGGAAGAGGAACATCTGAATATCTTGGCAGTCACAGAAACATGGTACACACAGAACCATGACTGGGATGTCGACATACCAGGGTACACAATCTGCAGGAGGGACAGGGAGAGTAAAAGAGGAGGAGGAGGAGGAGGAGTAGCTCTCTACACAAGGGAAGGAATCAAAGCAACAGAAGTAAAGGGTAAATGGGGAGGAGAGGAGGCACTGTGGGTCAGTTTGGAGACAGGCAATGGCACAACAATCCACACAGGGGTTGTATATAGACCGCCCTCTCAGGGGGAAGAAATAGACAAGGAAATTTATTTATTTATTATTTATTTATTTATTAGCTTTTGGTAACCGGGTAAGTGACTTGGCAACAGACCTGCCTATTTTCAGACACGACCCGGGAGAGCACAGGACATTGGTTACAATATGCAGAAATGCACAGACATAATATAGGTGTACAGGAGCAAAACAAGATATACATTGGGTAGCACAGTAATAGTTACATAAGGGTACATTTTAGGCATAGATCATAATAAGGATGTAAAATAAAACAATTAGGGTAACCATAAGACAGCTGAGGACAGTAAAGACATCAAGGTTCATAGCCACCTAGACAAGCGTATTGCATAGGAGAACATTAGTGTAGTACTAGGGTCAGACCCGACAGCCTGCAGTGGGACAAAGCAAATTAAGAACATTTGCATTGGCCAGAGGCTGGGAGGTGGGTGAACAGCGAGTTTTTGAATTCTCGATGGGAGGCTGAAGTTTTCACCATAAGGGGGAGTGAGTTCCAGAATTTGGGAGCAAAATTGGTAAATGCCTGTTCACCCATTTTTGTCATGCAAGGTCTAGTGGAGAGCATGGGGACAGAGGAAGACCTGAGGGTATGGGTGTGTGAGGCAGGAGGCAGGAGTCAGGAGGTTGGCAAGATAGACAGGGCAGGAGGGCTGAACAGGGAGTCGATAAAGCAGCCCAGGGTGAGCTCGAATATCCTTAGGTGACAGCCAATTTAAGCCAGCGTAAAGGAGACAATGATGGGTAAGCGATGGGGCAGTTAAGGTGAATCTACAGATGTTGTTGTAGACAGTGTCCCATTTGTGAGTATAGCAGAGTTTGCAGTAAAGAGGAGGGCAGAGCATATTGGAGCTGGGGTAGAGAATACTCTCTAACAGAAAGTCTAGCGGAAGGAGTGAGGGAGTGGCGCACGCGATAAGCTCTGCCAATTTTAGCATTGACAGCACGGCACACCATATTGACATGTTGAGACAGGTCAAGTGTGGGATCCAAAGTGACCCCAAGGTACTTGAAGGACTCAGTGTTTGAGATGAGGGAGCCGTCAAGGCATTGAACCCGGAGCCTGTTCGCAGGGGCAGACAGTTTTTTAAAGGATCCGAATAGCATAGCACAGGTTTTTTCTAGGTTCAGGACTTGGTGGTTGCTAGAGAGCCAGGTCTTCAGGAATTGGAAGTCATTAGTGAGAGTGGAGTTGATGGCAGCAACCGATTTTGACCCAGAATAGAGAACAAGGTCATCTGTGTACATAAGAGTGCAACTATGCCGGGACATGGTGGGAATATCATTTAGGAAGAGGGAGAAGAGTAGAGGTCCAAGAGTGGATCCCTGGGGAACTCCATGGGAGATGTTTAGGGGGGAGGAAAGGGCCTTATGAAATGCTACCGCCTGAGTCCGATTGTCAAGATAGCTATGGAACCAGGAGAGGGCTTGGTCAGATGCTCCAATGGATTGGAGCTTCTTTAGCATGAGAGGATGGTGTACCATGTCGAAGGCTTTAGACAGGTCGATAAAGACGGCCCCAGTGAGTAGGCCACGGTCCATATTATTTCTGATGTCATTTGTAAGTTGTGTAAGTGCAGAGGTGGTACTGTGTCCAGGCCGGAAACCATGTTGCCATGGGGTTTGAAGATTAAACATGTCAAGGTGAGCAGCAAGCTGGCGGTGGACTATTTTTTCAAGCAGCTTACTGAGAGTGGGCAGAAGAGATATAGGGCAGTACTTGGACATGAGTTTGACATCGCCCTTTTTGTGTATAGGGATGGTTCTGGCAGTTTTCCAGGTGGACGGGACAGTAGACGTACGAATCGAGAGGTTAAAAAGCCAGGTGATAGGTCTGGTCAGCCAAGGTGCATACTGCTTAAGTATGCAAGGATGGATGCCCTCAGGCCCTTGACCCCCGCGTGCCGGAAGGGAGTTAAGTAGCTTGCGAACTTCAAGGTATGTGGTTGGAGCCAGAATGAAAGGGAGGGGTGGGAGGGGCAAGGGAGGAGAAAAGGGACAGTCAGGTTGTGGGCTAGTTAGAGTAGCGACTGGTGGAGAAGAAAAAAGGGCATTGAAGGTGTTGGCAATGGTGTCATGGTTGGTGCAGTGAACACCTTCAATGTTCATGTCAACTGGATTCTGTTGCTTGTCATTGCTGAGAATGTCCTTAATTTTGGACCAGTACCTGCAGCGGTTGTAGAGGATGTTATTAGTAGGTTCCTATAGTAGGTGCTTTTGGCAAACACGATTCTGTCTTTTGCAGTTGTTACGAATGCACAATACTCTTCAAAGTCTGCACGGAGGTGGGAGATCTTCCACCTGGACCAAAGTTTGTCCCTAGATTTGAGAAGTTGAAGCAGGGGGCGTGTTAGCCACTTGGTTACTTTCCCTGCCATCCTATGTATGGTGACCAGGATGTGAAGGTTTTGAAGAGAGAGGAGGACAGAGTTGAAATGTTCTGTGGCTATGTTACTGTCCTCTGTTTGGTAGAGAGGGGGACCAGTCAACCTGGTTAAGGTCAGTTAAGAAGTCCTCATGACTGAGGCAGGAGAGATTAGGAAAGGTTACAGTTTTAGCAGGGAGGGGAGGAATGACAGTGTTCCAGACACAGTACATGGGATAGTGGTCACTAATTGTGTCAGGTAACACCACGTCGGCTTTCCTGGGACTATGAGAGGTGGATGGCGACAGTCACTGCCATGTTTATCGAAATGTATCACCAGGCAAGGCATGCCCTGCAATGGGGGGCACTCCCCTCATTGTAGCGGCAAAATTGTTTCAAGTTGGTGGCACACTTCTGAGCTGCTGTCATAGACAGCATGCTCATTTAGTGGTGCCACAGACACAAGCCCCAAAGGCAGTGGCTGCATTGGACACAGCATGACTGCACCTCCACAATGGGAGGGCTTGACTGAGGTTCAGTGTGGGGAATAGTTCCTCCTATAACCTCTTCATAAGCCCTCCTCTAACATGCCTCCCCTTGCTTAGGGAGTGTTTTTCTGAGCTCCTGCATGGCTTGTGTGGCTGTGCCTGGCCTGTCTGCTGCCTGGTTCGTCCTGTCTCCTTCTCTCCCCTTCCTGTCTTGTCTTGTGTTCCGTGGTTTGTTTCTCTTTCTTCCCCTTCCATTTTCATCCCCCATGCCTCCCCTCTCACTCTGCTTTTATTTTGTTTCGTCTTTTGGGCTTTTTTCTCCCCGCTTGTGTCCTACCTCCCTGTAGGTCCCGTTATCCGTATTGTGCTGCCTTTTGCATGTCATTTGTTTGCTTCCTGGGAGTGGGCATTCCAGGGTGGTTCAGTACGCTTGCTCAACACTCAAGTATACACTGCACATTCATGTAGGCTTTACCTACTGCATGCTGCCAGGACATCTGTTGCAGCTTCAGCACCATCACATATATACTGTGGCTGGGAGGATTACAGAGTCCTGACCACCTTGGCTCTCCATTTCTGCTTCCTACAGTCCATCTCCTGGCCAGGTATGTTTCTATTGCCTCCAAACATTGCAATATTTAACCTCGTTCTCTAACACCTGTAAACCTACTTTTCCATTTATTACAACCGCTCATTTCCTAAGGACCATAGGACCTTGTATGATTTGGGGTGCTGTGGGATACTTCCACTTCCTGGGACTACTAATCCAAGTGCTGTCATGCTCCAAAGCCATTTTGCTCATTTGTTTCCACATTGTTTATTCACAGTCCAGGATTCTCTTTTTTATTCTCCATGTACTGTCTTCCCCAACTAGGAGTGCCTATGTATTATTTGGCTGCAGGAGTATGATTTGAGCAGGTGTCCTGCCATGCTCACATCCCAAGGCTGGATATTGCAGCTCCTTATACTATTTTGGAATTGTGTTTCTCCAAAATGGATCTTCACTACCTTTCAGGAGGGACTGCCTTACTATGGCACACACAAACAAAATTACTAAACACATACTGTTACTTCATGGGGGGGGGGCAGCCTTCTTACAGTTATAAGCTTGCCTGCCATCCATTGGCTGTTTCTGCACGTGCCTTTCTCTACTCGTACAGGACATGGGAATACATGTCAGGAACCTTCTTAATTCCTCTCATGCATACTACTATCTAACGCAACCTGCGTGATACCACCTATGCTTTACCACTAGTTATCTCACTACTATACCTAAGCATTCACCACTCTCTGTATCTGTCCAGTTCATGTATCCCCCATATTCTGCTTACAGTTCTAGTTCCAGACTGCATCCATTACCATTCATTACTTGTCTATCGCTCATCCTTGCAGCAGTTTAGTGCTTGGTTCTGCCCATACCAGCAGTACTCTGGTTTCCGTCCCTAACTTGCACTTTCTGAGATGCTGAGTGAAGGTAGGCTTCCCCTGTCTACTGGGGATGGGATCCTGTTTCATTCTCTACCTTGTACTACTTACCAATTGGACCTGGGAACTCTATCTACGATCTACTGAATTGTACTATACCTTACTTCTGCCAGCTGTCACTTCACTTAGGGAACGGAACTATCTCCTGCTTACCATCCTGACATCCTCCATCCCCAACTCTGCTGGACTGCATCAAGTGAAGGTTTGCTGCCCCGATGACCAGGGATGGGAATCACGTCTCCCGTATCCAAACTGTTATCATACCTTCTCTGCCTCATCCAGTTGCCACTTCCTTTCAGGAACAGAACTACCTACTGTTTACCAGCTTGACATCCTCCATCCCTAACTCTGCTTGGCTGCATTGACGGGAGCTATGTTTGCAATCTGCAGACTTATACCACGCCTTCTCTACTTTATACCAGTTGCTGCTTCCCTTTGGGAATGGAGCTCTCACACTCTGAATTTCATAATCATGCTACTTATGCTGCTTCAGGTTACTACTTCTCAGCCCGATGCCCAGCTGCCTCTCCCTTCAAGATCAGGATTTTGCCTTCCAGCTTCTACATCTTACCTTGTCTGCAGCCTAGACTCAGTGTCCTATCTGCCTCCTGCCAGCCAGGAGCTTGACTCTACATGCATTGCCTCCACCATTCCAGCTTCACCGATGTGGATTGCCATCCATGTATGGATGTTCAATTTTGTTCTCATCATCATGCACCTCCTAGCCACATCTACTCCAGATATTCATACTTTGCTCTTCCCTTCTGGATGCTTGTTCTCCATTCCGCTGCTTCACATGTAATTTCTCCATCACTACCGATGCACTGCTTGTGCCTTCAACTGCCAATCCAGGACTGTTTGCCTCCATCCTGCTGGTTTGTCACTTCCCCTCTATCGCAGGACACTTCTGCTTCGACTAATCCACTTGCCACCCAGTTCTTCCACGGATCTTTGTTTTTAGCCCATGGGCCTCCTTCCCTCATCCTGTAGATCCTGCTGGCCAGTTCGATCCCTATCTCACTCCAGGTAGATTGCATTATGGACTTCCTTGCTGCAGGCCCCCTGTCCCACTGCTGTATGAACTTGTTTTCTTTGCAGTGTTGGGACCTTGTCCTTTGTTGCTTCAGCACCTTCCATCTTTTTCTCTGGTTGCATCTAGCCTTCATCAGATGTGGGACTTCTGTTACTCTTGGTGCCTGGCTCGGCTCCTCAGTCTTCCATGGATCGTCATTCAATGCCTTGCTTCAGTTTTCATCCAATTAACTGCTGTTCCCTGTGGACCTGACCTCATCTTGCTCCTTCCTGCTCTGGACGCCTGGAAGCACCAAGCTAGGTTGACAGTACACCTGTCGACTTCCCACACAACGATGGCACAATACCAATGCAGGTATTGTGCTGCCCAAGCCACCAGTGTTTTCTGTGGGGGGGCTGTGCCCACCACACCCCCCATGCAGGGGGGCTCTGCCCCATGCAGCCCCTGGACTTTAGGATTCTCATCTCCAGGTCGGAGTTGGTCCGGGGAGGGGGCAGGACACTGGGGGAAAGCAAACATGGAAATGGACCATTACAGCAACCGTTGCTGTAGTGGTCATTTTCCGTGTTTTGCCGTCGGGGTGTCAGGCAAAAGGACGCCACCCTGGATGCATTACGGCTTTGCCTGGCCCATAGCTTCCTCTGCTCATTCCTTCAATTCCTCTGGATCACTCAATCAATCACTCAAACTTTATTTAACCTGGCTTTTCACCTTTGAGCGAGTTTGTTTGCAGGTGGTCCTGAGCAACATTTCCACTGGGCAACAATATAATGGCATTGATATACCAGTATTCAACTTGTACCACATTTGACTGCAGTTGATGATACCTTTCATGCATTTGCAGTATATTCAGATTACAGGCACAAGGGATCTCCCCCAGACTTTCTTCCCATTGTCTGGCTGCCTTCTCCTCTTCATCTTACTGGCTCAAGGCTTTGTGCTGTTTGCTGTGGCTCTTTTGGGCCTTGTATCCTATTTCTGACCAGTACTCCTGACGAGTCATCTGCTTTACCGTACAATGCATTCTTACGTCTACTCCAGCTCTTCTAACAGTGCCATTCCACTACTCAATAGATCATTAAAGCATTATGTATGTGTGTGGATGTAAAACGTTTATTTTTATATAGGAAAGATGTCATTTATACATCGTTAGATCATTTACCCATTTTCAAGATGCTCCTGTTATGACAATTATTGGTTCCAACATGTAAGAAACACCAAATAGATACAAAATACAGAATATAAAAAGGAGACAAAACTTTCATTAACCAACAACACATTTCCAAGGGGATTCACAACCATCACACAAACAAATAAATTTACATGATTAGCATCAAATATACTATTACGAAGCATAAATCCGCTAATCATGTTAACAATGAAACAAAATGAACATGTTAAACATTCGGCAAGACAGGGTATCCTTAGTCATTATTTAATCATAACCATTTATTAGACTTAACATTTACATTCCCACATAGAATTTTTCATCAAAGAGCTCACAAACGATTTGGAGCTTTGTAATCTGTATCTTAATTTAATATCAATAGGTTCCCAATATTGCTTTACCTTAGCTACAAAAGTCATATTTCCAAATCTGTTCTTAATTTTAGTTTGTAAGTATTTATTATTTATATCTCTTAAATTATATTTGGTTTCTTTAATTTTTAATTTATTTATTAAATACTTTGGTTTATTACTCTGTATTACCGAGTGTGTATGTCCTGTCTATTTCAGGTCCCTTTTGTAATCTAAAGGTAACCAATTTAATGATTTTAACATTTCACAATGATGTGTGTAATAATTACACTTTAAAATAAATCTTGCTAGATTATTATAAACTACATCCAGTTGTTTAAAATTTAATTTACTTGTTTGACCATATATATGGCTTCCATAATCTAAGCATGGGATAATTAACTGGTTCACTATACTAGTCCTCATTTTTAAGTCTAAACAGAATCCTGATCTACGAAAGGCACCTAGTTTTCTATTTGTTTTCTTTATTAATTCATTTATATGAAAATCAAATGTCAGTTCCTCATCCAGGCAAATACCCAAATATTTATAACATGTTTCCTGCCCTAGAGTGTCATTTTGTAATGTTCTTATCTGTATTTGTGTTTGTGGATGTCCCTTTCTCCTCCCACTTGTTTTGAAACTCATAGCTTTGGTTTTCTTGCTATTCGATACTAGCCTTGGTTTTTACAACCATAATTCCAGATTTGTGAAATATGTGTGTAACCTAAGTTCCATTTCTTGAAATGTTTTTCCTTGAGCTATTAAGACTGTATTGTCAGCATACAGTCTTACTTTTGTATGTTCAGCTATTGAGACCATATCATTTATGTATATAAGAAATAGTGTAGGCCCCAAAATTGAGCCTTATGGAATTCCCCTTTGGACTTTGGCTGGATTCGATAGATACTGTCCTATCCATACCTGTTGTGTTCTATCTAATAGATAAGACTGGAACCACGGTAATGTTTCATCATCTAGATCCATGGATTTCATCCTACCTAATAGTATTCTGTGGTCCACGATGTCGAAGGCGTTGGAGAGGTCCACGAACACAGCGCCCACTGACCCCCCCTCATTCAGCTGTGAGGCAATAATATCCACCAGGTCGGTGAGCACAGTGTCCGTGGAATGGCCCTTACGGAATCCAGACTGATAGCAGGTTAACAACAAGTTCTTTTCTAGATGTTCATTTAGTTGCATCTGCACCAACCTCTCCATTACCTTCGACACCGTGGACAACTCAGCTATAGGTCTATAATTTTGTTGGTTCTACAGCTCCACCCCCCCTTTGTAGATAGGAATAATCTTAGCTTTTTTCCAAAAGTCAGGAAACCTTTGTTCTGTGAGACTCAAATTAAATATTTTAGTCAACACAGGTGCTATTATTTCCATAGAATCTTCAGAAACCTATTCTCTACATTATCTAAACAGGGCTGTGGGTTCAGTTCCTACAACTGGCACTTGGGTTACTATCCCAGTATTGACACTGTAGTGCAGCATGAGAGGGGTGCTGCACTTCTGAGGTGCCATCTTTCGGATGAGACGTTAAACCGAGGTCCCATCTGCCTGGATTGGTGGTAGTTCAGGTGGATGTTAAAGATCCCATGGCACTTATCGAAAAGAGTAGGGGAATTTTTTATTATAATAACATCAAAAACAAAAATAATTACAAACAGTGTTAAGTCACACGAAATAATATACAAATCAGATGGCAAACAAAATCAAATAAGTATTGCAGTCATACATTATCAGATCAGTATGTGAAAAGAACTATGTATCAGCATCCCCCCACCCACTAAAAGAGTAGGGGAATTTTTTATTGAAAACTTAAAAAAAAAATAAATAAATAAATAACATTTATCATACAAAGGACTTGACAAACTAAAATAAGTATTACAGCATACTTAAAAGTAAACATAAATCATTTCTAATGAAAAACCCCTATCCCAACCCCACACAAATAGTAGAATTAAACAGTTTACAATAAGGGGTGAAAAATTTAGGAATGTGAAAATGTTAAAATTCACCTATGATTAACCTGTATCTAACCAATGTAATAACTTCCAGTATTTCTTGAAAGTGGCCGTTGGAAGACGCCTTTTTTCTGCAAGATATATTTTTTGTATAGTGGTTTGGATGGTCCAAAATAAATGGTTTGGAGAAATAAGATGTTGTTGTAGAGACCAAATAGTTCTTGATTGCCATATGTGATATTTAAAACAAGCTAGAATCATATAAATAGTATCTGAACAATATCCATTCCATGAGGCAGGTAATATACCATAAAAAAACATATCTGTAGTAATGTCCTGACAGGAAAAAGCTTCCATTGTATAGTAGTATGTGCCCAAAAATCAAGAATGTAGGGACATTCAAAAACAGATGAGGAACAGTTTCAAGTTAATGTGATGACAAATAGTAATTCTCGGACATCCTCTAACAGACAAACCTTTATGTTTTAAATTCTTTTCACATTAAGTTTTAAATGTACTGTAAGCCAAACCACATCCCACATGTAAGCGGAACCTTTTAGAAGTAAGCATATCTCTAATGTGTTGTAAAGAATTTGGGTTGGGAAATACTGAATAATGAGGTGGAATTAAGAAGGATTCCATAATTTTTCCATATAACGCTTTTTCTGTTATAGGTTTCTATTTGTATCTTAAAAGACCCCATGTTTTGATTTAGAAAACAGAATTTGAAATGATCAGGAGACCTGATAATGATACTTGTTTACTAAAACTGCCACTAGGGTGCCACTTAAGAAGCCAAGGAGAAACTGTTTCCCAAACCCAACTATACCATATTTTCTTTTCGCCTCAATATAGGACATATATTTTAGATACAATAGAGAAAGAGAAAAACAATGGGGTTTACCATCTTAATCCCACCTGATTTAATATCTTGATATAGTATACCCCTTTTAATAGGGTTTAATCTACTCCCCCAAATAGCAGAAAAAAACACACCATAAAGTGTAGTTTCGAGAGAGGGTGGAGTCGGAAATAATGACCCCAAGAAGAGAAACATACTTAACAAATAAGTTTTCACCATATAAACTCATTTTTTTTTGGACATTTTCCAATTATTCCATATATGTACCTTGTTTTTGGCTAAGGTTAAGTTATGATTCCAATTATAGAAAGCAAGGTCTGCCATGCCCCAGTAAACACCTAAAATTTTCCCTGGACCATTACAGACCGGAATATCAGGAGTACCCATAACTACTGTTTCATCTAAATTTAAAAGAAAGTACTTACTCTTAGAGAGGTTAATTTGAGAACCGGAACCCTCCTCATATGCCAATAACAAGGCTGCTGTAGCTTGGCAAGAAGGGAGATCTGCTAAGGTGAGACAGAGATCATCAGCATATGCAATAGTCTTAACTTCTGTACTAGTACTGCTAAAAGACAAACCCCGGATCTTATCATTAACATTAATCATATGAATAAGTGGCTCCAAAGCTAAGATATACAATAAAGGACTTAAAGGACAGCCTTGTCTAACACCTCTAGTTACTGAAATAGAAGTACCCAACCAGCCATTTACCAGGGGGGTGGCCAAGGCCTTCTTGTAACATGCTTGTAACCATATAATAAAGGTCCTTGGAAAATGCATGTATTCCAAACAATGCCATAGATAAGTGTGAGAAACACTATCAAAAGCTTGTTTTGATCTAAACTAAGTAAAAAACCCATAATATCACCTGAAAAACTTTTGGAAAAAATTTCCCGTAATAAAATAAGACCATCTTGAATAGATCTCCCTGGGACCGAACAAAACTGCGTAGGGTGGATTACTGATTCCAAACAAAGCAAAAGACGGTTACTGAGAATCTTTGAAATTAACTTATAGTCATTATTTAACAAAGTTATAGGTCTCCAATTTTTCAGGTTGGTCTTGTCTCCCTTTTTATGTAATAAAACGACCAAACCATCATACATACTGGGAGGCAAAAGGCCTTGATTCAGACTGAAATTGAAAAGTTCTGTTATTTCTGATAAAAGAAATGGCAAGAGAAGTTTATAAAATTCATGAAGACGTCAGAACCTGGAGTTTTATTTAAAGGAGAATTAACAATAACACCTTCCACTTCTCTGTTGGAAATAGGTTGCAATAAAGCAGAAAATAGGAAACTTGGGATTTTCGTTAGAGAACAGGATGATAACCATTTTTCTATATCAAATACGGATGGGAGTGAATGTGCTGTGAAGAGATCATAAAGTTGTATGTGAACTTCTTTTAAAATGTCATCTTTTCCATATATATGATTTCCTGAAGGTTGTTTTAAAGATAGAAGGTCCTTGTTTTTTCTGGATGCAGTGCAAAAATCAAAAGGGTTGGTATGTGCTCTAGATCCACTAAGGCCAAACCTCTGTTCATGTTGTAAAGAGGACATACGGTTATATTGTGACTTAGCCAAATGAGTTTTTAGGGCATGAAAATCCTGTTCATTATAATGCTTTCCTTTTAAAATGCAATCTTGAAAAAATAATAAAGAACGTCTCGCTGACAAATAGTTCATAGTTTTATGTGTTCCTAATAATCTACCTATTTTTTTAAAATAGGACTGAAACTCCGTTTTTGTATCTTCCCACCATGAATGCATATTTTCATAAAGAAAAAACACTGATTTTCTTGCTTCAATAATTGCCTGAAAACCCTCTCTTACTATGGAAATATCTAACAAAGACATATTCAGTTTCCAATAACTCATGCCTCTAGTGGTAATGTGGCAATTAGAAAGATTAACACTGATAATGGCGTGGTCAGATGTAGCTACCATATGAACTGATGAATTACTAGTTTGTAGTGAGGGTGACACAAACCAATAATCTATCCGTGAGGATTTTTACCTTGAAAAAAGTTTGTGGGGCAAGAGAGGATCTGAAATATATCTCTTAAATCTGATTGTACGATCAGGGATCTTAAGAAATGAGTATCACAATAGATTTTGAAGGGACAATTTACCCCTGACAGTAAGATGTTGAAATCCCACCAAACAATATGTTTTACTTGAAAACAAATATGGTCGTATCTGTTTAAGTAGAGCTATCCTATTGGCTTTAGATTGCGGCCATAGATATTTATTAATCTAAAATCTATCAAGCTAAGGTAATATCCAGCAAAAAAGCACGGCCTGGTACAATGTCCACTATATGCGTGACTGAAACCTCTGGTGTAGTGAAACAAATGCCCAACCCTGAACAAAGTTCTAACCCCCCTGACCAAAAACTGGGACCCCAAATCCATGCTTCTGACGCTGTTTTAAAATCTTGTATGGAATAAAGTCTAGTGTCCTGTAAAAATATTATGTCATACTTCATGGTGGAAAACAAGTCAAAAGTAGCAAGTAGTTTGAACCTTGACCTTATGCTATTAGTATTCAAACTAGCTATTTTAATTGAATACTCAGGACTAGAGAAAAGAAAAATGCAACATTAAGGTCTATGATACTGGTTTAGAGACTCTTGTACTTTTCCTCGTACCCTTTTTCTTAAAAGGTGCTGTATTTTTCTTTCTAACAGTGCTAACTAATTCAGGGTCAGATTGGATGTCCAGTTGTGAAGAGGCCAGAGAGGTAGAGTCTGAATCATGATCCATACTTTCCTCTGCTAAGACTGAGTATCTATTATCAGATGTTAGCACACTTAACACCGGAGAAGTAATACTTTGTACTGAAGGTCCTGCTTCCACCAAAGGGGGGGGAAGGGGCATAATATCGGACAACTTTGTGTCCAATGCAATTGCAGTCACATTTGTGTTTGGTAAAGGTTTGTCCTGCACTTGTTGGATCTCACCGTTTGTTTTGGTTGGGATTTGTATGTTTGAAGAGGGAGGGGAGGAGTGATTTTTGTTTTGAGTCAGTGGCGTTTGAGGGAGCATAGCTAAGGAATTATCAACTACAGGTTCAGTGGCTTTATGTACATAAAAATCCTGTACAGTATAGTTTGCTTCCCCAGTGTTATGTGCAGCCCATGGGCAATCTAGAAAACAATGACCTGCATCCTCACAAAGGTTACATTTCGGTGTGTTGACACACTGACTGCCTAAATGACCCTCATCTCCACAATAAGTACATATCAGCTTGTCACAGGAAGAACTAAGGTGGCGCAAGGACCCACATTTAAAGCAACATTTAGTTTGCCCTGGGTAAAAAATGAAACCTTTGTCCCTACCGATATAAAAACAATTTGGCAGGTGCTGTAAACCTTCAGGGGTCTGACGTAACTTTACTTTTATTTTCCATCCCCCATTCCAAAATTCCTCAGCATCTAAAATAGGATCTGGGGTTCCTTGTAACTCACAATGTTTTTCTAACCAAAATAGAATATCTGAGATGTTAACACCCTCATTTCAAATAACACAGTAATCACACGGAAAGGCTGTTTTGTCAGGGGAATAACCTGGAACGGTGTCCATAAGGGATTAGTCTTGACAGTCATATGTTTCACCCAGAAACGCCCAATAATTCTGGAGACCTAAAGCTGAGGTCAAAGTGACTTCTCCAGGGGCATGAATGAGGGCATAAACTTCAGAGGGAGTAAACCCTAGAGATTGCTTTATCAAAGTACGCCCTCATAATACCTATCTGGAGTAAAATCTAACCTCCATATAACGCAGATGAACTGCATTCCTACGTTTAGCTAATTCAACAGGTTTCTTAAAAGGTCAGCTGAGAAGTCTTTGATACAAAACAGGTCCTGAGTTTGTTTTGTAGATGTTGAGGAAAAGAAGTCTCTGAAACGCTTGCAACAGTCACTTGTAATGCAGCTTTGGAAACAGAAGTGTTCTGGAGCCCTAAGGCTTCATGTTGTAAATTAGAAAAGTTACCTGTGACTGTATGCCTATGGATTCATCAGCCCAACACAAAGGAGATTCTGAGGGGACTACACGTTCAGCTGCTGCCAGAGATGATTGCGATAATGGTGGTTGACAAGAAACCATGTCTGGGGATGAGTCAGAAACCCATTCACCTGATTCTTTCTGATTCCAGCCTGCGTTCTGCAGGGCTCGCTCCGGTGACCATCCGGGACCTCCTGGCGTTACTAAGTCTTCCTTAGTAACCGAATTGTGTACACTAGGCGACGATGCTGCTTTTGCAAAAACTTTAAGCTGTAAACAAGAAACACTGTGTTTCGGACTTCGTTTACGCTTTTTGTCAATGTCCACATTGGTCTGCTTTAACAGTAATTCTTCCTCCAGGAGCGAAAGCTGCTGTTGTAAGAAGGTACGTTTTTCTACTAGCGCTTGTGTAGAAAACGCCGTAGAAAAATGTCGGTCCGGTTCAGAAACTGGCGAAAAGCTGATATCAGGTGTAGCAGATAAACGAACTTGTTCCACCTCAGTTTGCTCTGAGGTCATTGTGTGTGAAACTGTGGCAATTGCAGGAGATGTTTGGTTCCCCACGGCTGTGGTAAGCTCCATTTCTCCTCGAGAAAAACCTGCACCAACAGAGTCGCAAACATGAGAAGGCTCCTCCATCCTGTAGAAACGGACTGACCAAGAGTCGCCCGCCCCCAAGTAGGGGAATTTCCCCGGTGTCCTGGCCAAATTTCCCTCATTCACTAAAAATACCACCAACAGCTTAATCTGGTTCAAGGTCAGTTGGCATTCATCTGTATCCCTCCCCCGGGTCGTGCCTGAAAATAGGCAGGATTTGTCTAGTGCACTTACCCGGTCAACAAAAGCTAAATAAATAAAATAAATAAAAAATAAACCATGTGCTTTATTTATTTTTAGCTTTCTTATTTCTGCTTTTATCTCCTTGTAGGAGAGGATCTTAAATCTAAACTTACAGGTATTATGATCTTTTTGGGAAAGTGACTGGATCCCTTCCTTACTATCTACTCCTATATTAATGTCTGGTAAAGTAGTGAAATATTTATTTAAGCTATTTGCTGACTCCTGAATTGACAATATTATTCCTTTTTTTCTATCTGAATGGGAACTTTATCAGCTATTGGTTTCTCAAAAGATTTTAATAGGGCCAATATGTCCGGGGATCATTGTTTGTGTCCACCTTTGCTTTATAATAGCTAGCCTTTGTTTTCCTGATTTTAGTCTTTAACTCATTTCTAAGTTTTTTATATAAGTTCCAATCCATGATATCTAATGTTTTATTTGCTTTTTTCCAAATTCTATTTTTTAATCCTGATATCCTTTTTTAGTTTTTCAGTAATCGATGGCAGATGTTGTTTCCTAAAAGTAGATACTTTATACGGTGTTATTTTATTGCAGGCTTGCTGAAATAAGTTAACAAATTCTTTTATAGCCAGTTCCAATTTGGGGATTAGGAAAAGCCAGTCCCATTTGATTTTCTCTAGGGCCAAATTCAATTTGTCTTTTCTATAATTTTTAAAACATCTTCATTTAATGTACTGGGGTCTATCTCATTCCTTTTTCTAATTTAGAACTTACTTCAAGGGAACTTAAAATGGAACAGTGAGCTCCCAAAATAGAATTTTTCACCTGTATAGATTTAACTTTTAGGCTTTCTGAAATGAATATAAGCTCTAGAATATTTCCTTCACTATTTAATTTAGATTTCCTGGTGGAGGTAGTGATTATTTGCTTTAACCCCAGTGGACTTAGTTTAGTTTTTAATGCCATTCCTCTAGGTTTATTCCAGGCTGAGTTAAAATCACCTAGTAAAATACTCTGGTGTTCTTCTACTGCCAACAAATATTCCTTGGCTTACAAGCCCCATAGACTCTTACTTTATCATAGAAGGTTGATGCTGCCCATGCAGTTCTTCGAAATCATTCATGGACTCCATTCGCTTGGACAATTGGAAGATCTCCTTAGTTTCTGTCAGGATATACCTTGTAATCCCTGTCTATTCAATCACCTTGATTTCCCCAGATGCCTCATCTTATCTCCATCCTCATACATGGAAAAGACAAATCATTCTATTGAACTCGAACTTCGTATTCAGCATTGCCTCCATTGATACCGGGAATCACAAGTTAACCTATTCAGCTATGGATATCATCCATTTTACCTTCTGCTGCCTCTTATTTCAACAATGACTCTGATAACCAAGTTACTTGGCTCCTACTTCCCAAAAATCCTGCTAGTTTTAGGACTTGTACAGATACTGTCCAGAATAGTCATTGTGGGATCCCAATAGCTAGCTGATTACTGACTCCACATCATCCAACCTTCAATTTCATTCCCGGGCATAATTATTCCTTATGTTTTATTCGCACCTTTTCACCTAATACCTGCAGCCGGGTCAACCACTCTTTCAGCCTTTTCTTCTTAAAGTACCTTCATTCATCTCTTCAGTACAGGCCATTACTGAGAGCTGGCTCGCCCGAATTCTATCTGGCAATCCATAACAGTCAAGATAAATTCATTAACTCAGCCTTGCATCCTAATTGGTATTAATCAGCCGTAACACTAAAATCTGTGATATCCTGCACTAATCGATCTCACTACTAATCCAGCCTACAGACTCTTTTCATCTGCCCCAAGCTCCTCTCATGTACTCCAGCAGCAAGATTACCCATGAACTTAACCACATATGCCACCAGAGTGCATCTCCAAAATGATCACAGCACAGGAATGCCCATACTTAATTCAGGCAGTGCACCAGCAGAGGATTTGAGCATAAATTCTCAAATATCATGACCAAAGAAGCAATATATTCCTCATACCAAATTCCAACCATTCCTCATATGTATTAGGCTATTATTTGGATAGTTCCGCAAATTATTTTCTAATACTTTACTAATCACTTACAGCATAATTTTCATCAGGCACTCAGACTCTCCTATGCTCAATTTACTCTGGGATGCTTACTTGGTGACTTTTGCTCACTTATGGAGTCTTTACCTCCAGACTACCTCGAATATCAAGCCTCATATGATTTGGAGAAGTCTCTCATAACTTTATTAATCATCACAACTACCACAGTTTACTGTCTAGTCTTGAATCACTCAAATCTGCTGTCCCGACTCATAATGTCCATACAATCCCTCAGACATGCATCCTTAGTCACTTCAGAACCATGATCTACATCAGCCCTTCTTTACTGGATCCACTTCACATAGGATTTACCATCCCTATGGAAAGGATGCACCCTTCAGCTGCAGGATCATCATTCAGGCCATATCATCCTTAGATCAAGAACGAACCATCATCTCCAGGGCATTGAAAGACTTCTAAAAATTCTGTTCTATGGATGTTTCCTTAGTGTCTCGTTGTTCAATACAGAGTTCCTACCTTCTAGACTATACCTTTACATTCAAGCCTGTCACAAGTTGGATCATTCACCATGACTTCTTCTACCATTGCAATTCCACCATTCCCAGTTTAATACCTTATCGATCCGGTCATGGTCCCTCTGCCTATTACATGTCTGTTGGACAAACATCATTCATCATCTTGGAAACTTGGACTTTCTTTGTCCTTCTCCTCTCAGACTTTCTTCATACTTCTGATTCTAATGCTCAGTTAGAACAGATCCCTCTCCAACTTCTGGATCATCATGCGATCGGCATAATCCATGGATCAAATATGGATTATCGTCTCTCCAAGCAACCCACCAACTTTAAATTAGCTATGGTTACTAGAACCTAGATCCTTCTCCATTTAGTATGCCTAGAAGGATGAGCAGACCTCCGGCCATGGGTCCTCAAAGGTTTCCTCCACCTGGGTTTTTTTCCTCTCCTGAGTGCCTGGGGGCCATACTCTCCATCAGTTGGATGGGGTATCTTATTGGGCCTTCTATTCCCTAAAAATTACTACCTACATACCTACCTACCTACTACTCAAGGCTGGGATTAGAGTAAAGCCGCAAAAAGTACTACAAGTTACACATGCATTGTATACCACATCTCTCCTTATTGCTGTTCCACAAACATTGAACGGGAGGGCTTGACTGAGGTTCAATGTGGGGAATTGCTCCTTGCACAGCCTCTTCATAAGCCCTCCTCTAACATGCCTCCCTTGCTTAGGGAGTGTTTTTCATCCACCACCTTCTCCTCCTCCTCCTCCTCCTCCTCCTCCAGTGCTCTTCTCACCCTTGCTCATGGGCCTTCTATTCCCTACAAACTACTACCTACATACCTACTACTCAAGGGTGGGAATAGAGTAATGCCACACAAAGTACTACAAGTTACACAAGCACTATATACCCCATCTCTCCTTATTGCTATTCCACAAACATTGAACCTGCTTCTCCAGCAAACTGTCACATGTTTCTTGTGCATGTGCGCAGGCAAACATAAAAATGAAAATAGATATGTACAAATACAAATAGACTTTAGGGAAAACAAGGGGAGGCTGAAAGATGTTGGTAGAAAATAAGTCTATCATTTAAATTAGAGCGCTGCTGCAAGCCAAGGCAGATGATCAGCTTGGATTCCATGTTTTTTTCTGTGGTCAGAATCCCAGAAGCCCTGCTGAAGGACACAGAAAAAGATCATTGACACTTTGGTTCCTGGAGATAAAGTGGAATACAATGGGTTTGTCAGTGGCTGCATTCCTGACTGCCCTGTAATGTTCCCTGAAATGGTCAACAAAGTGTCTACCAGTCTCTCTGATGTAAATAGCTGCACACTTCCTGCAAAGTATACAATGTACCACATTAGTAGAGGTGCATGAGAACTCCTTGATGATGTGAAAAACACCTTGGGACCCTGAATTTCACTTACACCAGAAATAAATTTGCAGGTCCTCTTTCTGGACTTCAGCAAGGCATTTGACTCTGTTCCTCACGGGGTCCTGTTGGATAAACTAGGAGAAATGGGGGTTGGAAACCAGAAGATCCGATGGATAGGCAATTGGCTCCAGGACCGGACCCAGAGGGTCATAGCTGGTGGGATAATCTCTTCCCCAAGGAGGGTCATTAGTGGGGTCCCACAGGGATCAGTCCTTGGGCCCCTTCTGTTCAATGCCTACGATCTGACAACATAAGGACAGGAATCAGGAGTGAGATGAGTCTCTTTGCAGATGACTCAAAACTGGGGGCTGTGGTGGATGGGGAGGAGGGGAGGGTGACCCTTCAGGGGGACCTGGAGGCTCTGGAAAGATGGTCTAGAAAGTGGAAGCTGAGGTTTAATGTAGGGAAATGCAAGGTACTCCACCTGGGGGCCAGAAACCCAGGCCAAGTGTACACCCTGGGGAATACTACAAGTCTCAATGGCTGAGAGGGACCTGGGGGTGGTGGTGGATGTCAAGATGAACAACTCTGAGACTTGTAGGAGGGCAGCAGCCAAGGCCAACAGGATGCTGGGATGCATCGCTAGGGGGATCACCTCCAGAAGGAGGGAAGTGACACTCCCTCTGTATAACTGCTTGGTGAGGCCACACCTGGAGTACTGCATGCAGTTTTGGAGGCCACACTTAAAGAGGGACATTAACCTCCTGGAGAGGGTCCAGAGGAGGGCAACCAAAATGATTTGGGGCTTGGGGGACAGGACCTATGAGGAGAGGCTCGAAGAGCTAAATATGTACACTTTGGAAGAGAGAAGGGACCGGGGGGACATGATAGAGGTCTTCAGGTACATGAAGAGGATAAATAGGGGAGGAACAGTGAGGGTGCTTTGAAGGAAGGAGGAAGGGGCCACTAGAGGGCATGGGTGGAAGCTGGAGGGGGGAAGATTCAGGGGAGAAAGAAGGAGGTGCTATCACTGAGAGGGTGGTAGAGCCATGGAATGCACTACCTAGGGGGCTGGTGGAGGCAGAGACAGTGGAGGGGTTCAAGAGGGGTGGGACAGGTACAGGGAAGGGTTCAGGAAGCAAAATCAATGGCAAGAATATCCGGAACTGGAAGGAGAAGCCAGAGAAGGTGAGGGGGACAGCAAGGTCAGCACCCAGGGTGGGGGCTGACCAAACGAGCAGACACGAAAGACCATTAGGCCTATTCTGCTGGCATTTTAGTATGTTAGTATGTTAGTAGGTGTAGCAGTGAGTTCTGCTGCAAGGTTTGATACTGTACCTGGTAGGGAGGAACTGTTGAGAGTAGGTAGGCTCCTTCTTACCAGGAGATTTCACGAGTTGGATAGCTGGTGGTAAGAGATATAGAAATATAAGCCTTACGCTAGTTTGCTGCCTCTGACCCTACCTGGTTATTGGCTTTTCACCCCTCCTGCCCACTGCTAAGGTTCCCTTACATTATACCTGTCCCAGGCATGTTTAAATTGCTTCACTGTGCTCACTTCCACTGCATCTTGTGGCAGACTATTTCATGTGTCCACTACCTTCTTTGTGTAGAAAAACTTTCTTGCAGTTCCCCTTAACCTGCTACCTCCCAATTTCATATCATGCCCCATCATTCTTATACTCCTCCTATGCCTGAAGATGCCTCTCCACTGTACCTTGTTTATGCCACTTCCTTCTCTCCTTTGGGGAGTACATATTGAGGTACTTTAATCTCTCCTCACATGTTTTCTGGTGCAAGTTCTGTATCATCTTAGTCTCCCTTCTCTGGACTGCATCCACCCTATTAATGTCCATATAAAGGTGCAGCCTCCAAAATTGCACACAGCACTTCAGGTGAGGCCTCACCAATGTTTTATACAGTGACATCATCCTGCCTTCTGCTAGCGATGCCTCTGCCTATACATCCCAGCATGCCACAGGCCCTCCCTGCAGTCTTTGTACTCTGTTTAGACACATTTAGATAATCTGAAATGATAACCCCCAGGCCCCTTTCCTCTTTGGTGGTCATCAGCAACTTCCCCCCTTTTGTATAGCTCTCCCCAGGGTTCCCTCATCCCAGGTGCATTATTTTGCACTTCTTTGAATTGAACCTCAGTTGCCACTCATGCAACCATTCTTCAGGCTTCCTTAGGACCCTCCCCATTCTCACCATCCCTTGGAGTGTCCACCCTGTTGCAGATATTGGTGTCATCTGCAAACAGGCAGATCTTTCTCTCCAGCCCAACTGCAATGTCACTAATGAAGTCATTGAATGGGTCAGGACTAGCCCAAGGACTGATCTCTGTAGCGCCCCACTGGTCACCCCCTTTCCCTGGATAGGATCCCATTTATCACCACCCTTTCCTTTCTGTCCTTTAGCCAGTTCCTAACCCAGTTCCCCACCTTGTGCTCCATGTCCAGACTACCCATCTTTTTCACCAGCCTTCTATGTGGGACATCATTGAAGGCCTTGCTGAAATCAAGGTAGGCAACATCCATTACCCCCCAATTTATTTGCTAGGTAACACAGTCAAAAACATGTATTAGATTTATCTGACATGACCTTCCTGCTGTGAATCCATGTTGCCTCGAATCCTGGGCACCGGTGGATTCTAAATGAGCCACTATTTTTTCTTTCAGCAGTACCTCCATGATCTTCCCCACTACTGAGGTGAGGCTGACTGGCCTATAGCTCCCTGCCTCCTCCCCACTACCACTTTTGTATAGAAGGATTACACGTGCCCTGTTCCAATCCTCTGGAATCATTCCTGTGTTGAGTGACTCAGTGAACAAGGCAGCCAGGGTTGCTGCTACTGTAGCTCCCTTCACCGCTCCCATAATATCTGCCAGTGTATTCCATTCAGCACGATTGCCTTATCCACCTTCAGTTTTGTGAGCTCCTCTAGGACTCTCTCCACTGTGAATGGACTAGTGTTTACCCCCCCAACCGGTGTCTGCTACTCGCTGTGGTCCGGGACCCTTCCCCTCTTCAGTGAATACTGAACAGAAGTATTTGTTCAGTATTTTCACCTTTTCCAGGTCTCCCTCATGACACTCCCTGTCATCCCCTCTGACCCTTACTATCACCACCTCCCAAGGTTTTCCTTCTCTCACTGCTGTACCTAAAGAATGTCTTGTCGCCTTTCTTCACCATCTGTGCTAATCTATCTTCAGTCTGTGCCTTTGCTCTCCTTACAGCCTTTCCAACTTCCTTTAGATTGTTTAGATACACCTCCCTGTCTTCCTCCCTGATTCTCTCATTATATGTTCTGAAACCTCTCCCTTTTGGCCCTTACATTGCCTGCCACCTCTCTTGAGAACCATAATGGTTTCCTCCTTTTGTTGTCTTTGCTTGACACCTATATACATTGGTTTGTCGCCACCTGTATGACTCCCTTCAGGTGTTCCCACTGCTCATTTCCCCCTTTAATCTCACTGGTGCCTCTTTGATACACCTTCCCATACTAGTAAAATCTGCCCCCTAAAATCCAAGACTCTCGCCTTAATGTGACTAGACTGTGTCCCTGTCCCCATGTTAAACCACACTATGTCGTAGTCACTGGTTCACAGCTGACCCTCTACTTGGATGTCTGAGATTCTGCCCCATTGGTCAGTACCAGGTCCAGAATCACCCCTTCTCTTGGCCCACACCTTGTGGAGAATCCAGGATGTCACAGCTCCTGGGATGGTCCACTCAACATCTGGGATATTGTAATCACCCTGCAGTTATACCTCACACTTTTTTGCCATCTCCTGAATTTGATCCACTAGATCCCTGTCCATGCTGCCCCCCCATGCTGGATGTCTGTAGATCACTCCTGTTCTAATTGTTGTTCCATTGCCTGACTCACAGGTGACCCACAGTGCCTCTGTCTCCCATTGTTAACCCTGCACCTCTGTTGATTTTATACCCTCCCTTACATACAGGGCCACTCCACCCCCCCTTTCTATGCTTAGACCCTTCAAACTTAAATTGCGCCAGCATCTTATTCATATGAGTACCTGCATGTGCCACTACTGAGCCATCTACACACCTGCTGACTGACCCCAGCACTTTCCAGCCCCTATCCCAGGGACAGACAAACCGCAGAACTTAGCCCCATTATCCCAGCCTACCCTCCTCTGTCCACACTGTTCTGTCTACCCCACCCCTTCTTCCCCTTTTCCCCTACTACTCCTTTTGATGCAGGCTTACTTTGCACATTGCTGCAGTTACTGGTTTGGCTTGGATTTACATACCCTTATGTTAATATTGTCATCATCTGTTTACTGTACTCTCGATGTTTTATCTGTATATTGTCCTGAATTCCGTGCATTGTTGTCTATGTACATGACATGAAACCTCTCAATGAGCATCTGTTCACAGGTGTATCCAAGATTTCAATAAATAAAAAAATTAAAACTCCCATTGTCTCTCCTGAATAAGGCATAACCTGGGACATTTGTGTCCCAGTCATACTTTGAGGTAAACCAGGTCTCTGTTATTGCCACTATGTCCAGATCTGCCTCTATCATCAAGGCCTCCAGGACTGGGTTTTATTTCCCAGGCTGTGGGCATTTGTAACCATTGCCTTCCATGGTTTGCTGCCTGCCCTCCCACTAATCCTGCCTTCTTCCTACCTCCTGTTTTTTTAACCTCACTCACTTTTCTCTTTTTTTGCTGCCTTACTACCCCTGCCTTACCCTTTGTGTCCCATACTGGTGTTCCTTTCAGCTTCCAATATTTGTTTCTCTCCTTTCTGGCCACATATAGTACATATTTATGTCCTCCTTGCAGGCTGCATTAGCCTGTGGGGTGGGCAGTATGATTCACCCTTTTCCTTTTCTCTACTCCACTTGGAAAGTTTCAATGCTTGCCAATGAAGCATTCAAACCATTCACTGAGGACTCCAAAGCCCTTTCTGGAAAGATGCAAGCCATCGCACCTGTACAGGTCTGCATCTCCCCAGGTGAGACTCCACTCCCCAATGAAGCCAAAACCTTGCTCTCTGCACCATGTCTTCAGCCAGTCATTGAAGTTCTTGGTGCGTAGATCCTTAGCTCCCCCCTTGCCATGGACAGGCAGCACTCCCAGTTTTATGAACTCCTTCTGTACTCTTACTATCTCTGCCTTATTCCCAGCTATATCATTAGTTCCCATATGGACAATGACACTGAGTTTCCCCCTCCTTGCTACCACCCTAGCAATCCCCTGGATCCACTTTTCAACCTTCCAAGCAATGCCTTCTGACAGGCACTTTTCCCTTCTCTCCTTCCCCTCCCCTGCTGCTTCTAGCTCTACCCCCCTTATAATGGAGTCCCCCACCAGGAGTGTCATCCTCTTCCTTTGTAGTCTCCCACCCTCCACCCATGGGGTTCCAATCTGGAGGTTCCCTTGGTGCAACTTTGGGTTACCCTGTGGGGCCTTCCCATTCCTCAAGCACTGCATAGGAATTCCTTAGGTGCACTGGCTGGGGGATGTGCCTCTGACCCACCTCCCTGGAGTTTCAAAGTTAGATTCAAATTTAAATGGTAGGACATCCACCTCATTTTGTGGTTTATATATATACATTAAATAAGCATTTTCTTGCTAAGATTACCTGCGGGCCTTTCTTGGATGCCAGCAGACACCAGCCATCAGGAAAAAAGTATTTTTCATGTTTTCATGTTTTCTTAACCATATCACTATCTCTTGGAAACAATCAAGGACAGTCAGATGCCATGCCAGACAGGAACTGGCTCCCTGTCTCCATCACACCAGGAAACAAAGCTTAAATGTCTGAATGATCCAAAATACCCTCTACAGACTTCAGTGACATGCAAATTGTGCCACTGCTGTGCTTTACACTTGCATTGTTGTGCTATGCATGGCCCTTAACAAAATCACAATTGCCGGCCTGGTGGTGCTGAGGGTTGAGGTGCTGGGCGCCCGCCACCTTGCACGTCATGCGGCGATCTGGGTTCAAGACAAGCCCAGACTGCTGGGGTCAGCAGGGAGAGAGAGAAGAGGATCGAGCTTCTGAGGGACTGCTCTCGTTTCTTGGGGAGGGATCCAGGGGTAGCCCAGTGCAGCAGCGGCCCCCTGTGGAGACCGGCGGCACTGCTGTGCACTGAGCTAGTAAACAGTGGAGTTGACATTGGGACAGTTGCTTGGCTGAGTGGCATTGCACGTCCCACGTTGGGGAACGTACATTAGCCAAGAAAATGGAAAAACCTGGATCACAGGACTAGGAGATGGCACCTATCCTCCATGCCCAGCACCAGATCTGACTCAGCCAATGCCTCATAGCTCCTCCACCTCAGGCCCTACCTGCTGCCAGAGTCTACCTTCTAAGGAGCCCAAGTTGGAGTCGGGCTACCCTCCCCGGGCGGGTTAAACTGGGGGTGCTGACAGCAGGGGGGGATGAAAGAGCAACAAACTGTAGTGGATTTCAGGCAGGCAGGCATAAAGGATGGGATGCGTGAGAGAGTTCCCCCAATCCATGACTGGAGGGAAAAAGAGTCAAAAAAAAAAATCACAACCTCTACTCCACCCATACTGTTTTGGTTAGAGTTTCAGCGTTGTTATGTACCATCAGGAACACTGACAATAAATTCAAGAACAAACCAATTCCATTGTTTCTGCAACAGAATTCTTTAATAATATGTCTATAATGTTTAAACTTTATTAGATCTGATTGTGTTGCTTACCGCCATTTTGAACTACCATACTCCTGGTATAATTGTTCACAGCAGCTGTTTGTTCATGGTCCTACATTTTTGGTTTACTGGCTTGTCTTGCAATATTAGCCAAATGCTAACAGAAAAGTTGCTTTCCTTCCTGTCTGCTATAAGCACCACCCTCCCAGGTAGTCTATATTCAATTACTTAGCTCTCATGGGCACCTATGCATGTATAGGTGGGATGTACGCACCTGGGGTGCACATCCCACTCACACAGCAATGCACTTGTGGACAGGTATGCACAAACAACATTCACCATCACTGGCCACCTGTCCATGGCCCAGTCCCCCAGCATGCAGTTGCATGCAGGGCGGATGTGGATGGAGTTGCAGACCCAGCTGGGCATTTAATTGGATGCCTGGCATGGGTCCAACAGTGGATCCCTTACATCGTGGGGCACAAGTTTGCAGCACACCCCATGGGTGTCTGAGGGCAGGCAGCTGTGGTGGGTGTTAGGAGGTCAATGCCACCAGCCCTCTGATGGCACCACAGTGGTGCAGTGGGATGGGGCAGGTCATGTAGCAGAAGGGGAACAGTACTGCTAGTAGTGGGGAGGGGTACATATGTGGGGCAACTGGGGGCATGCCTCTGTTAGGGGTATGGGTTTTGTGGGGTGGCACAACACTCACCACTGTGTGTTGCGGCAGGTGGGTGGCATCAGGTGGCTATTTTCTGAGGCCTCAGAGTGTTTTTGGGCTGCCTGCCATGTCCTGCAGTATGTCTCAGGGTGTGCATGGGATACATAGGGGGTTTATGGCAGGGTTCACCCTGGTGTACCCTGCACCCCCATGCACCCTTGTAGCCAGCACTATGCATCCTTGTGCATGGTGCATAGTGCTGGCATGCCCTCCCGCACAGTGCGGTCCACTTACCTGTGGGATCAGGCACATACTCTCTTTGCGCTCCCCTTTGTACATTCCACATGGGGGTGCAATGTGTGTGGAGTGGCTACATGCCCCAGATATGTGGCACTTAGCCTCTCCACCCCGATGTGCATAGGGGCTATAGTACTGGCAATTGGTAGGGCTGTGTGATCCCCAAAAAGTTTGACTATAAAAACTTGATGTCAACAGTACAGTAGAAGCACGCATACGTACTACACATAATCCTTGTAGAGCTTGGTACTCATGGCTTGCTACCCATAAGGGCATCAGGAATATGATAGTACTGTATGTAAGCCCCCCCAACCGAGCTTACCATATGGAGCCTCTTACTCAGTGGCTCCCCTCCATGTGTTTGAGGTTGGTAGTTACCATGGTGGGAACTGTACCCCTGCAGTCCACTGGAAGTCCTCAAAGTTTAGGCCAACTCATCATGGCACCTGGTCTTTGTTGCAGTGGGACAGGTGCTGCATTAGTGTTTCTGCACCTTCAGAATTGTGTTCGGGGTGGTGTTCAGTCCCAGAAGGTTGATGTGGCAATGGGACAACCATTTGTAAATAGATAGAGTGGCCATGCTACTGAGCATGCATAGCCACCAGGAAAGGAACAAAAAGAAAAGGGAAAACTTAGATTTTAATGGAGTAGATACTCCATCTTCGGGTCTGGTAATTTGTGGGGGGTTGGCCAGGCTCTATGCTTCTTTCTCTTGAGGTGAAAAGAGACAGGAAGGAAGGGCTCAAAATAAATGTAAATAGTTTGTGGGGTTCCAGGTTACTGAGCATGTGCGGCCTCCTTGAGATGAAATTGGAGTATATACTGTAGGCCTTGCTGTCGGTTTGTCCCTTGGTTAGGGGTTGTAATTAGTTTTTTGGGACCTCATGCTCCACAGGGCATTAAGGAGCTCTGTTGTTTTGGCACCTGGTAGTTGGGTCCCTGATTGGACTGGAGGGATTTTTGGCACCCTGGGGAGAAGCAGATAAAAGGGAGTGATTTTGGCACCCTGGGGAATTCACCAGTAGAGAGAAGATAGAGGAGGCTGAAATAGGGCTCATTTCCCACTTGGCCATGCAGCCGGCTATTTATTGTTTTATTGGGCCATGCAGTTAAGTCAGTACAAGGATGTGGTGGTGGCCATTGGTTTGGGGAGCCCTGGGTTTTGGGGCTAGCCTGCATCTTTAGCCCCTTGAGAGGGAGAAAAGAAAAGGTTGCTGCCTCAGTGGGAGTGCAGAGTGTGGGATAAAAGAAGAGCTACTGTCTGCAAGTCTAACCCCCTTAGATGGACAGAAAATGAAAGGGTTCTACCTGTACAGGAGCACTGAGGAAAGGACTGAGCCGTGAGGTGAAGGGAAATTGCAGGGGGTCGGGGGTCCTGAGACAAGCCCCTGGTCCTTTTTAGCTCACAGTTTGGGACTATTTATTACTGGGTTTGGCATCCACAATAGGAGTGGACAAAAAAGGTGGTTTTCTGTAGCCGGCCAATCCCTGGAGGTTTGTTCTCTGTGTTGGGAACTATGATAGTATTTAGTGGAAAGGAAAATTGTAGCTGTCTGCTGTTTCGCAAGGGCTTGATTCGGCCATAAGTTTTTACTGTGTGAGTTTGGGCTTTAGCTACCTAGGCTTGGGTAGCCACCTGAACTAATTTGCTCATGTTGTCACCTCTGTGGTCCTTAGCACCACTTGTTTATGATGTGATCTGCATGGTCTAGAGCAACCGAACTTTGTTTCTTTGCTCCTTGGAGTGACTGTTCCCTGCTTTATCAACTGTTTGTTAAATGGGATCCCCTGTTTTCTGCAGTTCTGATGTTTGCCTCCTATTTTCTGAATGAACTGTTTGCTGCTAAAAGAAGTTTTCCTCCACAGCCACATTCCAGTGTGGTTCCAGGGTTGATCCTGAAGTATCTGTGTACCATCATAGGAATCGTGGAGAGGCCTGCCTGGTGAAGACTGTATACAAAGGCCCATAGGCAAAGTTGGCAAGACCAAGCAGATGAAGATCTTTATTATCTCTTCAAGGTTCTGGTTCACCATCCACACTGCTAGGGGCACCCCCAATAGAGGCTATCCATCACCACCACCACCACCTGTGGGTCTTAGGTACTGTATTCCTGTTTTATTCTGGACTGTGTTTTCTTGGGTTGTACAGTGCCCCCTCCCAACTAGTTACCATCTGGATACCTCTAGATATTGCGAGAGGGGATGTACATATATATAATCCTGGGGCTGGATTATAAAAAGATTGGAGATCCCCTTCCATGTGGCATATTTTCAAAAGGCTACATCTGCCCTGTATCACAGATGCAAGGATCCCAAAGCCTTTGGCACCCTCCTGTATGTATAGAGAACATGCGGTTGAGCTGAGCAGGATCAGTTCCCCTCAGAACATTGTTGTAATGGTGTAAGAGAATCAAATTTGACCCTTGCATTGTCAGAATGGATGCAGATTACCTTAAAGCGGGTATTTGCATCCATCCAGGAAGGGAACTGTGATCCTCAGCGAAAAGTTGAAATACTACATTGGTAAGTATTTAAACTAGCTGAGGAGTAGGTGGAAAAAGGCAGAAAGGTCAGACTGTCCAACCCCTTGTGCTTACAGGATCAGCAGCAGGAATCCCGAGAGTGAGAAATGCCTTTAGAAACAAGTATAAGTAGGAATCTAGGAGGGATGGTGAAGGGGAGAGAGGAAAGAAAACAAAGGAGGAACTAGGGGAGGGCAAAAGGGTGTGGGGGCAGGTAGCAGTTCAACCTGGAAAGTCATGTGTGCCAATGCATAAAGTCTGGGCAACAAGACTGTAGACCTGGAGGCCACCATGGCAGTAGAGGACTAGGACTTAGTTGCAATTATAGATACTTGGTGCAATGAAAACCAGAACTGGGATGTAGCCATACCAGGGTATGCTCTATTCAGAAGGAGCAGAGGAGGAAGAAACAGTGGAGGAGTGGTTCTTTAGGTGACAGAAAATATAAAGGTCACAGAAATAGCAGGGAGCAGGGAGAAGTAGAGGGGCTTTGGGTCACTCTGGAGACATGGGAAGGGGCCCCTTAGAGGTTATCTACAGACCTCCAGCACAGGGGTAGTAGGTGGATAAGGATTTGATGGAAGAAATCCAAGGGATGGTTAACAAGGGGGAGGTACTGCTGGTAGGGGACTTCAATCTACCAGATGTGGATTGGAACCCCCAGCTGCATCAACTGTTAGACGTAGAGAATTTCTAGACTCCATGCAAGGGGATGTTTCTCAAGCAAATAGTTAATGAACCCCTTGTTGGAGGGGAGGGTGATACTGGACCTTAGTGCTACTGTCAAATGGACAGTGTTGCTGTAATCCCTCTCCACAAAAGTGGGAACAGGGAGGAGGCTGGCAACTGCAAGCCAGACAGTCTGACAGTGATGCCAGGGAAATTAATGGAGTCACTGCTAAAGGCAAGGATTGAGATAGTTCTTGAATCCAGTGGAGCACAGGATCCATGGCACCATGGATTCATAACAGGAAGATTTTGTCAAACAAATCTGATAGATTTCTTTGACTGGGTGACCAAGGAAGCAGATCAGGGAGGAGCAGTGGATGTTTCCTACTTAGATTTTAGCAAGGCCTTTGACACCGTCACACATAGGAGGGTGGTAAATAAGTTGGGTAGCCTGGGAGTGAGCCCAAAGCAGATAAACTGGGTCAGAAACTGGTTGAGTGATAGGATAAAGAGGTAAATGGAATTCAATTTGAGGAAATTGAGTTGACCAGCAGGGTGCCACAGGGATCCATGCTGAGGTGAGTCCTCTTTAATGTCTTCATAAGCAACATTGCAGAGGGGATGGTATGCTTTGCAGACAAAACTAAAATCAGCAACAGGGTCGACACTCCAGGAGGGGTGGAAAAAATGAGAAGGGACCTAAACATGCTTGAGAAGTGATCAAAAGTGTGGGAGCTAAGATTCAATACAAAGAAATGAAAATTATGCATTTGGGGCACAGACACCTAAGGGAGGAGTACAAGATGGGGGCAGAGGTACTGAAGCCCACCAATCAAGAGAGAGAATGGGGTGTAATCATATTTGAAGACCTACAGATAACCAAACAATGAGAGAAGGCTGTGGGGACAGTTAGTGGGATGCTAGGGTGTGGATCTATGTGATAACGGTGATCACAGATGGGCGATCGCTGTTAGGGCAACAGCACATCACCTCCAAAATATTTTGCCAATGTACTCCTCTTCGCACAGCTAAATGGCTCCAGGGAGTTGGGATTCTTCATTGTATGCAGGAGATTGTGCCCCACGCACCCTCTGCACCCTGTTACTAAAGGATTCTCAACTCCAGGGGAGGATGCAAATGTGGCCAAAAAGAAATTTTCTGGATGGGCGCAACAAAAAGTACCTGTGCCCGGACCCAAACCATTCCTGTCACAGTCCTGAACCCACCCACCATGCCATGGAAACAACTTGGCAGCTCACTGCAGCACCAAATCCTACAACCCCTTCATCCCCTCCCACCCCGTACTCAGTGTGCTTGTCCCCCCCGCTGTGTATGTAGGTATGTAGCGACAGGATGTCTCTTTTTTGTACACACCCCATTTGGTCACCCACCTTCCCCAGTTGCCCTGATAACAGGCACTGTGATTGAGTCATCCTTTCTGTAGGCACCTAATCACAGTTGCCAAAGTCATGGGATACCCTAGGGTGCATACTGAATGGAGAAGTATCACTAGCAAAAAAAGGAGATGGTAATGACACTGTGCAGATCACTAGTAAGACCTCATCTGAGATCCTGTGTCCAGTTTTGAAGGTGGCATCTATGGAAGGATGTAGACAAAATAGTGGCAGCCAGAGAAGGGCGACAAGAATGGTGCAAGGACTGCACCAAAAGTCATATGAAGAAAGACTGGAGGATCTCTCTATCTATTCCCTGGAGGAGAGGAGAGAGCAGAGGGATAAGATTAGGACTGCGCAAGCCTCTAGAAGTTCTGCTTCAAGAACTTTTATAGTAGAACCCAGAAAAGTACTACCAGGTTGAACCAGGTAAAATTGGGTTCTGGGGGTTCTTCCTGGTTCTACCAGGTAGACTCAGGGAGAATTGCGTTCTACCAGTGAAAACAAGGTTCTACCAACTATAACCATGTTTGTCCAAATATAACCAGGTTCTACCAAGGAAAACCACATATTCTACTTGGTATAACCAGGTTTTACAATATACTGTATACGTAAGTTATTTATATGGTTAGACAATCCCCATAAGCATTTTTTTGCATGTTTGGGATGTTGTACAGTAGTATTAAGAAAGTAAAAATGGCATGTTTTGCATAGCTTTGGTGTATAGGATTCTGTCTCAGTGCATCAAAACTTTGCAAAATTCTTTGACTGTTAGTACTGCATGCATTGTACTTTACCATACATGCATTTTTACTTGAGCAGAACTAGGAAGAACTTAGTTATGTAATCTATTGTAGAACCACCCAGTCCCAGTATATGTTATAAAATAGTTATTTATTTTAAAACAGATCACGGCACTCTGCCAGCTGCGTCAAGTGGCTGTGCCAAAATAAACAGGGAGATTTACATTTGAATCCAAAACAGGTCAGTAACAACTGCTGGCTGCATCGAGTCAAATAGTTTAAGTAATGAAAACTTAGGGATAATTAGCCACAAACATATCAGCATAGTACCGCTGACTGCATCAAGTAGCTGCTCAAAACATTTTAAACAGGGAGATTTATTCTCAAACAGGTCAGTAAATAACAGCTGGCTGCATCAATTTAAGTAGTTAATTTAGTGAAAATACAGGTAAATTATTTATTCCCAAACAGGCCACAGTACTCTACCAGCTGTATCGAGTAGCTACATCAAAATAAACAAGGAGATTTAAATTTTATTCCCAGACACATCAGCCAATAACTGTTGGCCACATCGAGTCAGGTAGTTTAAAGGGGCACTGTCCACTTTACCCCTTCGTTTTGTTCCATATGTGAAAAGTGTGCCTCCTGGCACACACCTATCACTCATGTACTACAAAATGCCCCTGCATGTATAAAAGTTTATCTTTTTTACCTTTTACTGTGATTTTTCTTAAAATAGTTATTTCTTCAGTCTGATAATAATACACCTGCATCCCAAAAGCACATCCAGGTTGGGAATGTAGGTCTGCCACAAGCATAGTCCCGGAGTGCAATTTTTTTTGCATTCCACCAGCAACAGCATTTTAATCTTCTCTAGGCTAGTCTATCCAAATGCTGCTGGTATCTACAAAAGCAAATTGATCACTGCAAGGAGCACAGTTCTGGTGTGGCAGGTGGTATAAGGCTGAAGCAGATTTTCTTAACCAGGAGGCAGGTCTTGTAGTCAATCTTTCCTTGAAAATGGAGCCATGACATTTGTTTATAGAGCTCGTAGGTATGGGTTCTTTTACCAGCACCAGTCACAAGATGATGGGACTCATTAAGAGCAATTTTGATTCTTTTGAAGTAGTGAAAACACAGGAATATTTCTTCCTAAACAGGTCAGTATAGCACTGTTGGCTAGTTAAGTAGTTTAAGTAGTGAAAAAACATGGAGATTGGGCTGCATTGAGTAGCTGCACCAAAAACAGAGAAATTTTCCCTAGCATGTCAGTACAGTACAGAACAGCACTTCTGTGCTGAGTTAAGTAAAGGGAGATTTTTTTAATCCCAAGTCCCAGTCCAGTCCCAATATAAGGATAAATCCAAAAAAAAAAGGAAAAAAATGCCTCACCCTTACATGGTATATGGTTAGTTGCCTGTCAACCTCTGTTCCTCGAGGCCAGACACATGCACTTATGGTTTGGAGTCTTGGACTACAGTAGGTGGGATTTTATTTTGGAGGAATTGGAATGGTGAGATATCGAGTCCATTCCACAGTCCACACCACCCTTCCCTCCCTAATGCTCCTTTCCCTTTCCCCTCTCTGATAGCATTCGTTGACAGAGTCCTTCTCCCCGAGTCCCCAACTTTAACTGCCCTGTCTGTCTCCCAGTTCACTCCTCCAACAGACAGGAAGCAGGAGGATTTTGATATTCTGAATCACCCATCACTTTCTTTTATTCCAATTAACTTCTATATTCTTACAATTAGTGCTGCATCAATTGTAAATTTTTACTGTAACCCTCCCCCTCTCTGAATAGCTACATATACTGCTATACTTACTGCCTTATCTGGCAGCCCATGAACCCCTTATCTGCATCTTGCACAGCTCACCCTGCAATCCTCCTCATTACTATATTCATCTTTTCCCTCCTAACCATGTTAGTTTCCTTTGCCCATCCATATACCCCTCCGTCTCTTACATCCCCACCCCAGACCCATCCACCTCCCCTGCTCTTACCTCAGCCATCTCTTTCAGGCAACTACCCCACTATCATTGGCCAACAGGTTCATCAATACTCCCACCCATTAGCCTCCTTGCCTTTCTACCTTAATGAATACTCCTCTCACATCCTCATCCCAACACCTTTTCTTATCCCCATTCACACAGCTCAAGCCCTCTAAGAGGGTAAATAACCTCATCAGACTGATCATAACGTTGATACTCCATACAGCTGGGGACTCTGAAATGAACCCAAAGCCAACCCCCTCCCCCTCTCATCTCCCCAAAGGACTGAAAATCACTCATCTTAACATTAGAAGCCTAGTCCCTAAATTAATCCTTCTCCAGACCTTCATTCTAAACCTCCATCCTGATGTTATTATTCTCACAGAAACCTGTCTCTCTTCTAAAATACACTATAATACCTTTCCAATTCCTGACTACTTCAACATTCACCAAGACAGGCCCTCTAAAGATGGGGGCATAGCTATATATTTCTAATCTAACCTCCAATTTTCCCCTGTGCTGCTATCTCCTCTCAGTCTACATTTGACCATCTTCTTATAAAGCTATTCTTACCCCATATGCTATTTATATTAATAGCCAGCACTTGCTGCAGCCCTGGTCTCCCCAGTTCAGCAGTCACCAAACTCATCTCCACCATCACTGCACATGCCACCTCAGGTGTGCTGTACATTCTAGTTACTGTAACATCAATATGGACTAGCTGTCAACTACCATAACAAAATCTGTTCTGATATCACATCTTTGACCCTAAATCTTAAATCTCATAAGCACTCCCTCATTGACTGGGCCCTTATCTCCCCCTCCACCCAGAGAAATAAACATCATACCTGCATTTGTACTTATATTATGGATGTCATGGTACCTCAGAAATAAAATGATTAGGGTTGCCACCTATCAGGTTTTAGACTGAATAATCCATTGTCTTTATCTGGTCATCTAGTTTTACTGAAATGTAGCCTGGTTTTGGGGCTAGTCTGAGTACTCACGTACTCCAAATTATTTTACCAAATCATTCACTCTTTTGGCTGCATGTCCAGGTTATAAAGATGTTCTGATGTCACAGACCTTTGTAAAACCAGTCTACTTGTATATGGTGGGTGTAAAGTATGGCCATTAAGACCATTAGCAGTAAATCAACTTAACCTATTCCACTCTGAATTTTAAATATGGCCTTTTACTGCTGGGAAGGAAGCAGTTCTTATACTGTTATAGGCCCTCCTGTGTTCCTTCCTTTTGTTTGTCCTATATTCTGATGTGTTTTAGACCCATTCTGTTAGCCTTTATTACAGCATTGATTCCCTTTCTACAGAGGCCTCAGCAGCTACTTCTACTCTCACTTTTGATATTATTAGAGCATTCCATGATATAAGTTTCACCATTACAGGCCATTCAGATGAATAGCCTGGAATGGTGTGTCTGAACATGTGGAATGTCTTAGAAATATGAAAAGAAACAGCAGTACCTGTCGAGTTAAAGGGAACACAATGCAGAAGTGAGGTCATCACAAACATTGATACAGTATATAATGTATCAAAAATTGGTCAAAGCTTACGTGATTAACATGAAAATGAAAGAGTTTAACAGAGGTTAGAACAATGAGCTATGAATGAGCTTGGTGCATTCAGTTGATCTGGATTTGATTCCCAGTCTTCCTTTGCATCTTGTGTGTCTTTGAGCAAGATACTTAACTCTTGGTGCTCCCAGTTCACCCCTGTAAATGGGCCTTGTGGTCAATCGACCTTACCTGGTTATCAAAGAACAACAATGACTAATGCATAAAAATAACAGTATAAAAACTATTTCCTATCACTTTTAAAAGTCTTCTCTGACATTAAAATGGCTTTGAAGTAGGAACGATATACCCATCAGTCATACAGAAGGGTGGAGCTAGAGGTGGAGTTTGGATGTGGTTTAGCATACGGTTATCACCTCATGCAAGGGTGGCAACCCTAAAAATGATACAATGTATTATTAGTACCTACACTGGTAAGTAAACTGTATAAGCAATAATGTTAAGGGGGTAAGGAAGGTACAACAACAGAAATATAATGAAGTCCCTTAGAACAACAGTTTCACTGTTGTCATTGTAATGGACTTCACTTAATTAGTGATACTATCTTAGTTTCTGAAGCCTTTAATCAGAATTTTGGTGACTTAGATGGGTATAGAATTCCTCCTCATGGTTCTTTTTCTAGTGCTATTTCACAGGTAAATAAGAAGCTCCATCCTAAATTTTATTTTAAACAAGTGTCTCCTGAGCTAATCAAGGATTATGTTTTGAAATTCGACCCTCGGCCTCATACCTCTCATAATGGTATAGATTATCAAATTATTAAGTTGGGTATAAATTCTTTCTCATATCCCCTTTCAGTTTTGCTTAATTTTTCTTTGCCTGTTGGGATTTTTCCTAGTCTTTGGAAGATGGCTACAATTATTCCCATTCTGAAATCTGGTGATTCCTCTATATTACCTAACTACCATTCTAGCTCTCTGTTATCACCCCTCTCTAAAATTCTGAAACATATCATCATGGACCAAACTCTTGAACATTTAACAAAATACAGTTTGCTTACTGACTGTCAACATGGCTTTAAGCCTCTACACAACACTGAGATGGCCTTAGTAGGGTTCACTAGTGCCATCCAGGGAGCCCTTGATAAAGGGCAAACAGTGGCAGCACTTTTTGTGGACCTCACCAAGGCCTTCGATTTGGTCGAACACAGTTTGCTTCATGGTATTCTATCTAATCTTTATTTCTCTGACAATGTCATTTCTTGGTTCTATGATTATCTTTCTAACAGATCTCACCGCACTCAAATAGGTGATAGTTTCTCTTCTTCTGGTGTCATCAAATGTGGAGTACCTCAGGGGTCTATTCTTGGCCCCTTGATCTTTTCACTCTATATGAATATTGCCCCTTCTGTGTGTTCCCACTCATCTTTGATCCTTTACGCTGATGACGCTGTAATTTATAGTGCTGGTTTAAGCCCCAATGAAGCCCTGGCTGAGGTTCAATCTGATTTTGTTTCTTTCCAGAATTGGCTTTTTTCCAACCATATCGTTCTTAATTCGAGTAAAACTAAAGTTATGGTATTTTCAAATAAAGCCGTTGAGCATGACAATTTACATCATGTTGTCACACAGGATGGAAAAGTAATAGAATTAGTAGAGAGTTTTAAATATTTGGGGATCATTTTTGATTCCATTTGATTAAATTAAGGAAATGTTTACATCAAAGATTAGGCTCCCTTTTTAAGGTCAAACAATTCTTGACCAGAGACTCTAGGTTTTTGCTCTCACATAGTTTTCTGATGAGTGCTATGGATTACGGTATTATCATTTATTCTGATTTTTCTGGTAAACTTTTTGATAAGCTTGGGGTTACCTATAATTCTATTTTATATTTTATGCTCGATGTTCCCTTTTGAACCCATCACTGTCTCCTGCTTAAGTATTCGAACAGTTTGTCCCTCAAAAACAGAATCCTCCATAATCTGGGTACCATGATGTTTAAGGTGAAGAATGGTCTTTTATCTCCTGCAGTATCAGTACTGTTCACTAGGTTTACTAACTCCTGTGGCACTCAGTCCCAGTACAAATTCTACTACGAAATTCCATTTTTCAAACTGTTTCTGAACAGAGATCGATTTTACATAGGGCTCCTTCATTTTTTAACACACTACCTGTTGTTATCACAGAGAGTAAAACAGTATGGTCCTTTCAAACAAGGCTAAAATATTGGCTGATAGACAATGATGTTTGCACATGTTCTTACTAATTGATTGGTTAATAATTGTTATTAATGTTTTTTTACTTCTTTATTTGTGTATTTATATTTTCATGATTGTAATTGATACGTAAGTCTAGTGTGTTGTGTTACTTCTCGATGGTGAAAACGGGCAGTTTGCTCATCCTGCTTACAAGTATAAAAAATTAAAATGAAATGAAAATGAAAGGTAAAATTTCACCCTCCCCCCCCAACAAACAAACTCTGACTTGGAGTTTGTATCTAAAAGTAGAGGGGGTGGTGTGGGAGGCAAAGCCCTCCAAAGAAAAACACTCAATATCAAAAGCTGAAATTTCGCCTTTCAATATTGAGACTGCCACTGTGTTGAACTTCAACAAGAAAATTGTTGAAGTCATGATGTGGAGCTGGTAAGAAAAGACAAGGATGGATAGAGAAAATGGGACACAAAGGGTAATAATGCAATTCAAAGTATAACACGCAGGACTAATATGCCCACAGTCATACCTTCCCTCCTGGCAGTTTCCAGTACCCGATATGCGGGTACACCCACCAAGTTACACCCCAGAGACTTATGTGGGCTTCTGGCAAAGCTCCTATTGTGGTGGATACATTCAGTGTTAGTGTGCTTGCAGAGATGAATCAAATTATAATGTGACACGAAGCACATTTTCTTGACATTGAAGGACGCTACTTCGTTATTCAGCTGTGAGCTGTGTACGAGATTCTATATTGCACATGATATCTGCAACCTGCGCACTCTTGCTCAATTCTGTGGGAGATGGAACTAACTACCTTTGGTAATTGCTCTTTATTTATATATTTATTTAGTGTTTAATCAAGAAGGGGCTTGCAAACTCTACTTATCTTGTGCATAACTTCAGAAGGATTGAAATACTGCATTTGGGTTTTCCCTTGGAGGTAGCTGGATTGTCTACTAGGATTTTGTGACAGTTGAACTATTTTTAAATAATTTACAGGGGGCTGAGGAGTTGAAGAAGGGGCTTGCAAACTCTGTTTATATTGGAAGTAACTTCAGAAGGGTTGAAATACTGCATGTTGGTTGTCCCTTGGGGGTAGCTGGATTGACTACCAGGATTTTGTGACAGTTAAACTATTTTTAAATAATTTACTGGTGGCTAGGATTTTGTGACAGTTAAACCACTTAAAATTATTTACTGGTGGCTAAGGAGTTGTCATAACAAAAGCTGCAGTTTAGCCACTTAGAACTCTCATAGAGCGTGCAGGTGTGCGTGAGCTGGTAACAGCCAGTAGCCAGCCTGCAGGCCTTGTTCAGAGCAACTCTGATCCTGTTGAAGGATGTGCTGTTGGCTGCACCATAGATAATGATACCATAATCTATGAGTGACAGGACTGAGGCAGAGATGGCAAGCTGTAGTGCATTATAGGGGAGGCATCGCTTGTACTGGTGGAGAAGACCAATATGCACGTTGACATCCTTGCTAAGTCGGCGGATATGTTCATGATAGGAGTGACCGGAGTCAAGGGTAAGATCTAGGCATTTAAATGAGGTTACTTGTTCCAGAGGTTCATTGCAGGAGTTAAGAATGTGCAGTGGATGGGTACTAAGCTTGTTTTGGGCATGCGCAAACAGCATAGACTTCATTTTTTTGTAGTTTAGGATGAGCCTATGGTCTACAAACCAGGACTCAGCCTCAGTGAATGACCTTTGGAGGGTTAATTGGAGGGCACCAGGGTTGGTGTTAGCACTAAATAACACTGCATCATTGGCGTACAATAAGAGGTTCCCAGAACAAGCTTTGGGTAAGGAGTTATGACATAGGATAAATAGCAGGGGGCCAAGAATTGACCCCATGGGACCCCAGAGGTAACTTGGAAGGGGGATGACTGTATCTGAGCTATCCTGACTTTCTGCATTCTGCCAGATAGATAGTCCATGAACCAGGCTGTGGCATCCTGTGAGAAACCTATTTGGGTAAGTGTGGCTAGGAGGAGTGAGTGATGCACAGTGTCAAATGCTTCTGAGAGATCAATATAAACAGCACCAGCAATCTGGCCTGCATCATGGGCCGCATGTAAGGTATTGGTAAATTTTCAGTGAGCGGTGGTGGTACTGTGGCTTTTTCAGAAGCCATGCTGCTCAGGGCAGAGGAGGTTATGTTTGGCAAGGTAGTCAGTGATCTGGGAGGCAACAATTTTCTAGTACTTTGGAGAGGGGGTAGAATTGAGATTGGACGATAGTTACCAGGCATGGTACAGTCACCACTCTTAAGGATGGGAGTGATGAGGGTGGTTTTCCATAAAGCAGGGAATTGCCCTAGGCAAGAGAATGGTTCAGTGGGGCAGTGAGAGGGTGGAGTACCTCAGTGAGGGTCAGTCTTATTAGTTTAAGATTGAGGGAGTCATTGCTGAACCTAGATTTGCCATGTGCCCTTTGTAGAAGTGGGGCAGCCTCACGCTGGGAAATAGCTTTAAAATGAAATAGGGGCATTTGGGTGGATGTGGGGGGTAGGGGAAGGTGCAAAGAAGTTGTTAGGGAGTACACTGCTGAGGTCAGAAAATGAGGAGTTCAGCATATTTGCTATTATCTTGGGGTCAGTGGAGATACAGCCATTAACGGACAGTTGGGGGGACAGTTGAAGTTTTGCCACTTAGTTCTTTTAGGGTGTCCCAGAATTTGCACCCATTACCCCAGGAGGCAGAGAGTGAATTTCTATTGTACTCAGCCTTGGCCTCTTAGACAGCCCAGGTGCAGTGGTTCCTGGCCTCATGGTAGCGCTGCCTATCGGAAGGTCTCCCAGTCTCCAGCGCTATGTGCCAAAGATTATCCCTGTCACACATAAGGTCCAATAGAGAAGGTGATAGCCAGGAGGTATCAGCACCTTTGATGACCCATTTGCAGAAGGGTGTGAAGAGGTCACAGGCGGCATTGAAGGAGTTGATAAAATACTCCAGAGCTGTGTCAATATTGAACAAGGTTACAATGGGTGACCAGTCCCAATTGGAGAGGTGTTGCCTCAGGAGTCATAATTTGCCCGGACCAAGGTGTTGTTGGAAGATAACTTTGGGTGGGGGCCTTTTTTGCCAAATAGGACCACTGGCAAAGCACTGGAGAAAGGTCGCTCAATGCATCAGGTAGAACCGCAACCTGGGAGAATTTGTGGGGATGGTTGGTGAGAACTAGGTCAATTAGGGTTGAGGTGCCAGTTCTTGGGTTGAAGTGAGTGGCTGATGGCACTAGTTGAGACAGATTGAGGGCTGCCACAGCATCCTTATGTGCGGCTGCAGCATCAGCTAGCCAATTTACATTGAAAACACCCAGGGCAATGATTTCAGCCTTATCTGGGTGTTGCTGGAGGTGGGCTAGAACTGATTGAAATGCATTTTTTTGGTTTCTGGGTGGGATGAAAACAGAGGAAACAAACAGGGGGGCCCTGGAGGTGGAGATATTGACTTGTAGGGAGAGGACATGGGCACTGTGATCAACGGCTGAGGGAGGTAGAGTAAGACCTTAGAGGGTGTCCTGGAGGTAGATAGCACACCCTCCCCCCTTTTAGATAGTCTATCAATGCGATAAATAGAATACCCTGGGAAGGCTACTGCAGTATCAGGGGTGCAGTCATTGAGCCAGGTTTCAACCACTGAGATGATGTCTGGCCACTGGTTGACAACCCATCCCTGAAAATTGTCAAATTTCTTTAGTAGACTACAGATGTTTAGGGACGCTATACAGAGTTCCCCAGGTGTAGCCATTTTGGCCGAGGGGGTTGGAGTTTTAGTTGCCCTCCCCTGGATAGTCTCCAGTAAATGTGGAATTTCCCACTAGGGATCAGTTCTTTGGAACAAAAGACCTCCAATGTCTATAGAAATTGCTTTCTTCTGTATTGCAGTTGAAAATCTTCCTCCACTTTTCTCACAAATTGAAGGGCACTTCAGCAGTGCAAAAATAAATATGTCTCTGCTACCTAAATTATAAAAATATATGAGCATACTTGTCAAATCTGCTTTCTGGGGAAGCAAAGGTGACATGAATATTTTCTTTTATAGAAACATAGAAACTTCCAGCACAAAAGAACCCCCTTGCCCATCCAGTCTGCCCTAAAAATATATTACCCAATGCATCACTGCAGAACCTACTTGATCTGCAGTCTTACTTACCCCCCAGCCCTATTACTAAGGTCCCTTGTGTCTACCCCATGCGTGCTTGAAACCTGCTACCATGTTGGTACTGTACCTACTACCTCTGCTGGAAGTCAGTTCAAGTTGTCCACTACCCTTTCTGAGAAGTACTTCCTCACATCTTCTCTGACCCTACCCCTTCCAGTAGAATATCATGCCCTTGAGTCTTTCCTCACAGGCCCTCTTCTCATTTCCCCTCTCCTCCAACTTTCTTCCCACCTCCTCTTCTTTGTAACCCTCCATGCTTACTTCTTTTACTACAGCTTAAGTGACAATGCTGTCTCCCAGCTGCTCCTGATGCACTACAGCGGCTGCATAAACTATTCTACTCTTTGTGGGATTGCCTTTTAGTACAGGATAAATGGTATTGGAAGGGATGTCAGTGCTACCCCCCTGCTTGTGGCATCCCTGCTGGAGAAAAAAAAAAATGGAGAGAGTTGTCTGTAGAGTAACGCTAATCTGAGGTGACCCCTACAGTCTGGTTGTGGTCAGTAGAGACCGGACATCTCTAAACAACAGATTCAATCCACCACTTCAGATGGTCTACAGGGAGGGAAGGAGATCTGTCATAGTTAAACTCCATCCCCTCCTTAGAGGCTCTGTGTGCTGCTCTGCAACTCAGGACCCTGAGCCTGCAATTTAATGACAGATGTCCTTTGTTTGTACCTGGCACCCTTTTCTGGGAGACGCTATTGGTTCCCAGATGCCCATGTCACTGAGGGATCCCCTTTGATCAATGTTGTTGTAGCACAATTACCTCCACGAAGCTGCCCCTGCTGAAAATGAGAGAAGGACTGTGTTTGCCAAAAAACAATCCGCTGCCTGGTATTGCTACCTACTACAGGCCCCCCCAGAACTCTGAGAAGGTAGAGAATGATTGTGCTAGACAGGAGGGTGTACAGTAACAATATTAAGTGCTCTGCAATGATAACCTGTCTGTAGAACTTTACAACCATTTGTTACAATGATATGGAAGTACACAGTTATAGCCCAGAGCCCTGTAAAGAAAACCTCCTGTGAAAAGTGAGACCTGTTGGTTAAATGTGATTGAAACCCACAGTTACAGCTCAGTGTAGGTACTTAAAATCAAGCCTGCCTTTTAATAAATTCCATACAAGTACCTGTATTTTAGGAGCCACTATGCTTCATTGCCGCCAATGCATGCTGTAGCACAGAATAAATAGTAATGGAAGGGATGTTAGTGGTATCGGTGTTTAGAGAGAGACAACAGTTTTTAATACTTTAAATGGAGTTGCGTATTTGGATATCTCCGTTTTTCTGCGATTGCCCAGTGTCTTATTATTTACACTGGAGCACATTATATGTTGTTTTACTTAATGGTCCCAAATTAGCTCTAACATCTGAGTTAGTGCCTCATTACCCAGTGGAGTGGTGTGGTGGTCCGGTGTTGGGAGATTTAGAGGAGGAGGTCCTGAGTGTTTGATGAATTCATGGAGTCCAGGTATCATCTTGTCCTCGTCGGAAACATCGAGGCAGGAGTCCTGTGTGCTGAGGACTGGGTGAAGGAGATGGACTGGGACAGTGTGTCTGTCTGTTTTTTAATCCCCTGCATTGGAGCTGACTGTTTTGGTCAGACTCTGACATGGCACGAATGGAGGTAACACTCAGACAAGAGTGTAGTGTATATGGTGAAGGTTGGAGAATTTTGCCCCGGGTTTGAATTGGATGAATTAAACTGGTCTGGTTTTGAGGAAAGAAACCCAAAGATATTGGATTTCAGATCTGTGGAGTTCTTGGTTTTGAGACAGTGCGACCCTTGCAGCTGTGGGTAATTAGCTGCCAGAATCTGCTTCTGTCCGGGAGAAATGGGCCAGGACTGACCAGGGAGCCAGCCGGCGGGTCCGAGATCTTTTTTCTCAAAGACTCCTTGCTGGCCAGTCGGAGCATTGGTTTAGTTAGGGTATTTAGGTGGTGGGGCAGTTATTTCTGGTATCGGCCCTCTTTGTTAGGGTGTCGGCTGTCTGACATGGTATAAGGGATACTCGGATTGTTATCGGACGTTTCTGACTTTTAAGAAGATTTGGATTTACTGGAAGGATCTTGCTACAAGGAGACTGCCTCTGGGAATTAAAGGCTAAACTTTATCTGCTATTGGAACGTTATTTCACGGTCAGAACTCAAACTTTTTTCCTTTGAATCTCTGTTAGTGAGAGTACCCGGTTTATTTTAGACCCCCAGGTAGTGACAGGGCTTGGGGGTCGAAACTGAAATTTACATTGTTTATTTCATTTTTTCCTTAACTCTGTTCTGTAGTGAGGTTTATTTTATACCTCCAGGTAGTGAGAGGACCTGGGGTTGAAATTGAATTTTATATTGTTGTTTTTTTTTCTTTTAGTGGCAGGAAGTTCATTTAAGTTTTATTTTGGTTAAGTTTTATTTTATACTGTTTCTTGGACTTCCTGGAAGTGGACTTCTTGTGGTGATATATCACCCTTTTTGGACTGCCATCTACATTATTGATTTAGTGACTGTAGAGTTGGATTGTTGTTTTATAATTTAATTTAGTGTAATTTTATTGTACTACAGATTTGTTTTGGGTGGGGAGGTTAGTTAATTTTGTTTCCTTGAGTCTCTCCTCCTGGTGAGAGCATAGGGGGAGTCTCAAGGATACTATTGTGGTTTGTTTTAATTTGGGAATTCAACTCATTATTTAATTGGGGATTTATTCAGGGGTGTTTTAGTATTATTGGGTCTTGGTATGTGTAGGAGGCCTGTCCCCATGGTTGTGTGCTATTCATCCCCCGCCCTTAGTGCCCTACACCCTTTCTCCCCCCATTACAGCTATCGACATACCAACGTTATATAGCACCTGGCATTGTTCATAGGGGAAGGAGTGGAGGTGGGGGGAGTGCAAACAGTGGAGGTCGAATGAGCGGGGCCATCATATTGGGGTAGTGAGATCCAGAAGACACTCTGGGGCAAAATGGAATCTGGAATGGGGTCCTTACTGTCTGGTTTCCAGACCCATGGGCATCACCAATATTGGTGGGCAAGTAGTCTGAGCAGCCCCAGCAGCCCATCCTACCCGAGCAGTGTTGTGTAATGTCAGATCCATTAAGAACAAGACTGCAGTTATTGCAGACCTTGTTGAGTCGGTGGATCTGGAGTGCATTACCGAGACCTGGATGTATGAGAACGCAGGCCCTATATTAGAGGCTGCTATTCCGGCTGGGTACTCAATGTTACACTGCCCAAGGATGGATGGCGAGGGGGGGGGGTTGCAATCTGTTTTAAGACTGAACTGGGCCTTACAGGTGTTCCAGTTGAGGAGGCTGAGTCATTCGAGTGTACTGTAGTGGCAGGTGTGGGTTGTAGAATCACTCTCATCTACCGTCCACCAGGTGATGAGAAACGGTTTCTGCTGGAAGTAGCAGACTTCGGGATTGACATGGCATTCGAGTCACCCAGGCTGATGATCCTGGGCGACTTCAACACCTGGGATGATGATGAACTCTCGCAGTTTGGACAATACTTCCTCCAACTGATGACATCTTTAGGCCTTACACAAGTTGTTACTTCTGCCACTCACAAAAGTGATCACTCCTTGGACTTAGTCTTCCTCCTGGGGATCGAAGCCTTCGATTTGGGGGTGTAACCAGTTGGATGGTCCGATCACTACACAGTGGAGATCAGTTTTTTTGCCAGCCTTCATAGGCCTACCCCTGTGGCGATGGTCAGGTATCGCCCTTTGCGAGACGTAAGTGCTGAGTACCTGGCGGCGGTGCTTGACCTATCAGAGCTTTCTGGAGTGAGCAATGACCCAGATGCCTTGGTTTTGGACTATAATAGAGCCATCTCCTTGGCTCTGGATTCCATTGCTCCTGTCCATGTTCATCCTCTCCCCCTTTGTCCTTGGTCCCCATGGTTTGACAGGACTTTGAGGGAGATGCGGCAACAAGGACGAATATAAGAACACTGCTGGCAGAGGTCTCCCCTTGATGCCAACCATCTTAGATGGATGGAACATTATCAGCTCTATCATTCCACAATCTCCCATAAGAAGGCAGAGTTCCTGTCCAGGGAGATTGTGGCTGCTCAGAACTGACCATCTCAGCTCTTTCAATCTGTAGACAGTCTGTGCAACCCAGCCTGACTGCAGGTTTGAAGAGCCTTTTCACAAGTTGAGTGTGCAGAGCTTGCTCGCTTCTTTGTGGCTAAGGTGGCTGACATCAGGGCAGCACTCCAGCCTGCACCCTCTATGGGAGAAGCTGTGGATTGGCCCCTGGTCACAGTCCCTAGGCTCTCTTGGAGTTCCTTTGACCAGCCGGAGTTCATTGATATCATGCAGATTGTCCAGGGTATGTGCCCTACATGCTGTAGTTTGGATCCAGGCCCAACCACCCTGATAAAGGGTTGTTATGATATTATCGGCCTGGTCCTTGCACATATAGTCTGGTGCTCCTTGGAGACGGGTGAGTTTCCTAGCTCCCTGAAGGAGGCAGTGATAATGACCCTCCTGAAGAAAGCTTCTTTGGACCCAGACTGCCATGCTAACTACAGACCAATCTCTAACCTCCACTTTGTGGGGAAGTTGATTGAGAAAGCAGTGGCCCTACAACTGGAGAACCATTTGGCCATCCATGACATTTATGAATCACTCCAGTCTGGTTTCTGAAAGAGGCATAGTACCAAGACGGCACTGGTTCGGGTGCTCAATGATTTCCTGATGACACAAGATCGAAAGAGCCGTTCCATCTTGGTTCTTCTCGACCTCTCTTCAACATTTGACACTGTGGACCATGGGGTACTTCTCAAATGCCTGAAGTTCATCTGCGGCCTGTCTAGTACAGTCCTCTGGTGGTTTAGATCTTTCCTCACTGGAAGAACTCAGAGGGTGGTATCGGGGATAAATTCCTCTGGCCCAGTTTCTCTGTCTTGTGGGGTTCCTCAGCATTCGGTGCTGTCCCCCATGTTGTTCGCAGTGTACATGCTGCCCCTCAGAGACGTTGTAAGAAGGTATGGGCTGAGGTTTCACCGCTATGCTGATAACAACCAGCTCTACCTATCTTTTGCACCCAACCAGGATAGAGCTCTCTCAGTATTTAACAACTGCTTCACTGAAATCCAGAACTGGATGAATTTGAGCTGTCTGAGGTTGAACTCAGAGAAGACTGAGGTGATGATTGTGGACCCAGGTCGCTGGATAGAGGGGATGGGAGCTGGTTTGCCCTCAGAACTTTTTCTGGTGTCCAGCTCCCTACCTCTGAATGGGTGCAAAACCTGGGATTGCAGGTGTTGGCAGTCATCAAATCATACTTTTGCCATCTGAGGAACATCTCCAGGATTAAGCACCTGGTTCTGTCCGGTGAACTGCCTACTTTGGTCCATGCCTTTGTGACCTCGCGCCATGATTACTTCAACTCCCTGTATCTAGGGCTACCAGGGTTGATATCTGCCACTTGCAGCTCGTACAGAACACTGCAGCCCGGTTATTGACAGGTACTCTTCACACCTGTCATATTTCTCCAGTGCTGTGTGATCTGCATTGGCTGCCAATACAGTGATGGATCACCTTTAAAGTTGGTCTTCTGGCTTACAAAGCCCTACATGAACTGGGCTCGGACTACTTGAAAGAGCTCCTGGTACCCTACTGCCCTAGGCGATCGCTCCGCTCGGCAGACAAGGGGTTGCTAGAGATTTCAAGCGTTTCTTTAAAATCTTTAGGGGCCCGTGCTTTTATGTACGCAGACCCTGCCCTTTGAAATTCTCTACCCCATCCTCTTTGACAGTGTGCATCTGTGGAGGAATTTAAAAAGGCCTTAATGACCCATTCATGGTCAAAAGCTTACCCCTGACGATGATATTTTATTATATTTTATGAATTTCGCAGTTATTGGAACTGTGTTTATTTTATTGTTTTATGTGCAGTTATTGTAAAGGCGCCCTTGGTTTTAAGAAAGGCACTATACAAATAAAGATTTATTATTATTATTATCTGTCTGTTTGCAACATCCCTGCAGCAGAAAAAAATATGGGGAGAGTTTCCATAGTATACTGCTTGACTGCGGCATCCCCTACAGTCTGGTTGTGGTTGGTGGAGGCTGGATGGCTCTAAGGCACAGATTCTATTGATTCCCCTTACCCTTCTATCCTCTAGAGTACCTATTTAAGTCTGTGAATCTTCCCTTGCAGGGCCTCAGATGCAGTACATGCACCATTGTGGTTGCCCTCTTCTGTACTGCCACCACTCTTTTTATGAACTTCTTGTTTTGCTGACAGCATCCTAGTACAACTGGTCAAGAAGCAGACTAGACTGGAAAATACTCTGTACCTTGTGCTGTCAAATGGGGGAGGTTATAAGAGATCTGGTGGTGGAGGACCAAGTAGCTGGGAGTGACCACAACATGGTGTGGCTCAAGCTCAGTATGGGGAGGGAAACAGGAGGTATGGGTACCAGGGTGATCGAATTTAAGGGTGCGGGCTTTAAAATGATGGGAAAAATTTTGGGCAGGCACCTGGTGGAAATTCAGTCACAAATGGATGCTAGACAAAAGTGGGATATTATTAAAAGGGGGCTCATGGAGGCTTTAGGACACGTGCTAGGAAAATGAGTAAGAAGGGAAGGGAAGGGAAAAGAAGCCCAGTTGGCTGAATTAAGAGGTCCTGGAAGGGGTGAGGTCCAAGAGAAAGGCATTTTAGAGACTCAAGAAATCTAGAGGGGGGGATGACATAGAAGAGTACAAGAGGAAGTCCAGGAAAGTTACTAAACTGGTCAGAGCAGCCAAGGCTTCCAGAGAGGTGAGAGTGGCACAGGGCATTAGGGATGGTGAGAAGGATTTCCTCTGATACATTAGAGAGAGAAGGAATAATAAGGACCAGATTGTGGGGATCAGGAAGGGCGGGGGGTGGAGAAGGGGAAGACGAGGCAAAGGCACTAAATGAATACTTCTGCTCTGTGTTCACAAAAGAGAAAGGGGCGGCAGATACTTCAAGGGAGGGGTGGTGTGGCCAGAGGGAGAGGGGATGACTGATTTAGGAATTGCAGAAGACAGAGTTCTGTAAGGATTAAGTGTATTGAGGGTGGACAAGGCACTGGGTCCAGATGGCATTCACCCTAGGGTACTCAAGGAGCTGGCGAAGATCCTGGCAGGACCACTGGCAGACTTGTTCAACACCTCCCTGGATACAGGATGTGTGCCACAGGATTGGAGGATGCCTTATGTGGTGCCAATTCACAAAAGTGGTCCTAAGGATGAACCAGGCAACTACAGGCCAGTGAGCCACACATCGATTGTGGAGAAGCTCATGGAGATTATCTTAAAATGAGCTCTGCGTTTTGCTACCCACCCCAACCCCATCATACTGCAACAGTCTCTACAGCAGTCTTTTATTGAAGCTGAAACATGGTTCTCCAAGTACTGTTTGGTCCTAAACTATAATAAATCTAAAATAATGTTATTTGCTAACTCCCGGAACAAACGTAGTGGCCAGACCCTGCAAATCCTCAATTTCAACTAGGTCCCCCTAGAACAGGTAACCTCCTTCAGATACCTTGGAGTAACCCTATACACTGCTCTTAACTACCACACACATATCCAACTCCTTAGCACCACTGTAAACACACGCATTGGCCTATTGTACCATCATAAGCACTGTCTCATGCTGGAAGCCCAACAGCTTGCCATCTCATCATCCATCCTGTCCCTCATAGACTACGGGATACTGGTGTACAGTATGGGGCTGCTGACTCCACTGCCCTTCAAAGAATCAGGATATCATTAAACAAGACCTGACGCCTTGCCTCTTGCTGTGAGTGCTTGATCCACACCTACTGTCTCTACATCCTCACAAACTGGCTTGACTTTGACAGAAGGCTTAAATACCAGACCTGCCTTTTTGCAAAGAAAATCACTAATGGTAGTGCACCTTATGGCCTCTCATCCCCTTCTTTAACCTGTTCCTGCCCCTAAATATACCCATAGTTCCAGTAAATCCTGTTACCAGGTCCCCCTCTGCAGATCAGCGATGGGCCAACAAACCTTTCGTTACAGGGCACCCATCTGGCTAAATGCCCTACCAAATACCATCCTCACTGAAACAAAAATTGGCCACTTTAAACACCTCCTTAGGGAACAGATTTGTTGTGAAGGGGCATGCAACTGCCTCTAGCTAAACTCTTTGGTATGCCACCCTGCCCTTAGGCCCACATACAGACACTCCAACCATAAGTTTTACTGCCTCCGGGCTAAGGCACACCTGAAATGCCTGCTCTCCAACCTACACCCTCCCAGCTTGGTAAATTATATCCCAATATTGACCAATGATACTGCCTATGACTAAGCTACTAATGGCAGCTGCTATATACCTAGGACTAAGCTACAACTGGTAGCTGCTATATACCTGATGGAATGAAATGTAATTTGCAATGTAATTTTGAATAAATATGTTCATTGTACAGCCTGTTGTATGGCCATGCTTTCTGCTGGCAGTAGTAATTTTACTGCATATAAGACCATATAACCTGTATGTAATGTAAATAATGGATAATTGTCCACAATGTACAACCTGGATGCTATCATGACAATGCTACCAACATGTAGCTGCTCTTCACTGTTTGTAACTAACTGTAGTATGTGAAGCTAATGTCTAATATCAGTATGTTTTTTGAGCCTTTGTAAATGAATCTCTGACTCAAAGGTATGAAATTCTGATACAATAAATAAATAAATAAATAAATAGATACATTAAAGAGAGGCTGGTGATTTTTTTGGAGAACAATGGACTCCAGGATGGTCAACAGCATGAGTTTGTCTTGGGAAGATCCTGTCAGTCTAACCTAGTTGAGTACTATGACTGGGTGACCAGGAAATTGGAGAAGGTCCATGAGGCGGATATTATGTATTTCGATTTCAGCAAGGCCTTTGATTCTGTGCCACATGGGAGGCTAGGAGTGAAAGCAGAAAACATTGGTGTGGGAATAAAGATGGTTAGGTGGGTCATTAACTGGCTGAAGGGAAAGCATCAAAGGGTGGTAGTGGGTGAGAACTCTTATTACCAAGGGATGTGATGAGTGGAATACCACTGGGATTGGTATTGGGACTGATATTGTTTGGCATATTTATAGCTGATATATCACAGGGGATCTGGAATAAGGTCAGTCTGTTTGCAGCTCATTTGGGGATATAGGGGCCGTGATGGATGACTTTGAAGGGTGGAACGGGCCACAGGAGGACCTGACCAAACTGCAGGAGTGGTAAGAAACATGGTAGTTGGGGTTTAACACCAAGAAGTACAAGGTACTGCTCTTCGAGATTAGGAACCAGGTGAGGAGCTATCAGCTGGGAGGAGTACAATTGGAAAGTGCTGAGGAGGAAAAGGATCTAGGGGTGCTTATAACGGAGTATGAACAACTCAGCTCAATGCAGGAAGACAGTGGCAAAAACTAACAAGATACTGGGGTGTATAGCAATGTTATTCTCCCCATGTATAGGTCTTTGATAAGGCTGCACCTGGAATACTGTGTGCAGTACTGGCATCCATTCCTGAAGAAGAACATCAGATTGTTGACAGGGGTACAGCATAGGATGACAAAGATGATACAGGGATTGCAAGGGAAATCCTAGTAGGAGAGGCTGGGAGAGGTGAACAAGTATTCCCTGGAGGAGATGATGGCTAGGGGAGGTATGACTGAAACATTTAAAGGGGAACTGTCATCAACAGGATTTCTTAATGTCTGAAAGCCCATAACAAGATAATTTGATTGAGCTATTGTGTTGATCTGTGAGATTTTGCAGTCCAGAGTTATTCATATGTAAATCACCCTGTAATTAAGGGCTGATTGCAGCCATATGTTTTTGGCCCCTGACAGGAAATGATGTCACCGAGGGTCTACGGTCTCCTTTGATTGTATTTAATCCAACAAGTTAAATAGGAAATAGACTGTTTTATTATGGTGTTATTATAACACTTCCTACATCTATAATAATCCTGTTGATGACAGTTCCCCTTTAAGTATTTAAAGGGAATAAACAAGACTAACACAGAGTTCATTTTCCAGATTAGAAGAGGGAGAGACATGAGGGGGCATCAGTTGAGATTAGAGTGGGTAGGATTCAGGGGGGAAATTAGGCAGCATTTCTTCACAGAACGGGCCTCCAATGCCTCCCATCCACCCACTAGGCTTGCCCTTCATTACCACATCAGGGATACTGTTCAGACTTTGGCCATACTCCCAAAAGGGTCAACTTCTCTACCGGGGCCTCCTCCAGTCATTATAGAGGTGTGCTTCCTGGAGTCCCTTTACTTTCTTCCAAATTAAATTTGTATTTTTATAGCTTTAAAAGCTATCTTGCTAATAAAAATATTATGAACATTTGAAAAGTGCTGGCAGATGAAGGCCTAGTGGTCTATCAAAGTGGCTCATATTGTGAAGTGACAAATGGCAAGCAAGGAGTCCTCTCCTCCTTGAATGCTACCCCTCCTTTCTGTCCACTCCTCTTTTGGCCATGATCTTACCTTGTTCCACCTTCTTATGAAGTCCTCCACTGTTTCCAATGAGACCACTTCCTCATGGAGGCTGTTCCACCTTGCAACCACCCTCTTCATGAAGAAATGCCTCCTGAACTCTCTCTTGAACCTCCCGCCCCACCTTAAGACAATGTCCCTCTGTACTTGTATTTACACTGGGACTTGAAGAGGCTTTCTTGGCTCACCTTGTTAATGTCCTTCACATAATTAAAGATCTCAGTCATGTAGTCATGTCTTTCCTCTCCCTCCTCTCCTCCAGGAGAACATGTTCAGGCCCTCCAGCTTCTCTTTATATGTTGTGTCTTTCTGACCATTAACCATCTTAGTCACCCTTCTCTGGACTGCCTCTAGCAGGTTAATGTCCTTCTTCAGGTAAGGACACCAGTACTGCATGCTATACTCAAGTACAACCACACCAGTGATCTGTATGTCAAAACGACTTCCTCCCACCTGCTACTGATCCCACTGGTGATGTGACCCAGCATTCTGTTGGTTTTTACCACCACCTTCCTGCACTGTGAGGAATGATTTAGGTCACTAGTGATCATCAACCCCAGGTTAGTGCAGTAGCCTCTGGTTTTTGTCTGCCATGTTACAGGGATCGTGTTTGATTCCCACCCATATTGCTTCCATTTTTATTGCCATGGTAAAAGTCCTTATTTATTTACATTGGGAAACTTTCAGGTCAAAATGCATGCCTTTCAAGCTTTTATGGCTATATTCAACATGCATTCTAATTAAAAACCTGTAGTATACGTGAAGGAAATGATGTACTGCTGGTATCACCTAGGAGGTGATATGATGTGCACCGTGAACATCATCCAGCAATATTTAATTGGCAATCTTCCTAGTCATTGCTGATCAGTTGTAAGTTCATAGCTTTCATCATCCTCTGCAGCTAAAGATAGCTAGATCTTACTTCGAGAGGGCTCTTGCAGTAGGTACTAACCAGTAGAACTAAGCTGGCAGGCGTCAGGACCCCAAGGAAAATCTTCTAGCTAACAATTCCTGGCGGAGACCGCCCCCAGACGTCTGGTGACCAACGTCAGATAAAAGGGGTGGTTTCACACCCACTGTCCAGTTCTTTCCCGCCATTGGCTACTGTTCGGTCACCTCATGGAAGATCTCTAATCTAGCAGTTCGGATAAGTGTTTTTTCATGCTTTTTCAAATTTTCTCGCCGAATTAGCTATCGACTCCAGCTTTGCATGTCATCCTCTACTCCGTCTGAGTCACATTAAAACAAGTGGGATTCCTGTGGGTCTCAACTCCTGCATAAAGACAGCCATACCCTGTGCCTCTTTTTGCCTTAGCCCAGACCACCACATGGATGAGCGCGATCACTGACGAAAATTTAACTCCGCTACCCGGAAGAGAAGTTAGCAGGCCCTGGAAGCCCACACCTTTAAGTAGAAGATGGCCTCCATGGAGAAGGAGTTAAAGAAACTCAGGCAGATGTCGGACTCTCACGAAGGACATCATCGTAAAAAAAATGGGATAACAGGGAAGTTCCTTCTACAGCCCTGCAGACCTTGGCTGGGGTCACGGTCTTAACTGTTGCCTCCCCTCTGGGGGATCCCAACCCAATGACTGCTTGGTGGTGTCCAGGTGAGCATCAGCATTACCTGATGCCAGGGTACCCAACACCACATTTTCTGGTGCCTCAATACCTGACACCTCATTACCTGACACCGGCCTACCCCAGCCCTGGTTTTCTGCCATCAGGCCATGGATATCCCTTCTACAGATTTCTGGGCTACCCTCCTCTGCCCCTGCCGCCCCCCCAGGTGGATCTCAAGGAGGTCCTCTCTTTCTGATGGGCTGAAGCCAGGTCTCAGCTGATGTCAGAGTTGGACAGACGTCACCCGGCACCGGCACCAACACCAGGTCCAACACTGGACTGATGTTATCCTCTCCAAGGGCCTCCTATGCTGGCCCCTATCCCTGTCCCTGTAAAAACTGGTAGTAGGGTTCCGAGGGAATCCATCCATCCAGTGGATACATCCCAATGGATAGATATCCCCTTGCCCAGTGGGGACTCCTCCAATGTCACAGATTCCTCAGACTCAGAAGATGGGTACCCTTCAGGACCTGACGAGGAGTTACACACTCCAGAGGCTTCTAAACTGAAGGGCTCCCCAAAATCTCCCCAGAGGACCCTTCATTCCTAGACTTGCTCCAGAAGATCCAAGCTTCCCACGGCTGCAAAGCTGTGGATCAGGATGTACAGTGACAGCATCTGGCAAAGCATTTGGACCTTGAGGAGGCCCCTTCCACTCTTATCCCACCATGGTTGGAGCCTCACAAGGACTTAGTGACCATGATTTACAAGCAGCCTGTATCCTTGGCCACTGTGGCACACAAGGTGGACAGGCTTTACCAGTCCCCTGAGGGCAAAGAATTCCTGGATATTCAACCTAAGACTGATTCAGTGGTCATCAGCGTCACCTTTGATAGAACTGCCAACCCAAAAAACACTTCAGTTCTATTCCCCCCGACAAAGACTCTAAAGTCATGGACTAGTTTGTTAGGAAGATTTTTTCCTCCTCCTCTCTAAGTCTACGCTCCCTGAATTATGTGGGCCACATGGAGGCTACCAAAAGTCTGTTTTAGGGCAGCTCACCTCCAAGCTCAATTCTTTGCTGCACTCTTCGCTTCAGCAGGAGTTAGGTGAGCTGGTTAGGTTGGCTCGGTCAGCCTGTTACCACATGCTGAGAGCCACTTATGATGAGGCGGATTCAGCTGGTTGCTCTTCCGCCTTTGCTGTGGGCTTGCACAGACATTCTTGGCTTCAGATCTCCGGCTTAGCCCAAGAGGTCCAAACAGCCATTATGAATGCCCCCTTCAGAGGATCGATACTGTTCGGGAGCGATATGAAAGATATTATCACCAAACTGCAGGACAAGGGGTCAAGCCCTGAGATCAGTGAGGGGCATGTATCACAAGACCAAAAGCCAGAAATGGCCCTTCAGCACCAAGCCTGAGGACAATGTAAGCAATGGCAACCCACCAGTTTAATCAAGGAGCTCGCGGCTACCGGTGCTCCCCTAGCCAAATCCTCTAAGACTGCGGGAACCCATGTGGCCACCCAGCCTGCCACCTCCTGACTCACTGCCTCTCCTCCCCTTCCCTCTCCGTCTGGATCTCCCGGTAGAGTCGGTGGGCAATTGTTTTTCTCACCACCTGCCAGAGTGGGAGAGGATAACGTCGGACTCACTGATGCTCCATCTGATCGTCCAGGGGCATTCCATACAGTCTGTTCAACTACCTCCTCACAGCCCTCCCCCCCACTCTTCCTATCCTCCTATCCATCTTCCTCTGGTTCAGGAGGAGATCAGGTCCCTTCTACAGAAGGAAGCACTGGAACCTGTCCCTCTTCAGTTTCATGGGGTGGAATACTACTCCCACTTCTTCTTGGTCCCCAAGAAGACAGGTGATCTTAGGCCCATTTTAGACCTCATTTCATTGAATCTTTTCGTGGTCTACAAGAGGTTCAGGATGCTCTCCCTTCAGAGCCTCCTGCCTCTTCTCAGAGAGGGTCTGTGGCTTTTTATCCTGGACATGCAGGATGCTTTTCTTCACATCCTCATCCATCCTGCCCATCGCAGGTTCCTCCAGTTCTGCTTTCGGGGGAGTAGTTTCAGTTTCAGGCCCTGCTCTTCGGCCTGACTTCTGCTCCCCGAGTATTCAGCAAGTGTCTGGCAGTGGTGGCAGCCCACCTGCACACTCTAGAAGTCCAGGTCTTCCCGTACCTGGACAACTGGTTGATTGCAGCTCCCTCTCAGGAGGACCTGCGGTGTTCACTGGCCGTTACCTTAGTGACCTTCTCCAGGATGGGCACAATGGTCAACGTGGCCAGGTCTCACTTGGTTCCCACGCAACGTTTAACATTCATTGGGACAGTGCTGGATACCTCTTGGCAGAGCTTTCCTTCCCCTGGACCGAGTCGAGACCTTGTGCTCACAAGCCCAGTCTTTGGCTGCTCAGGGGTGCATCACCACCAGCTCAGTCCTCAGACTTCTAGAGTTTATGGGGCAGCCATACCCATGGTCCCACTAGCCAGGCTGCACATGAGGACCCACCAATGGACCCTCAGGGCTCAGTGGGACCAGGCAGTGGATGACCTGGACCATAAGATCCTCATTTCCTAACTAAAATCACTCTCCTTCCCTCTAATTTCCCCCATCTAAGTCCCTCCAACCTTTACCCCCCACCATCTCCTATCTCCTCTCTCCTCTCTCCTCCCTTTTTATTTCCCCACTATTATCTACATTCTCTCCTCATAGCTTCCTCTACTTGTATCTACCATCTCTCCTAGCAGTTTCTAATTTATTCTAGTGAACCATATTGCAACTGAGTTTTTTATTGTACATATGTTCTTGAATAATATACACAAATTACTGTAACTTAACATAAATACTGTGAATCATTGTACATATTACAGTAATTCCATATGAAAACTTTAATGTAGCCAACAAAGCCTATGGTTGCTTGAAACTACTGTACTTGTTATTGTCCTCACTATGTTCTGTATTGTTTCCCTGACATGGAACCTTTGTAAAAGAGCCTAGGCTCAAAGGTGTCTTCCGAAATAATAATAAACTAAATAAACTAAATCTCGGATCCCATGATAAGGGATTTACAATGGTGGATATCTTGGAGAATGTGTCTAGAGGAAACAACCTTTTGCCCAGAGCTCCCCTCTCACTCACTGACCACTGATGAGTTGGGAACTGGGTGAGGGGCCCATTTTGGGTCCCATCAGACCCAGGGCAGTTGGTCCCCAAAGGAATCTCATCTCCACATCAATTTGCTTGAGATGAGGGCAGTGCTGTATGCCATTTGGGCTTTTCAGCCACTCCTTCCTCTGGGCCCTCTGAAGGTACATTCAGACAACATGTGTGTGGTCTGGCACCTCAACAAACAATAAATGGGGGGGAACCGGTCCTACCCATTGTGTAGGGAGGCCATGCGGGTCTGAGAACAGGTGACTCTCCTCTGCCTATAGTTGACCATGCTCCATAGAAACATAGACGCGTAGAAACATAGACTTTGATGGCAGATAAGGACTGCTTGGCCCACCTAGTCTGCCCATTTCCCTACCTACTGGGTAAGTTGCAGATCCTAGTTAACCAACAGCCTATTTCTTCCTACCCCCCATAAGAATTGCCTTATGTCTGTCCCATGCATTCTTGAATTCCTCCACAATTTTAGACCCCACAACTGCCTCAGAAAGGTGGTTCCATGTGTCCACCACCCTCTCAGTGAAAAAATACTTCCTCACATTGCCCCTGAGCCATCTCCCTTCTATCTTCAAATTGTGTCCCCTTGTTCTTGCACATCTCTTTTTCTGAAATATGATACCCTCTTGGACTTTGCTGATTCCACTGAGGTACTTAAAAGTTTCAATCATGTCCCCCTCTCTCCTTTCCTCAAGGTTACATATTAAACTCCTTTAGTCTCTCCTCATATGGCTTCTCTTGCAGACCCTACACCATTTTAGTTCCTCTCCTAGACTGCCTCCATCCTGTCTATGTCCCTGCAGAAATGGGGTCTCCAGAACTGGACGTAGTACTCCAGAAGGGGTCTCACCAATTGTCTGTACAGAGGGATAACAACTTCCTGTTTTCTACTGGGGATGCCTCTCCCTATACATCCCAGTATCACCCCAGCCCTCCCTACTGCCTTATCATATTGCTTGCTAACCTTAAGGTCATCTGATATGATTGCCCCTAGGTCCCTTTCCATTTATGTTGTTGTTGCTACCCCCTCCCCATTGTGTACTCTTCCCCAGGGTTTTTGTTTCCCAGGTGCATTATTTTGCACCTCTTTGAACTGAATCCAAGCTGCCATACATTTGAGCATTCCTCTAACCTTGCCAAGTCCCTTCTCATCCTTTCCACACACCCTTGTATATCGACCCTGTTGCAGATCTTTGTGTCATCTGCAAAGAGGCATACTTTTCCTTCCAGTCCCTCTGCAATGTCACTTATAAAGATATTAAAAAGGACTGGACCAAGTATTGAACGCTGCGGTACCCCACTAGTAACCCCCCCTTTCCTCAGAGTGGACTCCATTTACTATTACCTTCTGTGTCCTGTTGTCCAGCAAATGTTTTGCCCAGGCTACCACCCTGGGATCCACTCCCAGGCTGCCTAATTTGTTTATTAATCTTTTGTTCTGGACTGTGTCAATGCCTTGCTAAAGTCTAGGTAGTCCATGTCCACCACCCCTCCCTGGTCTACTACTTTGGTCACCCAGTCAAAGAAATCGATTAGATTCATCTGACATGACCTTCCCGCTGTGAATCCATGCTGCCTTGGGTCCTGTGCCCCACTGGCCTCTAGAAACTCAACAATTCTTTCCTTTATAAGTGATTCCATTATTTTCCCTACCACAGAGGTCAGACTGACAGGTCTCTGGTTTCCTGCCTCTGTCTTGCTCTCACTTTTGTGAAGGGGAATCACATTCACCCTCCTGCAGTCCTCAGGTACCACACCATCCTCCCATGATTTGTTAAAAAGGGTAGTCAGTGGTGTCACTAGTTCTCCCCTTAATTCTTTTAGAATTCTGGGGTGAATCCCGTCAAGCCCCATTGTTTTGTCCACCTTCAGTTTTAGAGTTCTTTCAGAACCCTTTCTTCTGTGAAAGGACTAGGACTGACCCCCCCCATCCAGAGTGCTTCTGTTAACTGGATTAGGTACCTCCCCCTCCTCCTCCTCTTTTGTGAATACTGAGCAGAAGTATTCATTCAGTATCCCTGCTTTTTCACTGTCCCTCTCTGCCCACCCACAGTCCATTCTATTCAGCCTCACTATCCCTCCCTTTGTCTTTCTATGCTTCCTAATGTACTATAAAAGGTTTTATCCCCCTTCTTAACAGAGTTGGCTATCTTTTCCTCAGTTTGGACCTTTGCTATTCTGACTGCCTTCGATGCTTCCTTCTGACTTAACTGATACAGTTCTCTGTCATGTTCCTTCTGTGTTTCCTTATACTTCCTAAATGCTATCTTTTTCTCCCTAACCTTTTCCGACACTTCTTTTGAGAACCATAGTGGCTTTTTCTTTCATTTTGATTTGTTTATTTGCTTCACACAAAGGCTTGTTGCCTCTGTGATGGCAGTTTTAATGATTCCCCATTGTTGCTCCACCCCTTCCTCTTGCCTGTTTGCTAGTGCTTTTCTAAGGCACTCTCCCATTTTGACAAAGCCAGCCCTCCTGAAGTCCAGTACCCTCACTTTTGTATGGCTTGACTCTGCAGCTGAGTTTATTGTGAACCACACTGTTTGGTGGTCACTTGTTTCCAGATGGCTACCCACTTCTAGATCTGAAATCCTCTCACTGTCCCCATTTGAGAGTACAAGGTCTAAGATTGCTCCCTCCCGAGTGGGTTCCAACACTAGTTGTCTGAGGCATGCCCCCTGTAGGGCATCAAGAATGGCCTTGCTCCTGGATGTGGCTGCAGCAAAGGTGCTTCAGTTAACGTCTGGTATGTTCAGGTCCCCCATCAACAATATCTCCCCTTTCTCTGCCATCATAAGGATGCCTTCCATCATAACCTTGTCCATTCCCTTCCCCTGAGATGGGGGTCTATATACTATGTCTGTGTAGATTGTGTTGCCATTTCCAGTCTCTAAGCTGACCCACAGTGCCTCCTCTCCTCCCTGTTTACTCTTTTGTTCCATTGCTTTTATCCCTTCCCTTACATAGAGAGCTACTCCTCCACCTCATCTACCCTCCCTGTCTCTCCTGTAGGTTGTGTACCCTGGTATATTAACATCCCAGGCATGGTTCTCTGTGTACCGTGTTTCTGTGACTGCCACAATATCCAGGTATCCCTCTTCCATCAAGGCCACCAGTTCTGAGAGCTTGTTGCCTTGACTATGGGCACTGGTACTCATTACCGTCCCTTTCTTGATGGCCTTACCCCTTTTTGTCCCATCCCTGTCCTTACTGCCTTTGTCATTTTCTCCTTTTACCCCTGCCCTTCTTCTTATCAATGTCTCTGTCTTGGTGTTTACCTCACTAACTACCCTGATTATGTTTTGGGGGGCAAGGATTTCCATGCTCCTTTCCAGTGGCTCCCCCTTGGCTAGTTTAAATGCTTGCCAATGTAGCATTTAAACCTATCACCTAGGATCCTGGTTTTCCTCCTGGACAGATGCAGATCATTGTGCCAGTATAGGCCTGCATCACTCCAGGTGGACCACCAGTCCCCAGTGAAACCAAACCTCTGAGCTCTGCACCAGTTGTTCAACTTCTGATTAAATCCCATGGTGTGGAGCACCCTAGCCTCAACCATGCCATAGACAGGCAGCATCTCTGAGAAGGTTACCATGTGTGCTACTTGTCTAAGGCCCCTCCCCAACTCCACAAACTCCTCATGCACTGTTCTGATCTCTTTCCCAGCCAGGTCATTCATCCCTAGGTGGACAATGACATCCAGCTTCCTCCCCCGTGCAGCTGTTCCCACGATCTTGAGGATTCCCTTCCTGTCCATCCAAGCCATGGTGCCAGGCAGACACCTTACCTCTCTCTCCCCTCCTTCCCCCAGTTCTACCCTCCTAACAATGGAGTCCCTTACTAGGAGTTGTTTCCTTCCCCATGGGGTCCCATGACACCCTCCTGTGGGTCTCCTTTATGGAGGTTCCCCACATCCACCTTGGTCTCCACTATGAGTGCCTCTATAGAGGAACCACACTCTGCCAGAGTGGCTTATGAATTGTGGAGATGTACAGCTGGAGAGATGCACCTCTGTTCCACCACCCTCACCCTCTCTGAACCCACTGCGGTCAAACCACTCCTTTTTCTTGGCAACCTCTGATGCAGCAGCGGTGGCCCTGGTGGTCCCTGAGTGGGAGAGGAGTTCACCCAAATCCTGGCCAACTCAGCCTGCAGATGAGCAACCTCCTCCCTCAGCCCAGAGAGGTACCTACAAATGGGACAACACTGCATCCTCCAGAATGTCTCCCAGAAGACTGCTGTTCCACAGCCACTGCACTGCACAACTCCCATCATGTCTTATTTCTGGCCCCTTAACTGTTGTTATGAATGCTTACTCTTTCCTCTGTTTATTTATTATATATATATATATATTTATTTTTCCCCCTACTTACCTACTGCCTCCATGCCCTTAAAGCTCCTGCTCTTCCTGTTCTGAGACAGGAAGTTCCTATATTTCTCAGTACTCTTCCATGTTCCAGGAAGTCAGAATTCCTTGGTGGATGCTCTCAGCTGGTCTCCGGTGAGTGCACATGAGTAGGAATTAAAGCAAGACATCATAGACGATCTCTTCTCCCACTGGGGAGTGCCGCAGATAGATCTGTTCGCATCCCCATTCAACACCAAGCTTCCCATCTTTTGCTCTCTCGTTCCAGGGAGAAGTGTTTTTTTGTCTGGATGTGCTGTCTCTAGCCTGGAAAGGCAGATTCATCTATACCTTTCCTCCAATTAAACTGATCCCCAGAGTTCTCTTCAAACTCAGAGGAGAGGGCGCAAGGATGATCCTCATCACTCTTCTGTGGCCAAGGCAGGCCTGGTTCAGTATTCTGCACCAGCTTTTGGTTCTTTCACCTTTTCCTCTTCCCTTGTCTCAGGATCTGCTGACCCATGACTGTGGGACCCTGGTCCATCAAGGTCTCAAGTCCCTCCATCTGCATGCATGGCTCCTGCAGACTTAGCTACTTCCAGCTTTGGTGTGTCTCCTAAGGTGGCCCTATCTTAGTGGAAGCCCAAAAGCCTTCCACTCGGTCCACCTATTCCATGAAGTGGAAACACTTCTCCATTTGGGCAGAAGCTCAGTCCTTGGAGCCCTTTTCATGTTCTGTGGTCAAGATTCTGGACTATTTGAAACACCTTTTTGATTTAGGCCTCAATTACTCTTCTCTCAAGGTTCACCTTTCGGCCATCTCTGCCTACCATCTTCCTCTGGGAGACAAGTTGGTAGCCCAATTACAAATTTCCAAGACCTTTCTGAAGGGAGTTCTACACCTCAGACCTCCCATCTGCAATCCTGCTCCTCCTTGGGATCTGAATTTCATCCTAGACAAGCTCACACTGCTCCCCCAAGCCAGCAGCAGAGGCAGATTTGCACTTTCTGTCTTGGAAGACCTTGTTTTTGGTGGCTATCACTTCTGCTCGGAGGATTTCTGAGCTCCAGGCCTTGATGTGCAGAATTCCTTATTTGATTTTTCATAGGGACAGGGTGGCCATGAGAACTAACCTCAGATTCCTACTTAAGGTCATGACTGAATCCACCCTCAACCTGTTGGTTGAGCTGCCTACCTTCTTCCAGGGCTATTCTAATCAAGGGGAGCACCTCCTGCATATGTTGGATGTGCACCAGATCTTAAGGTATTATACCAACCGTACGAAGGATCTCAGACAAACAGTCCAATTGTTCATCTCCTTCACTCCCAAGAAGGAAAGTCACCCTGTTTCTAAGCAGTATCTCTCCAAATGGTTGGCTATTTGTATTACCTTCTGTTACAACAAGTACAATAAGCCCCTTCCAGGTCAGGTGAAAGGACACTCTATTGGGGCATGGCAGCCTCTGTCACATGCTTCAGAGGCATCTCAGCTGCAGAAATCTGTGCTGTTGCTACTTGGACCTCTGTCCATACCTTTACCAAACGCTACCGTCTGGATGTGGCCTCCCGACGCAGAGCGGGTTTTGGCCTCACTGTCTTGCAGGGTATTCTTTCCTGATTTCCCTGTTAGACTGTCTGTGGACAGTTTACTTTCAGTCCTCCTCCCTGGCTTCTTTATTCAGAACTGCTTGGGACTCAATCCTACTGGTTAGTACTTACTGCAAGAGCACTCTTGAATAAATTGTACAGCTATGTAAGAACTTATTGTAACAGTAGATCTTTGTAGGTACTGCATTCCCTCCCTCCATCCCCCGACTTTCTTTTTCCTTTTCTCTTAGGGGCCATAATTTTGTCTCATGATACAAGCTGCTTTTGGCAGGAGAACTGGAGGGCAGGTGCAGGACCGCATCTTTCAAGTGACGTTCACTGACGTCAGTCACCTGAAGTTCAGGAGAGGTCCTCACCAAGAACTGCTATCAATCAATCAATCAAAATCTTTATTTTGCCAGGCAGAACATTAAGACAAGTTCATTTACAAGATGGACCTAGGGAAAAACAATTGCCAACAGGGTTAAGACATAACAGGTTGAGTGAACGTACATAATAATTACATAGTAATAATAACAACATAATAACCAGGGGTCAACCTTAACTTTTTTTTTGCACTAGCCAGCAGGACAAGTTGATTACAAATTGCACTAGCCCACAGATGGTTGCACTAGCCCACAATAATAATGGTCAATTTTGATCGGTTATACAGGAAAAATGCAAGCCAAGAAATACTGACTATTGCACATTTATCCTGCTCCCACATTGCTTCCTGCCCCAGCAAAAAAAAAAAAAAAAAAAGACTGGAGTCCAGTCACATGCAGTGAGTACCCCCATTGTTTTTTAATGTTCAATCAGGCAGTTCTAGCTCTGCACACGCAATAGCCAACATCATCATGCACCACACCACAGTCCCACCCTGACCTGCAGGGCAATGTACAGAATCAGGCAGAGAAAGACACTCTCACCCCCACCCTGTGATTAACCAGACCTGCACTTCTGAAAGTTTTCTTACACTGTGAAGTGAGCCAGGGAAAGTTCTAGGATTTCTTTGGAGAGAGTTAAACAAACACAGGGTGCTTGGGATGTAAGAAACATTGACATATCTGTTTATATATACACCAGGTACAAAAATTTTGATTTAACATGCTGTGCCCTGACAAAAACAGATGTTTCATAACAGTGTCCTTTCATCAGTCAAAGGAGAGCAGTATACAGGCATGATGCTGTATTACCTCTCTTTCTATATAGGATAATCTATGCACACCAGGAATACCTTTTTTTAACCTTTCAAATTATATTTTTTACTAAGGTTTTGCTTTGTATCATACATGCTACAAAGCATTGTTTTTAGGATGAAATGATATGGTGGGTGGTACTGCATTGATGGCATTGACAACTGTGATCCATTAAGAGGAGTTGTGAACCCCTACACCAGTCAGTAATGGCAGCTATGGGTCTGTGGATGGCTACTTCAGAGCCTAGTCTGCAGTGGTGTTCAGAGAAAGTATAGCATGGACAGATCACCTGGCCGGGCAGACAGAATATACATGATAGCATTCTGTCACTGCAGTGTTGGATACAGGCACTCAAAAGGGTGGGAAATGAGGCACGCTGGTGTTAATATTGTGGGACAAATCAAAAACAAGTTCAGCAAACTAGAAGCTAGTGACTTAACCACTCTATCCTTAATCACAGCATTCACACTAGTTGACTGTCCTAACAATTGAGTGATAACGACTCACATTGAGTTTTTTGTTGGATCCCCCTCTTAAATTGCCAGATAATTGCAGCTCTTAATGAGCTGCTAATCACACCAGGCCACCTGGAACACTGAGGGAGATTAGCAAAAGGACTACAGCCTGCTAAAGTAGGGACTTTTTCAACTTCATTAACAGCCATGAAAAAACTGCACTGGCCAAGACAGACAAGTAGAGGGTTAGCTACACTAGCCCTGGCCAATTTGCACTAGGTTCAGGGCTAGTAAAACAATGTTAAGGTCGAACCCTGATAATAACATATAACTATCACATGTGACAAGATATTTGCACCAGAACAGAGCAATAGGTTCAACAGGAGGTAGTGCAATTTAAATACAATTGCATGGATACAGATATATGGACGTAAGGTAATGAGCTAAAGTTTATACAGTAAACATCATTGGAGGAGTCATAGTGAGCAGGAGTGGCAGTTCCTCTAGCATCAAAGTGCGAAGAAGATTGAGATGTAAGAGTCCTTTGATAAGTACTGTAGGCATGTCCTGGCAAGTGGGGTGGGAAGGTGAGAGGGGTATGGGGAGTGGGGACGGAAGGTCAGATGAGATAGGAGAGGGTTGGACATGATAGCATAGGGAGGAAGGACTGAAGGGCTAGAAGATTTTCCATGGGGTCCTGACGTCTGCCAGCTTAGTCCTACTAGTTAGTACCTAGTGCAAAAGCCTCTCTCGAAGATCTACTGTTACAATAAGTTCTTACCTAACTGTACTTTATCGTTCCTGACCTGTAGGAAGAAACATAAAAACATAGAAATTGTCAGCAGATAATGACCACTAGGCTCATCCAGTCTGCCCGTAGGCCCTATACATTGTATGTGGCCACTGACCCTATGTGATCAATGGCTTGTCATCACTCCCTCCCCTCTCAGGCTTCCCTTGTGCCTGTCCCAAGCATGTTCAAACCCCTCCACTGTGCTTGCCCCCACCACTTCCTGTGGCAGACCATTCCATGTGTCGACCACCCTTTCTGTGTAGAAAAACTTCCTCACATTACCTCTTTATCTACCCCCTCCAATTTCACATTGTGCCTCCTTGTTCTAGTACTTTTTCTACACTGGAAAAGCTCCCCCATCTGCACCTTGTTTATGCCCTTAAGATTCTTTAAAGTTTCAATCATGTCCCCCTGCTGTCTCCTCTCCTCTCCTCTCCTCTCCTCTCCTCTCCTCCTCATATGTTTTGTGGTGTAAGCCCTGCACAATCTTTGTTGCCCTTCTCTGGATAGTCTCCACCTTATCTATGTCCTTGCAGAGGTGTGGTCTCCAGAACTGCACACAGTACTCCAGGTGAGGCCTTACCAATGTTTTATACAATGGCATCACCACCTCATGCCTCCTGCTAGTGATACCTCTGCCAATGCACCCCAGCATACCACTGGCCCTCCCTGCTGCCTTTGTACACTGCTTTGATACCTTAAGGTCATCTGAGATGATAACCCCTAGGTCTCTTTCCTCCTTGGTGACAGTAAGCTCCTCCCCACCAACCTGTAGCTCTCTCCAGGGTTTCCTCTACCCAAGTGCATTATTTTGTACTTCTTTACATTGAACCTCAGTTGCCACATCTCTGACCATCTTTCAAGCTTCTCCAGGTCCCTCTTCATTTTCTGCACCCTTTCTGGAGTATCCACCCTGTTGCAGATCTTGGAGTAATCTGCAAACAGGCATACCTTTCCTTCTAGCCCCTCTGCAATGTCACTAATGAAGATATTGAATATGACTAGTCCTAGTGCTGATCGCTGTGGTACCCCACTGGTCACCCTCCTCTCCCCAGATTGTACCCCATTTACCACAACCCTCTATCTCCTGTCTGTTAACCAGTTTCTAACCCAGTTTACCACCTTGTCTTCCATGCCCAGACTAGCCATCTTGTTAATCAGCCTTCTTTGTGGAACAGTGTCAAAGGCTTTGCCAAAATCCAGGTAGGTGACATCTAACTGCCCCTTCCTCATTAAGTTCCCTTGTCACCCAATCAAAAAAAATGATTAGATATGTTTGACATGACCTTTCTGCTGTGAATCCATGTTGCATCAGATCCTGTGCACCTCTGGATTCTAAATGTGTCACTATCCTTCCTTTCAGCAGTGTCTCCATGATCTTTCCCACCACTGAGGTGATGCTGACTGGCCTGTAGTTCCCTGCCTCCTCCCTACTGTCACTCTTGTGCAATGGGACTACATGTGCTGTCCTCCAGTCCTCTGGAGTGACACCCATGTTGAGTGACTCTGTGAACAGGGTTGCCAGAGGTGCTGCTAGTTCCCTTTGCAGCTCCTTTAATATCCTTGGGTTGGATGTCGTCTGGCCCCATGGCCTTATCCACCTTCAGCTTTATGAGTTCTTCCAGAACTCTCTCCACTGTGAATGGACTGGTGTTCACTTCTCTCCCCCACCCATTGCCTCTGTAACCCAGCTGTGGTCCTTGATCCCCCCTCCTTAGTGAATACTGAGCAGAAGTATTTGTTCAGTATTTCTGCCTTATCTAGATCCCCCTCCTTACACTCTCCCTTCTCCCCTTTGAGTCTCAGAATCTCCCCAGTTTTTCTTCTTCACTGATGTACTTATAAAATGCCTCATCCCTTTTGTTTACAGACTGTGCTAAGCTCTCTTTCTGTCTGTGCCTTTGCCCTCCTAACAGCCTTCCCTCTGTCACAATGCTCCCCATTGCAAAGGAGATGGAGCAGCAGTTGTTAGAGAGAAAGGAAAGCTGATTAACCTCAACCCAGTTTGGTGGTATTATAATGATTTTTTATGTTAGAAATGTGTTTGCCATTTATATCCTTTTGTGAGTATGAAAATCAGGGCATCATAATAACAAGTACCATTTTGTCACACTGTCAGTTAAGAACTGCAGATTGATCAATTGATAAAAGCAAGTTTCCTTATAGGTGCAATGTGTGAAGCATGTTTAGTGTAGTGGATAAAGCACATGCCTTTGGTATTTTTGCTGCACTGTCACAGAGGGTCAGGTTCAATCCTCACTCCCTGCACAAATATATGTGTTTTTTTTGGATCGCATGGTAATATTCCACATTTAATAGGATTAAAAATTTGAAGTCCTGAATGCATGTTTTTTTCAATGTATCATGGTTATGTTCCACATTCATCTTGATTGAAAACTCATTGTATAAGGGATGTAAATGCTGTTCAGCTGGCATCGCCTATGATGTGAAATGATGTGTACTGTGAACAGCAGCTTTTACATTTTTTTTATGTTCTGGCAACCTTCCTGGACATTGCTGAGCATGTATATGATCGGAATCTGCATAATCTTCTTCACTAATGATAGCTACTGGCAGTTCCCAATTTGTAATAAATTCTGTCACAAAGCTTCTCATTGTCAATGTTTTTCAATTTAATTTTTATTTTACCTGGAAAACACTATTGAGCAGGCTTATTTAAAAATTGGTTCTGGGAGGACTGTTCCATAGCAGTACCTCAGCTTCCCACATTTTATTTATTATTAACAAAATAGGGGTTTCATACATTTACTGATTTTTAAATGCTGCATTATGCACTTTGTCTATCTTAAAACTTACTAAAGGTACAAAAACGCTTGCTAAAATCCTAAGTTCACTTACATCAAATCTGAAGTGTTACAGCATGAAACACTATTGCTAATGAGAGCCATTTTTTTCACATGTGAGTGGTTCAAAACTGTTACTGTGAGTGGGCTTGAACAACAATAAAGAACTGCATCATGGGATTGCTCCAGTTGTATCATGGTAAGCTTTTTTATCCAGAAAAGTACCATGATACAACTGAATACAAAATGGCAATCCTGGCAAGGGTGTGTATGAGTCAGTGGAAAAAAACTGAACATAGAACTACAATCTGATGCCATCTGATTGCAAAAGATACATCAATTAACTATTCCAGACAAGTTCCAAGTAAAAATATGTGAACACAGCGTTATTGATCTATTGCACTGCTGCTTTAAGATAATCAGCAACTCAGCACAGATCATTTGCACTGAATTAGGTAACAGGGAAAGAAAGAATTAAACTCCTCACCCTATGGTTAGGAGACAGTAATTCTGCCAGTGTACTACTGATTAGCAGGAAGAACACCTGCTGCTTAAGTGCACTTTGAAATGTGATCAACTGTCTAGGTGGTGGCTATGAGATTTAAATGAAAGGAGCATATGTACAGTACTTTATCAGATCTTCTTAGATTATGTTTGACAATATTTTGATACTGAGTATCCTTGTACTGAATTTAATAAAACATGTAGTATCAAAACTCTTCTATTCATAACAAAAACATGATAATACAAATTGATAACCAAGATTTGGACCCTTCACCTTTTGGTTAAGAGACAAACACTCTACCAGTGGGCTACAGATCAGCAGTGAAAGTAAGAATTTCTCTAGTGATCTGTATACTCTCAGGATACTTTTTCAGATTAGCACTCCTCACCATGTGGTAAGGGGATATAAACTCTGCTAGTGTACTACTGGTTGACAGAAGGATTAACACTGTTTTAGTGAACTAGACATTCTAAGAGCACTTTAACCTTTACACACACACATTTCCAATCAGTAACTTCATGTTCTAACACTATTTTGTCCCTGCTCAGATTTGTGATATACAGTATGCAGTTTACTGTTCTTAATCCATGCCTCCATAGATCACTACTCAAGTAAAAAGTAAAAAAAAATAATATAGCAGATGTGCAAAAAGCATTTTTCTGCTACCTGTACTTTTTATAGAAATACTGTATTAGCATAAATGTCATGATCCAGAAGCAAATGATTTGATACCTTTTAATGGACCAACATAGATGTAACAACAAGAACAAAAAAAGGAAAAAAAGAACAAAAAGAAAAAAGAACATAAATGTCATGGGCACTTTTCTAGGCAGCAAAAATTATATGCACAGTTTCTTTCATGAAGTCTCTCACAAAAGGACAACCTCCTGTCTGCACATATTTTTACAGTAAGCTTCTGTTTGATAAAAAATGACTATTCTCATTGCTTCCATGGATCAAGTGACGATGCAATTGATATAAGAATATTTTAATACAAATGTTTAAGCCTCTGTTAAGATTTAAATCATGTTATCTGGGTGAAAAGTAGAGGAAATCAATGACAACTCTTACCTCCAGGTTTGGGCCCAGCAACTTTGCTTTCACAGGCAAACACACATCCTCTACACCACCAGACCATTTTATTAATGCCTACAACTTCAGAGAACTAGAGATTCGCATACAAAAAGCAATTAAGACGCATTTCTCACTATAGAAAGAAACCAGTTTCTATTACAGTACTCTAGCGCCATCTGTTGGATCTTCAACTAGACTATCAGATCCAAGCGCCCTCTTCTGGTAGCAATGAAAACATTACCAAACAAGAAAAAAAGTTTCACAATTCCCAAAATGGATTTTTAAAAATCCTGAAACATCCCTTGACTAATTCAGCACTACTACTGTATCTCTCCAGCAAACAACACTCAGTTAAATGTCTGTCTTACCTTATGGCACATTGACAGAGAGTTCAGTGTTTTGGCATTTAACTCCTATATTTTCTTGCCCCCTTCCACAACTGACACTGACAGATGCTGCTGGTCTCTGCCCACATTACCTCCTCTCCATGCTCAACTCTGCTTGCTGGAGCTGAGTCTTTTATGGCACCTAGTGATGATGTTGCATGGTTGCTATGGCAATGCTCACGCGACACGAGAACACTGAGGCAGACTGTCAAGGTAACCTGCCCTTAAAAGGTTAAGTTAAATCCCACTTAGCAGCAGAAAAAGCTTCTCCAAAACACCACTAAGTGTCAGTCAAGTTGCAGAACCCTTGAGAAGCAGGAGTTTATGCAGTGCCAGAGTGTCCCAGCTTGTTCACAGAGCCCCTTTCACTTCAGAGCGAGCTGCCATCCCCTGTAGCTTCCACTTACTGTATAAAAAAAAGGCTAAAAAATACAAGCTGTCTTGTGTTTGCAGCTCTCAAAGCCTGCTGTCTACTCCTGAAGCATGATTGGATTTGTGGCACAAAACGCTGATGCCCTGGTTCTGTTTGCAATAGTCTGGTGGGCACTCAACCAGTTTAAATTTAAATTGTTGAGGAGAATGGTGTCTTGGGGGGAGAGTGTACTGAAACCAGATAGGAAGTTGTGTAGCCCCTTGGACCCCCAGGTTGGATGGTTATAGCATCAATCAATGTAGAGTTTTTTAGTGGAGCTCAGGCTTAGCTTGGAGAGGAGCCATTCACTGGAAGAGATGGGATCAGAACAGAAAGCAATGATAGCAGAGAGGGGTTCTCTAAGGAAAAGTGCTACACCTCTGCCCTTCTTTTTGCCAGACCTATCAAGGCATAGGAAAAAGTACCCATCCAGTTGATACATGGTGTCCAAGAGGTGGGGCTTTAACCAGGTTTCAGAAAGTCCCGGTACATGGGGCTTATGTAGCGATACCCATGCTTTCAGGTCAGGGAATTTTGAGGGAAGGCTGCATGTGTTGATAAAGGCAATTTTCAACCTGGTGGCATTTGCCCAGGTGCTACTAGATGAGGTCATATGTGAGTTAGGTGGGCCAGGGTTACTCATGACATACCCAGCTGGAGTAGAAGGGAGAGTAAAAGGGTGTAGGAGCAAGGGGGACAAACAGAGACCAAGCGAAGGAGAGTAGGTAGTAGCCAAGTAGTTAGCATTCAAAGTTTGTGAGAAAAGAGAGGGTGACAGGTCCGAGGGGGGACAGTTCCCATCTAAGGTAAGGAGAAGGGTGGTAAAGAGGGGAATGGGTAGCCAAGAAAAAGATAAGGGCTTCTTGGTCAAGGGCCAACACAGTAACACATCAGTCTGTAAACAGCAGGATGGATGGCATAGAAACAGCCATTCATGTGAGAAGTAGCAGATTCATGATTCCAAGGAGTGGAGGGGAAAGAAATGCTCCTGAGGTTCTGGAGTGGTGTAGCTGTATATCCGCTGGCTGGGAACAGACAAGCAGGAAATACCTGCCTTAGTTCTAGGACAGGTGAACCCCACAAGAAATGTGTGTATAGGATACAGGAGGAGGTTGAGATTAGGAAGTGTGGAAGAGCAGTGTGGGCTAGATGCTCATTCACAGTTTGTAAGGCAATTAGATAAAAGGGTAATGGTGAGTGTTGGGAAGAGATGGAAGAAAACTGTTAAAAGTAGAGGAAACGTTTGCAGTGATTGCCCTTTAATAGGCAATGGTTAGATAGTTGACATTCCAATAGGTTGGATGGCTCTAATGTGTGGGGCCATCAGGACTGACAGCCTATTTAAAGAGTGCCAGAGCGGGGGTCTGAGGGTGGGAGAAAAATTACACAAGTTCAACTAAGCTGCCAGTGTCAGGCTGTAGCCACATGGCCCAATGGAAGAGCAGCTAGAAGAGGGCACCATAAATTGAAAATTAGGAACAGCTGCAGGTGTACCTTAAGAAGCGGTTGACCAGGGAGAAGCAGCAGGTGGGCGGTGGCATCTTCAGGAGCTGCATTGTTAAGAGGATGGAGCACCTAGTATGGGCAGGAGGGCCTGAGGGAAAAAGGGAGAAAACAAAAGTTAAATAGTGAGCTGATGGGGGAGGTAGGAGACAGCAGGATGAGTGGGCAAAATTAAATACAAAAGAGCAGCAGGTGGCTGGAGGCTAGGGGCAATCAGTGAGAGGGATTAGCGGAGCCAGAGGGAGGGAGGGAGTGTGAGAGACAGAAAGGGAGTGAGCAGACAAGGAGGAGGAGGTATGCCACAGACAGCCATGGCAAACAGAAAACAAGAGAAAGCTGAAAGCAGGGAGTCAGGGAGGGGATGGAAAAGCCAGTGGGCTATAAAGTTAATTGAAGTAGGTCAGAGTAACAGGCATGAGAGAAAGCAGCACTAAACATTAAGTTTAGTTTGCAGAGAACATATTGGATTTACAGGCCTAAAAATATATATATCAGATGTACAGGCTTAAATAAGGGACAGCAGACCTTTAAAATTAAGCAGTATCATCAAATTTAGCAGACTATCTGCAGCAGAAACAGAAACGAGGCAGTTACAAACATAATAGGGTAAAATCAAGACATAAAATGGGTTGCCCTAAAAGGCAACCCTCATTTTTCCAGGGCAGCCTGAACCAGAAAAAGAAACTAGGGTAGCTGCAAGGGTGGGGGGTGGGGTCAGAGAGAAGGGGAGGGGGAAAGGGATAGGGTGGGAGCCTGGGAAGAAGAGGGAGGAGTTAAGGAAGGGGAAGTGAGGTCAGAAGGGGGAGGCCCCTCATGAGTTATGGCAGCATCATGAAAAGGGGAGGGGAATAAGGACCATTGAGAGAGTAGGGAAAGGGTAGTGAGGGGCGGACCTAAGAGAGGGTTAAAAAGGGCAACATAGGAGGTCTCAGCCAGTTTCTGCTAGGTCTCTTAGGTAAGTAGGAAATTCAAGAAAGGAACCTAGCACATCAGTCGGGAGTTCCTAAGGAAGGTAAGAAAAAAATAAATAAAGGAATCCAGCAATTGTAGTTGATATGCTGATAAGCTGGAATTTTTTGTTATAATAAGGTGTTGGTTAGTAATTCCCTGCTAGAAGCAAAGTATGCAAAGTTTTATTTATGTGATATTGTTTAAGAAAGAGAGGACCCAGGAAATTGTGGTTGAAATGTTGATAAAGTGGAGTTTTTTTGGTTATAATAAGGTTGCTAGTGGAATTCAGCTAGAAAAGTATCCAAGGTTTTTTATTTATGTGATAGGTATGGAAGAGATGCAGGGCAATTTGTTTCCTGGAGGAGGTTGTAAAAAAGAGGGTAGCTGGGTCTGTTTATTTAAGAGGCAATGTCAAGGAGATGTAAGGTCAAACCGCGTTACTAAGCCGAAAAGAGGAATGGCATCAGGCAAAAAAGGAAAAAGGTTTACCTGAAAGTGGGCAGTGTTTTTTGTTGTTGTAGAAAAGAGATCGAAAATGAAGGGTTTTGAGCAGGGAAACTAGGAGGAAAACGGGGTGTAAGGCCAGAAATGGAAGGTTTTCGTGAGCGAGAGCTACGTGGGAAGTAGCAGCAAAGTGGTGACAAAAAGAAAAGGATTTTGGAGGGGGAGGTAAGGGAGAAAGACGAGGAAGCCAGAGAGATTTTGCAGGAAAAAGAGGGAGGCTGGTGTTTTCTCTCAGAGAAGGTACCCTCTCTTGCCTAGAGGCAGTTGCAAGAGCGAGCAGGAGCACATGGCGGGTAATGGCATGTTTTAAAAAAAAAAAAGAAAGAGGGGGTTTTAGGTTTGGGGAGGGGAGAGGATGACTACACAGTTGAAAAGGAGGACCCTGGCAGACTAGGGGGGCAGGAGAAGGACCCGAGGAGGCATAGGGTGTTTTTTACCGTCTGACCGGAGCGTAAAGAAGGTAGCAGGCAGACTAGGGCCTTGAGGCCACATGGGGGCATGGGGGCATTTGTCTGTTTGACTGGGGCAAAGGGAAGTAGCAGGCAGACAAGGGCCTGGAGGCCATGTGGGGGCATGGGGCATTTTTTCTGTTTGACTGGAGGAAAAAAGGAAGTAGTGAGCAGAGAAGGGCTTGGAGGCCACATGGAGGCATGGGGTGTTTGTTCTGCCTGATGGGAGAAAAAGGGGGTAGCGGGCAGACAATGGGCCTAGAGGCCACATGGAGGCATGGGCGTTTTTCTGCTTGACTGTAGCAAAGGAAAGGAGGTGGCAGACAAGGGCCTAGAGGACACGTGGAGACATGGGGCATTTTTCCACCCACCTGGAGTGAAGGAAAATGTAGCGGGCAGACAAGGGCCCAGAGGCCACGTGGCGACAACCCTAGGCAGCAGTTTCTACAGACTGCAGCGTGGGGCACTGGAAAATACGAACCAGCCAATATACAAGAACGATCATGGGGAAATTGTTGGCCGGTGGCTGAACCTGTTTGGGGGGAGAAAAACAGGATGCATTGGGAGTTTTTTTTAAAAGGAGGGTCGGAGAAAAAAGGGAGACATTTAGGATCAGGGGGACAGCAGGAGTGCCCAAAGGACAAAGAGTCGGTGAGAAAAACGGAAACCAGAAGGCAGAGCATGGGGTCAGAGGACTTCCTGGAGGCCACACCACAGAGAGAGGCACATGGTGGGGGGACGTTTTTTCGGGGGGGGGGTTTCAGTGTGAATGCTGCATAGCAGGGCAAAAAAAAAAGAAAAGGGGGAATCTGCTGTGCTAAAAAGGGATGTTTGAAAAAATAAATAAAAATATATAATAATGCCGTCCCTCTAAAAATGTTTTTTTTTCCTCGTCAAGGTTAAAAAAGGGGATTAATAATGATGGAGGAACAAAATAAAAAATTTTTTTTTAAGTTTGTTCTTTCCTGGACCATTGATATTTGTGTGAGCAGGAAAAAGACAAAGTGTGAACACCCGTGGGTCCAATACAAAGAAGGCAGACATGATGACACTGATTATGGATCTCATGGACAGGGCACACAAAGTCCTGGACACAGTGGAAGACACAGTGGGGGAAGTACCAGGACAGAAAGAGAGGGGCAAGAAAAAGGGGCAGAGTGGGGCAGGAGGAAAAGGAAGGGGAGCTGGGGCACCGGTGCCAAAGTGCCCTAGAACAAGTTCTCCAGGGCAGCAACTGACAACCCATGCCATCCCCGACCCGATACCTGCACCCAGTCCGGAGGGGCTGATGCCTGAACCAGAACCCAGCCCAAGGGAGGAGGTTAGGCTTCACCCAGGACTGGGACCCAACATTCTTGCACCCGAAGATGGCCGGCTGGAGACGACACAACAGGGCGGAGGGGCAGATGAACCTGCTGGTAGTAGTAACCAGCAGGCTCCATCTACTGGACCGCGAGGGGGAGTGGAACCAGGAGACAAAGCAACAATTGGAACAGCAAAGGACCCCCATGGAGAATCAGGTACAGTGCTGACATTGGAAAGTACCATGAAGGAGTATGTGGAGCAATTAATATTAGGCATGGGGAGTGATGGGGTTAAAAAATTGAAAAAGGTGCTGGGGGACTTAGAAGAAAAAGGGACAGAAGAAAAACAAGGAGATGGGGAAAAAGAAATGAGGGAGCAAAATAAAGGGGGTGGTGGGTACGGATAGGGGATCATGTGCCAATGGCAACGAAAGAAAAAATCTGGAAAGGAGAATTTGTGGATATCTTTGCGTTGGTAGACAGGAAAACAGCTGAGCCATATGAAGAAAAAAAGAGTTTCAGCAAGAAAGAGCTAGTGGCAGCTGTAGTTCTGGTCAGGAAGGGAGAGGAGCAGAAGGGGCCCTCTTATAGAGGGAAGACTTGGGAGTCTTGGACCCTGGGTTTCACGTATTACAGTGCTATAGCACAAGAGAAGAAGCCAGATTTGGGCATCCCTTTGCTAGTGTACTCATTGATCATAAGAAATGCATATAAGATGATGGGAGGTACTAATTGGCTACAGTATGATGAAAAGTTCAGGACCCGTATGGCTAATTATGGAGAGAATTGCCGATGGGATTCTAGGCACAATGACCTATGGTGGGAGACCATGACGGTAGCAGGGGGGTTGAAGGAGAAGGGCAGAGGGGAGGCCTGCAATACCAAAAATGCTGTTGGGAGTACAACAGGGCTCACTGTGCCTTTCCACTCTGCAGGTTCAGGCATGCCTGTTCAAAATGCAGAGGAACCCACCCAGCTTCCTGATGCTGATCCTACACGGAAACCTTCTCCGGAGGAGGACAAGGAAACGGTTCCTTTCGGGGGAATCACAGGGGAATCAGAGAGCTTTTCCAAGAAGAGGGAGGGGGTACATGGGGGGAAGAGGGTATCAACAAGGGGGAAAATGAAAAAGGTCAATACCAATTAGCAAAAACACCGATCAGAGCTAAACTGATAGAACAATGGATGAAGGAATATCCAAATAGAGAAGTGGGACAAGAGCTGATAGATGGTTTTCAAAATGGTTTTAGTTTATATTACCAGGGAAAGAGGTTTAAGACATGGGCAAAGAATCTAGCTTCAATAAAAGGAAAGGAAGCACTGCTGGAAAGAAAGATTGGTAATGAAAAAGAGGCAGGTAGGATAGGAGGCCCTTTTAAAGACCTCCCGTTAAAAAACCTGCGGGTATCACCATTAGGCTTAGTCCCTTAAAAACAAGCAGGGGAATATCTGGTGATTCACCACCTATCCTACCCTGAAAAAGAATCAGTCAATGACCACATTTTGGAGGAGGATAGCAGGGTGTCCTACGGGACTGTGGAGGATGCGGTGGAGATTATTAGGGCAAGATGCACCCCATGGTTGGCAAAGACAGACATCAAGTCTGCATTCCGGTTACTGCCGGTCTGCAGGGAGGATTGGGAATTGTTGGGTTTCCAGATCAGGTGAGAGTATTATTTTGACAAAGTCATGCCAATGGGGTGATTGGTAGCATGTTCTACCTTGTAGAAATTCAGCACATGGCTACAATGAGTAGTCAATGTCCGGTACGGGTATGACAGGGTAGTCCATCACCTGGAAGATTTCTTGTTCATAGGGGAAGGAGAAGAAAGTGTGCGGTTGATGCTGGAGGACTTCCAGGAGTTGTGCAAGGAGTTAGGAGTCCCATTGGCTACCGAAAAAATGGAAGGACCCAGTAGGTGCTTAAAATTCCTAGGTATAGAGGTGGATGTGGAGCAAGGGCTGTTCCGCCTGCCAGAACAGAAAGTAATTAAGCTGAGAGAAATGCTGATAGACATAGGAAGGAAAAAACAGGTGCCCCTAATTTACAGCCAGCAGCTAATGGGGCACTTGAATTTTGCTTGTAGGGCAATCGGGCCGGGACATGCGTTTACACAACGTCTGGCTAGGGCCATGGTGGGGGAGGTTCAAAGCCACATCACTGGGTCAGTATAGGAAAAGAGACTAAGGAAGATCTAAAGATTTGGGAGCAATTCATAAAAACACACAACGGGATAGCTTTCTGGCAGGAGGAATGGCTATACAACATGGATTTGGATCTTTACACGGACGCTTCAGGGGGTATGGGGTGGGGGCCTATTTCTGGGGAAAATGGATAGTGGAGCCCTGGCCAAAAAGGTGGATAGAAGAGGGATTGACAAAGGACAGCACTTTTTTGGAGATCTTCCCCATTTGGGTGGTGACAAAATTGTGGGGAGCATGGTTACGGAACCAGCGGGTTACATTTTGGTGCGGCAACAGGGCAGTCGTGGATGTGCTGAACAACAGAGGGTCAAGGTCAACGTTGGTACTCCACATCCTACATCAGCTGGTGTTGAAGGGGCTGAGGCTCAACATAAGTTTCAGGGCTATGCACATTCCAGGGATAAACAACTCTATAACTGACAGCCTCTCCCGATTACAGATGGAACGGTTTCGGTTACTAGCTCCCAATGCAGACCGAACGGGAGAGAGGATCCCAGAGGAGCTATGGGAGATTGGCTGGAGGGAGCAGCATATCTATTTCAAAGTGCATGGGCAGACAACACCCTAAAAGCTTATGAAAGTTCATGGAGAATTTTTCAGGCTTTCAGAGCACACCACAGCATGGAGGTAAGTGGGGCAGTCACGGAGGAACAGGTGGGGAGGTTTGTGGTGGCAAGCTGGAAGGAAGGAGCAGCTTGTGCTACTATGCAGGTCCACCTGGCATTGATATGTTGGGTGTGCCAAATGAGGAGTTGGGGGGGAGCCTTGCAATGGTATTTTAGTAAGAAGAATGATGATGGGGTGGCAGAGGGTGAAAGGAAAAGAGAAGGATCCCACAGAACCTATATCAGAACATTTACTAGCAGAGAGATTAGAAAAATTGATGAAAATCTGCTATACCCCATTTGAAGTAACGCTATTCAAGGCATTATTTATGGTATTGCACAGGGGGGCATTCAGAGTGTCTGAAATGGTAGGACCTCTACACCCTCCCTGGGAAAAGGTCTCCAAGCAGGTGATATACTGTGGGAAAAGGAAGGGATAACCCTAAAAATTTCAAGGTCTAAGACTGACCAGACGGGGGAGGGTTACAGGGTAAGGATTGAGCCCAAGGAGGACCCTGGCAGATGCCCATGCCAACTTATGGAAAATTATCACAGTATAGGGCCAGAACAAGGGGGGTTGTTTTTCGTGCATGAGAATGGAAAAGGGGTAAAAGGAAGTCAAGTGTCTGGGGTATTGAAGTGTAGTGTAAAAGAACTGGGAAAAAACCTGGACAGTTTCTCATCTCACTCCTTTCGGATTGGGGCAGCCTCAGAGGTGGTGACACAAGGAAAAGGAGGAGAGGACATAAAAACCCTAGGGCAATGGTCATCAGACTGTTATAAAAAGTACATTAGAAATGCAAAAAATTAACCTTATTGTGTTTGTCTACCACACAGGAAAGAAAAAAAAAACACATACAGAGAAGTTTTGTGTCCTCACTGTTATAATTGTTGTTATAGATGTATGAAAAAGGAAGGACATATGGATGGTGGGGCACTCGCACATTTACTGGGCGGAAAGGGAGGCAGTGCAGAAGAATGGTGGAAAACAACTGGGTTTTTACCACAAAAAAAAAAATCAGGATCCTGTGGAAAGGCATACGGGGAATGCGATGGGGGCAGCTCCTTCCTTTACTGATAGAAATGAGAAAGAACAACAAGGACCCAGACCTCCTTATAATACACCTGGGGGGGAAATGATTTGGGCCATGTCCCTTGGCTAGAAATTTTTTATAGCATATAGAGGGATGTCAAGGTTATGAAAACATGGTGGACAGAAACAACAATTATGTGGTCTGAAATGATTCCCCGAAGGGTGTGGAGACAGGCCAGGCAGCACAAGGCCATAGACAAAGTAAGAAGGAGGATGAATAGTAGGGTAGGGAGATTTATAAAAGAAAATGGGGGAGCTGCCATCAGGCATGATGAAATTGAAGAGAGGATATATGGCCTATACAGGACCGACGGGGTGCATTTAGCTCAGATGGGAAATCACATATTCATCACTGAACTAGGTAGAGGTATAGATCAGTGGTTGAAATTGGATGCCAAAAGTGGAGGAAGCTAGGGGGGTGACGCTTACCATCCAACACAAGCTGGAGACAAGCTAGTGGAAGATAGGAATTAAAGATTGGATAGAAAAAGGGGAAAAGGGGCACGGGGGAAAGGGGAAAACAAAAGGGGGAATGAATAAACTGGAGGACAGTAAACGGTTATGGACACCCTGGTTAAGTGGACAGAAAAAAGGGGAGCAGGAATTGGACCTGCCCAAGAGATAAAGAAGTATAAGGACAGCTTGGGTTTACACCCGGGAAAAGGAGTGGAACATGACTCCCGAGGGTTTCGACGCCCGAGGGAGAAAACAAAAAGAAACAAAAATGGAAAAGAAAAAGGAGTGGAATAAAAGGATCAGAAAAAAGAAAGAAGAAAGAAAGAAAAAGGAATTCAGTATTGTAAAAGTGTATATATATTCATGTATATAAAATAAAAGGTTTTGCCGACTGAGCAGCCAATCTACAATATTGAGTGTGGCGTCTCTTTTTGTGGGGAAGGGATCTGAACAAAATGGGTTGCCCTAAAAGGCAACCTCATTGTTCCAGGCCAGTCTGAACCAGAAAAGAGACTAGGGTAGCTGCAAGGGTGGGGGGGGCAGAGGAAGGGATAGGTGGGAGCCTGGGAAAAAGAGGGAGGAGTTAAGGATGGGAAGTGAGGTCAGAAGGGGAGGCCCTCGTGAGTCATGGCAGCATCATGAAAAGGGGAGAGGAATAAGGACCAATGAGAGAGTAGGGAAAGGATAGTGAGGGCGGACCTAAGAGAGGTTAAAATGACAACAGGAGGGCTTGGCCAGTTCTGCTAGGTCTTAGGGTAAGTAGGAATTCAAGACCCGCCCGCCGCCCTTAAGGAAGGAAGTTTGGAAGAAGATAGAAGGTAGGAATTAAAGATTGGATAGAAAAAGGGGAAAAGGGGCACAGGGGAAGGGGGAAAACAAAAGGGGGAAAGAATAAACTGGAGGACAGTAAAAGGGTATGGACACCCTGGTTTAAGTGGACAGAAAACAGGGGAGCAGGAATTGGACCTGCCCAAGAGATAAAGAAGTATAAGGACAGCTCGGGTTTACACCCAGGAAAAGGAGTGGAACATGACCCCCGAGGGTTTCGACACCCGAGGGAGAAAACAAAAAGAAACAAAATGGAAAAGAAAAAGGAGTGGAATAAAAGGATCAGAAGAAAGAAAGAAAAAGGAACTCAATATTGTAAAAGTGTATATATATTAATGTATATAAAATAAAAGGTTTTGCCGACTGAGCAGCCAATCTACAATATTGAGTGTGGCGTCTCTTTTTGTGGGGAAGGGATCTGGAACAAAATAACACAAATGGCAAATGCAGTATGGAAAGGAAAAAATTGTGCAAATTCAGCTAAGCTGCTGGTGTCGATCTGGAGCTGCATGCCCAGTGGATGAGCAGCTAGAAGAGGGTGCCATAAATTGAAAATCAGGAGCAGGTGCAGGCATACCTTGAGAAGCGGTCAGAAAGGGAGAAGCAGCAGGCAGGTGGCGGCATCTTCAGGAACTGCATCACCGAGGGGATGAAGCACCTGGTAAGGGCAGGAGGGCCTTGAGAAGTGGTCAGCCAGGAAGAAGCAGCAGGTGGACAGTGGCATCTTTAGGAGCCTCACCACTAAGAGGTCGGAGCACCCAGTAAGGGCAGGAGGGCCTTGAGAAGCGGTCAGCCAGGGAGAAGCAGCAGGATAAAAGCTACAGCAGATTGTGTTGGAAATATGTGGCAAGATGTACTTCTCTAAAGTTGAAGATTGTATCTCTGTGAGGCACTGGTTTGCAGCTGCACCTTATTCTTTGGACAGGAGGCTGTGTCGGTGGGGGAGGGGTAGGCATTATGGTTGACAATTCAAAGGAAGACCCCACCACTGATTTGCAAAGGCTCTGGAAACCCAACACTCTAATATCTTTTCCTTTTGTTGCTTGTGAGGTGCGGTGGGGTGGGGTGGTGTGGGGTGGGGAGTTAGGGCTGGAAACCCTAACGCCACGTTTCCCTACTTTTATAAGGTTAACTTGAACCCTAACTGGTGCATTAATGAAGTTTTTTGCAAAGAATATATATACATATTTATTTGTATATAAAACAAAAAATGCCTGTATAGTTTATTATGAGACCTTCCCAGGGCATTTGTCCACATTAACAAATTTATAATTTCAGTAGATTCAGTGATTAAAACCTTACACCTTATAAACATTGAAACCTGATAATTCATCCGTATCTTTAATCAAACAAAGAGCTTTATTAAAAGAAAAAGAAACAGGAGCAGTAAATAGAAAGGTAATTAAAACAGATAAACATTATTGATTGAATCAGCCTTTGATGTTTCTGACATGGCCACTCCTTGGAGTTTTCTTCCTGGATATTCTGTCTCACTTGTAGCTTGGCTGGTCTTGTGCAATGATGTAGTGCCCCAGAGTTGGAGGGCACCACAAAAAGGAAATGGGGACCATTTTCCAGAGCTGGAGATTTTAATCTTTTTCTCCTTTCCTCCATTTTCCTGTCCCCCCCCCACCTGCCATGGTCCCCCAAACCCCTCCCCAGTCTTTGACTGAATCTATGCCTTTTGGTGCAGCAGGGGAGCTGAGGACAGGCTGGGAACTGAGTGCAGGACCAGCCCTGTCAAAAGACCCTAGTGCTTGAAAGGACCAATTCCTTGGGCTGCCAGACAGAACCTTCCCTGCCCTACAAAAGAGCCTGGGGAGTGGCTTGAGGGGCAGATTTTGGTTTGGCTGGCAGCATGGAGGATGCGGGGAGCACAGAAGTGTGAATGTACCTGAACTGGGCCCATGGATCCTCTGGTATCGCTCCCCTCTAGTGCAAGTCTGGCAGCAGCAGCAACAGTTAGGTGTGGCCAGTGGCTCACAGATCTCAACAGTTCCCTGACTACATCTCCCCAGTCCCGACTGGCTATGGAAGAACGACTTTTGGTGATGGACTGAGTCATGCGGTGGTGATTTTGGTTTGGGTGGAAACATGCACCCCAGACCTTGCAGTTCCACTGCCCCAGCCACAGTAGCAGCTGAGAAGCTGGGTAGGAGTGCAGCTGTCCGGCCAGTATTCCTTACCCATCAAGCAGCAGTAGCAGTCCCTGGCTGTGGCATTGAGTGAGCCATGTACACAACTTTGATTTACTTGCACCACAGGTGTTGGGGAGAAGGGGAAGAAGGGTAGGGAGAAGTGGGCTGATGGCCCTAAATCAAGGGGGAGGAATGGAATAGGAGCACAGTGGGCTATGAGCCCTGCATTATGGACTTGCACCAGTTGGTGGAAAAGCATCTGATTGGATAAACTAGGCCACTTACCAATTTTAAATCAGATTCTTTTATTCTTTAAAGTCAAGTAAGAATATTACTGTGCATCAGTTCCTATGTTTTGGAGAAAACCCTAGTGAGTACCATTTGGCACAACCAACAGCAGTCAAATAGTTGTAGTGTGCATTCCCTGAAGAAGGAGATTTTCTCTGAAACGTAGGAACTGATGCAGAACCTCCAAAAACCCATCCAACTCGGGCGGTGCTATGTAATGCCAGATCTATTAGGAACAAGACTGCTATTATCGCAGATCTTGTTGCAACATCTGACCTGGCATGTATCACCGAGTCCTGGCTGGATGAGAATGCAGGTCCTATTTTAGACTCTGCTGCTCCGGCTGGGTTTCTCGGTGATGCACCGTCCGAGATTGGATTGTAGGGGCGGGGGAGTGGCCATCTTTTTTAGATCAGATCTGAGTCTTGTGGAGGTGCCAGTTGGTAACGTCAGGTCTTTTGAGTGTATCCTGGCAGCAGGTGCAGAGTTTAGGATTCTCCTCATCTACCGTCCACCCGGCGATGGTGGAGAATTCCTGAAGGAATTCGCGGACTTCATCAGGACATGGCATTGGAGTCGCCCAGATGGTTAATACTGGGTGACTTCAATGCCTGGGTCGACGATGAACTCTCACACTTTGGAAAGAATTTCCTCCAACTCATGTCTATGTTGGGCCTGTCACAGGTAGTTACCTCTGCTACCCATATAGGGGGACACTCTTTAGACCTGGTGTTCACACTGGATTTGGATGTTACCCATCTTGGGGTGGAACCAAATGTGTGGACAGACCATCACACCATAAGATTCAGTTTTGGGGCACCCCCTAATAGGTCTGCCTCTACAGAGATGGTCCAGTATTGCCCTTTAAGGGGAGTAAACCCAGAGGGCCTATTAGCGGTACTGGACCTATCGGGTGTTTTGGGTGTGAGCATGAGTCCTGGAGACCTTGTTCTTGCCTATAATAAGGCAGTGAGAAGGGCCTTGGACCAAATTGCTCCTGTTCGTGTTCACCCACTCACCCAGCGCCCAAAGACTCCATGGTTTGATGAGTCTTTGAAGGAACTGAGGAGAGTAGGGCGAAGGCTAGAAAGGGCCTGGCGGAAATCTTGCTTGGATGCTGACAAACTTAGATTGATGGATCATTACATTATCTATCAATCGGCACAACCCGAAGAAGGCAGAATTCCTGTCCAGGGAGATTGCTGCTGTGCACCGACCAGCTCAACTCTTCAGACTGTTGACAGACTGTGCAATCCATTCTGTCTACAGTCTGAAAAGATTTTTCTAAAATAAAGCGTGATGAGCTTGCTCGGTTTTTCGCTGATAAGGTTGCCAGCATTAGGTTGGATATCGGACAGGCTCATTCTTCAAGGGTTTGCAGTGATCGGCAGGGGGAAACAAACACCTGTGTTGCCTGGTTTGACTTTGGTAGGCCGGAGTTCATGGATATTGTGAGGATTGTCCAGACTGTACGTCCAACCAGCTGTAGTTTGGATCCGGGCCCTAAGCCTCTATTATTAGATTGTGTAGATACTATCTGTCCGACCATTGCTGAAATTGTTTGGAAATCTCTGGAGCAGGGGATATTTCCTGATCCCCTAAAGGAGGGGGTCGTTCGACCACTCCTAAAAAAACCTTCATTGAACCCGAACTGTCCAGCTAACTACAGACCTGTCTCTAACCTGCCCTTTTTGGGTAAGGTTATTGAAAAGGTGGTTGCACTGCAACTGGACAACCATATCACAAATCACAATGTCTATGATACTCTCCAATCAGGATTTAGGAAAAGACATAGTACTGAGACTGCCCTTGTCCGGGTTCTAAATGATCTCCTGATAGCGACAGATCGAAAGGCGTGTACTATTCTAGTCCTTCTTGATCTCTCTGCAGCATTCGACACTGTGGACCATGATGTGCTTTTGGAACACCTGCGATTCTACTGCGGACTGTCTGGTACAGTTCTGCAGTGGTTTCAATCTTTTCTCACGGGGCGGAGACAGAGGGTTATCACCAGAATTTATTCCTCTGATGCCTTCTCTCTGCCCTGTGGGGTTCTGCAGGGCTCCATTTTAGCACCCATGTTGTTCGCTGTCTATATGCTGCCATTGGGAGACCTTATTAGGCAATACAGCTTGGGTTTTCACTTCTATGCAGATGATACCCAGCTGTATTTGTCTTTAGTCCCGGACAGGAAGATGCAGTATCTATACTTAACAGCGGTCTATCCGAGATCAAGGATTGGATGAGTGCCAGCTGGCTAAGGTTAAACCCGGATAAGACTGAGGTGTTGGTGGTGGACCCAGGTCGTCTTGAGGCGGGTTGTAGGGCTGGGCTTCCTTCCGGCATATGGATCGATGGTGCCCAGCTCCCAACCTCAGGCCGGGTGCGTAACCTGGACGTTATTATTGACGATGGTTTGACCCTGAAGTTTCAGGTGTCATCCGTTGTCAAATCTTCCTTTTATCATCTTAGGAATATCGCTCGGGTGAAACATCTGGTTCCTCCAGCTGACCTTCCGGTATTGGTCCATGCCTTTGTTACCTCTCGCCTTGATTACTGCAATGCCCTGTACCTAGGGCTACCAGGGGTTGATATCCACCGCTTGCAGCTGGTGCAGAATGCAGCAGCCAGGCTTTTGACTGGGACATCTATGAGAAGTCATATTATGCCTGTGCTGCGCTAACTGCACTGGCTGCCGGTTCAGTGGTGGATCACCTTTAAGGTCGGGTTACTGACCTATAAAGCCCTACATGAACAGGGACCGCAGTATCTTCAAGATCTCCTTGTTCCCTACTGTCCCTCTCGCTCACTCCGCTCCACCGATGAGGGATTGCTAGAGGTTCCCAGGGTCCGTTTAAAAACCTCCGAGCTCGGCATTTTCTTATGCTGCCCCTACCCTGTGGAATTCTTTACCTCGTCGGATACGAGGCTGCCTGACCGTTGAGAGTTTTAAGTTAGAATTAAAAACTTATTTATTTAAACAGGCATATGGAGAGTGATTTTATTGTAATCATATTGTTATTTGTTGTTGTATGTTATATGTATGTATTTTAATTATTTTATCTGTACAGCGCTTTGGTTTTGAAAAGCGCTTCAAAAATAAATTTTACTTACTTACTTACTTACTAGAACAATATTCTTACTTGACTTTAAAGAATGAAAGAATCGGATTTAAAATTGGCGAATGACCTAGTTTATCCAGTCAGATGCTCTTCTATTTGTTATGCCTCGATTGGATGGTGGCTACTCCCTAAAGTCTGTTATTTGTATCTTTATCTGAGTTTGGCTGAGCTGGATAGCTCATTTCTCTTGCACCTGTTGGTGCCACAAAAACAAGAGGGAGGGGGATGGGATTAAAAGCCCCTTTTGAAAATTCACACAAATCAGCACCAGGAGCATAGGAGAGTAGTAGGAAGGGCAGAGCCAGGGAACAAATGCCTTCAAACATACTGATGAGAGAGCAGAGCTCAGCCTGAGCACAACACAAGGTCAAGTTGATAGGCTCCTTATTAATATGAATAAGGAGGGTGGGCTAAGGAGTAGGCCCTTACATAAGGGAGGAGGGACTAGGGCATGGAGTCCCATAGAAACAGGCACAAAGGCTGTTATTAATATTAATGACAGGGAATGGCTCTGCAGAAACAGCGTGAGCAGGGAAAGGTACTTAAAGACACAGCACCCTCTGAGGAAGGGGAATTGTATGATGGCCCTATGTTTCCCACAGGGTTATGCTGATGTGTCCTGAGTCCCACATGATCTGAACCATGCTGTGGTCTGCCTGGTGCCCCCTAGAGACTGAACCCAGTTGCTGAAAATCTGAACTGCGTTGCTTGCAACCTGAACTGTGTTATTGGACTGTGTTCCTTGTGTGCTTGATGTCCAGCTCTGCCTCCATTACCAGGATCAGTTTCCTCAGCACTTGACATTGAGCTAGGGAGGTCCCCGATCACTACTCCATCTTTATGAGACCTGTCTCCAGTGATGCCAACCTGCTTCTAATCTCCACCACATTGTTCCAGCATCAGTACTGCAACGGTAAGTTGTAGAGAGCTGTTAGAAAGGTATCCAGAAGTGAGTCTGTTTAAAAGCTGCCTCTGCTCAAGAGTGAGTGACTACAATTAAAGTCATGCATGACCATTATCTTACTTTGTCGCCTGTCTGCAAGTCGTGCAACTACCAGTACTGCTCCGGAGAGGCTGCGCATAGGATCGCATCACCAGTAGTCTTCTTGTTGGGAAGTTGCCTGGATGCTGGGGACCTACCAGTGGTCACTGCTTCAAATTGTCTAGAGAACCATCTGCTTGACCAGGAGACTTCAGCTTCTTGTGAAGAGTCACAGAGGACTGCGAAGTTCTCATCATCCAGTGAGCAGTGTTCTTCCTTGTTTTTTGTTCTTCCACAGGATGCTCCGTTATGGCCTGTTAATAAAAAGTGCTTTGTGGGGTAATTTCCCAATTGCTGCTCAGCCAACGCATAGCAATGCCCAATCTTGGTTCCTGAGTTGTCTTATCATCTCAGCAAAGTGCACACAGGACTTGGACTGAAAGGGGTTAACCCCCTGTTATTGGTTCAACCAATTGCTGGTCCTGATTGTATTGTTTGTTGCTTGTACTATTATCTTGTATCCTGGTAGAAAAATAATTCTGCTGTTGTTTGTTTTGTCCATTGTAACTAAACCTTTTGTATCTTGGTCCCTGAGTAAGCTTCCTGCCTCTCTTTCTAGAGCTGTCTGACCTATCCTGAATTTTTAGCAAGTCACAAACACTATACCATCATAACAGCGACATCCCCACAGCAAACCCCCCACAGCGAAACCCTGATGGTGACAGACTTTGCGGCAATGGGGAGTTCTCAGTGATGGACTTTGTGGTGAGGGGAGTAGGAACCTAACTTCACTGTCTGTGCGACATGGAGTTAGATATTTAAAGTAGAGGAGTGCAGGTGCACAGCCACCCACGTTGCTAAGCTCAAGTGTGGCAGTTGGTGTCGGCATGTTGCAGGTTGTGGTTGGGATGCATCAGTGTCAGGGATATCAGTGGGATTCTGTCACTGTAAGGGACATCACTGTTTTTGCCATTGCTATGGCTTGGTGGAACCATCACAAACCCCATCCCACCGGAGCTTTGGCGTCCTACAATGAGCTGACAGTTCTTTGCCCAAAGTCAGTTTAAAAACTCAGTCTTTTCTCTGGAGGACACTCCAACATTCCCAATTGCTAGTTGCTTATGGGTTAACTTTGCTTCTAACCCTTTCCAACAAGCAAGGACAGTTTAACTTATTTTGGAACAGCTTTTGTTTCACTCTTTGATAGTTCTTACTATGTAAGTCAGTCTGCCAGTAATGTTTATTTGTTTTTCCAAGGGTCACACTTATAAATTGAAATGATCATGGAAGTGATTACCTGGCAATCTATGGATTAACCTCTGAATGTCTGGTAGATTTCCTGATGTTCCTTCTGAGATGTGCAGACAGTTAAGTTGTACAGTGGATTCCACTTAAGTGCACATTGGATAAGTGCATATTCCTGATAAGTGCACACTCTTCCAGTTTCCTGATTTTTTTACAATTCACATAGTACAAAAAATATATTTTAAGTGCACACTGGATAAGTGCACATTTTGGCTAAATGCACAGTTTCATAGTTCATCAGCACATCTCTCCCTAGGTAGTTAGCACCTCTTAAGTGCACATGTGATTCTAAGCAGTTGTGAAGCAGCATTTAACACCCTATATTACTCAGCTGGCACTGAAAAGTTGCAAACAGACTAAGATCATTTCCTTTTTTGGGTCCACAAGCAATGCAGATAATGCAGACAGATGACTGACTTTGATATTTTATTACAACATTGTGCTTCATTAAGTTATTTGTCAATGCTGCACAGTAGCACATTTTAACATTTTTAACATTTTTTAGTATATTGCTATGATAAATAAATGTGGAATGCCATTACAGTGTCAGATCTCAGTTATCTTCTTTATGTTGCATTGTAAACATAGGAGTTCAGATAAATGCACATTCTGCTTAAGTGCACATTTTCTTGCTGCAAAACTGGGGTGCATTTAAGCAGATTCCACTGTAAAATGTTCACAGATGGTTTTGTTTTCTAACTGTTTCAGTACTCTTTCTTTTATCACCTTGAAATACAGTTCAGTAATATGGAAAAAAAAACAAACATTTTTTTTTGTTCTTTTATCTGAAGTTTTTGACCATGCAGGGGCAACTTCCACTTTTCTTAAAACCGTAATACTACTGTATTAGTCTTAAATAGTTTGTGCCAATTAATTTGCTATTCAGACCTTCAGTGATTGGTTCCTAATTTGTGTGTTCCATATTTGTACATACTGTTTAATCCTTATCTATTTCTAAGAACTGATGAGAAAAGCTGCTTCTGCATTCTTGGTCATAAGACCCTTCCTAGCAAAATAAAATTGTCTAGCAACTAGTACAAGTTTAGCCCACATTTATCATAACAAAGGGTCAAGTGCCTCTACTTGCTTTGCTCTGCTATTTGCTATGTCTCTTTCTTATTGACATACAAAAAACATGACTTCCAAATAGGCAGTCCTGTTTAGCTTCATATGTGATACTGAGGGGTTAGGCCCCACAGGTGAACCTGGGCATCATGATGACAAACCATGATAATGTCAGGGGCATTAAAATAGGGAAGCCATTGGATACTAGTCACCATCTATTAGCGGGGGTTACCACTGAGCTGATAAACAGCACACCAACTTAAATACTAGATTCCTAGAATTCAGAGGCACAGATTTTGGTGACATGAGAGGGAACTGAAAACAAGTTGGTGGGTATAGAGGGGCAGAGGATAGAGGACAGGAAATGGGGCAGAAGGTCACCAGCTCTGTTTTACCAGTGAAGTGGAAAGTGCAATGAGGGGGAAAAGAATGTCTTTAAGAGGATATAAGGTGAGTCATGGGGCAGGGGCACGTATTAATATAGACCTCTGTCTTCCAGACCTGAAATGGTTAATATTGGAGTCCCTTGAAGGCCTAGGTCATCTGATATTCCACAGGTTTCCATGGGGGGACGGCATCTGTCAGGAACTGTAGAGCTGATGAGAGCTGTCAGAAAAAGGGGAGGCATCTTTGGTGGCAGAATCTGTCTGTCTTCGTTGAGAGGTTCTTTTCTCTGATGAGTTACCAAATACAAATCTGGCAGTTTGTGGTGGAGACTTGTGCCACTGGGTGCCCGCAGGGGCAGCCTGCAAGATCTTCAGAGAGAATCAGAATTTTTTCATGTGAGAGACAGAATTAGTTGCTGTGTTGGTCCTTGAAAGAACATATCCAGAAACAAATGGCTTGATACCATTTATTGGACCAACATAGATGTAACAAAGGAAAACAGTGTTTAAGCTTTTGGACCAACCAAGTCCATCCTTGGAAGCTTATGCCAGTTGTGTGGAAAATCACATTCTATTAATACCCAGATCATACATAAAAAAACTGAAACATTCTCATTGGTTTAAAATACTGTACATTTTTTAAACCATAACAAAGGTTTAAATGCAAAGAACCAGTTTTAGTCAGCTAGCTGGCTGCCTACTACAGAGAACTGGAGAGTGATAACACTGTAACATACATAAAGGAACTATGGGACATAATTGGATCATTTCCAAACTATGTCCTGGACAGAGTAACTGACCTCATTTCTGTTGAACCCAAGCCAGGGGCATTCTACATGCTGTCTAAAATCCATAAATCAGGCAATTTGTGGAGACCCATAGTATCTGGTAATGGTACCCTGACTAAGGGGATCTCAGGATTTATAGAAATCATTTTAAAATCTCTAGCTATAAAAAGGTACAGTTTCATTTATTTATTTATTTATTGAATTTTGGTAACCGGGTAAGCCCACTGAGACATGACAGTCCCTTTTTCAGGGGTGACCCGGAAAGAGCAGTACAGTTGAATAAGTGCAGAGGTTGATACAACATTAGTACAGGATACAACATTTATACAGGATAACACATTCAACAGTGAGTGCAGTATAAGAAATACAAGTTGAACAGGATAAAGTTACTTTGGTAAGCAGGTAACAACACTTCTAGCAGAGATACACAGGTTAATGCAATAGGGGTACAATTCAACATAGGATAATAGAAACTATGTCCTGGCTGCAAGCTTGTAGCCATCTAATCCACAAACACTGATGGATGGAGACAGAGATGCAGAGGGAGGTCTTGGATTTAATATTAGCAGTCAGTGAAGAGTAGGTAAACCCAGGAAGTTACTGAAAGCATGAACAAGTAGAGGCTTCAAGGTGTGTTAACAGAGCACTTTGGAATTGAGTAATGGAGGGACAGACCAGGAATGGGGAAGGCAAAGAGTTCCAGGAGGACACAGCAGTGTAGGCAAATGATCTCTGGATGTTCATCCAGGACACTACACACTTCCTGTGTTAACTTTCTGGTTATAAGGACTTACCACCTAATACCATTTTAGCCATGATGGATATAACCTCTCTCTACACTAATATTCCACAGACAGATGGCATTTCAGCCTGTCTTAAACATCGTGGCTAGGATATTCAAAGGGGTTGTGCATGGCGCAACACTGTTGCGCCATGTGCAACCCACTGGTGCACCCCAGTGTGATATTCAAAAGGGGATGTTGCGCAGCACAAATCCCAATGCTCCGTGGCACACCAGTAATGTGTGCGGTGCAAGTGCTGGGGGTATGCCCATGCATATTCGGCACATCTCGATATTCAGCCCAGGATGTGTGGTGCATATGCAGGCAAACACCCACCTTGCACCACACAGGGGGTGCAAAGATGTGCCCCAAAACAAAAGGAACAAGTTGGGGAACACCCATAGGCCGGCTGCTGTATTGCTGGGTGCAAAACGGCAGCTGTCTGCAATGGTGACCACCCGACCTCCTGAGTCTGCAGCCGGGCATCCGGCCCCACCCGATCATGGGCTCTGTAAATATTGAACTCCCTGGTAGTCCATTGGACCTGCCCCAGCCCAATCACGGGCATAGTATATTTACATGTATCCCTGGTGGTCCAGTGGACCAAATCCCAGCCTGATCATGGGCTCCGTAAATGAAGATGTATCCCTGGTGGTCCAGCGGTACTCCCCTCCCCACCCACCCACTCAGACCTGCCACCTCAGTCAGCAGCGGGTGGCAGCTCCCCACCTGCAAGCCACCTGGCCGCTCACCAACTGACAGCGTACAGTGTGGCTGTATACCCATTGGTCCACTGCATGGGCCAATGGGCATGCAGACTGTGCTGTACTACACAGTCCCGAGATGTTCACATCATGTGTAGTACAGCATGGTCTACACACCCGTTGGCCCACGCAGTGGACCAATGGTCATACAGCCACACTGTACACTGTCAGTCAGCGGGTGGCCAGACAGCTTGTGGGTCAGGAGCTGTCATCCACCACTGACTAGGAGTAGTGGGGTGGTGGGTCTGTGTGGGTGGGTGGGGATGGGGGTAACACTGGACCACCAGAGATATATCTTCGTTTATGGAGCCAGCGATCTGGATGGAATTCAGTCCACTGGGCCACAAGGGAAACATTTAATTTTACTAAGCCCGCGATTGGGCTGAGATTTGGTCCACTGGACCACCAGGGAAACATTTTTTTCCCCAATTGTTTAACCAGGTGAGACACACTAAGCTGAAAGCTTGTTTACAGGTGCAACCTGGGAGCACAGGGAAGTTAAGTGACTTGTTCAGAGTCACACAGTATGCAAGTGGGGGCTGTGGGATTCAAACCCAGGTCTCCAGATTTGCAGCTCAGAGCCTTAAACCACTGTGCTATACTGCCTCCCTAATTTCCCTAAGCCCACGATCGGGCTGGGATTTGGTCCACTGGACCACCAGGGAAACATTTAATTTCACTAAGCCCACGATCCGGCTGGGGGGCAGGTCCACTGGACCACCAGGGATACATGTACTATACTTTGCCTGTGATCGGGCTGAGGGTCAGGTCCACTGGACCACCAGGGGAGTTCAATATTTATAGAGCCCATGATCAGGCATGGGGGGGCCAACGCCTGGCCTGTGACTTGGGAGGTCGGGTGGCCACCCACAGCAGGCTGCCGTGTTACACCCAGCAATATGGTGGCTGGTCTGTGGGTGTCCCTCGACTTGTTCCTTTTTTTGGGGGGTATATTTTTGCACCCCCCCATGTGGCGCAAGGGAGGTGTGTTCCTGCATATGCGCCTCACATCCCGGGCTGAATATCAGGATGTGCCGAATATGCATGGGCACGCCCCCCACACTTGCACCGCATACATTACTGGTGCACCCTGGTGCATAGGGATTTGCACTGCGCAACATCCCCTTTTGAATATTGTGCCACAGTGCATCAGTGGTTTGCGCATGGTGCAACAGTGTTGGGTCAGGCGCAACCCCTTTGAATATCCCAGTCATTATGTTCAAGCTATGGGAACAGCAATTGGCACAAGGATGGCTCCACAATATGCCAGTCTCTTTATGGTGAATTTGTAGGACTTTTTAAGGCACTATACACACAAACCACTTGCTTATTTCCATTACTTCAATGATTTGTTTCTAATCTGGACTGAGGGAATGGACACACTTAAAGAGTTTTATCAGGAACTTAATAACCTCCACCCATCCATAAAGCTTTCCCTGGAATATTCTGCCACCAGTGTTAATTTTCTGGACACCACAATCATCATCAAAGATGGAACCTTACACACATGTATTTGCAGGAAAACAAGAGACAGACAGATACTTGCATAGAAACAGTAATCACCCGAGCCACACAAAATAATCTGTAATGTAGAGTCAAGTGCTTCGATATCTCCGCATCTGTTCTAACAACACTGAAAAAAAACTTTACTGAGCAGGGACACTCTTCCAGAGTATTTAGAAGAACAGTAGAACATGCAACGCAGGTACCAAGGAAACAATTATTTCAGTATAAAGAAAGGACCACTACCAACAAAATACCCTTAGTAGTCACATATCATCCTGACCTGGAACTTCTACGGAAGATTATTAAGGACCTCCATCCAATATTTAGTGAGGGTGAGACCCTAAATTGTATTTTTTAAGAACTACCACTACTATCTTTTAAACAACCACCTAATTTAGCCAACCTAATTGTTAGGAGTAAACTCGCACCAGAACAGAATACCATAACAATAAATGGTACACAACCTTGCAGTCACCCCAGATATAAGACTTGTGAGCACATTTCCACTTCAGATTGTGTAATTACTTCACAAAACAGACAATTCAGAATACAGGGGAATTATACATGTGCATCATGTGCATTATGGAATGTTGTTTATATCATTCAATACAAGAGATGTCCACAAACAGGGTATGTGGGAGAGACAAAGCAACCTCTCCACGCTAGAATGAACTTGCACAGACATACTATAAATATGAAGATGACTGACAAGCTGGTGGGGCAGCACTTCTCTCAGACTGATCACTCTATCTCAGATATGTCGGTAATGGTCTTAAAAGGACATTCCAAAAATACACAACAGAGATGGGCTTTTAAGGTCAGACTTATTTTACTTCTCAATATGGTAGAAGATGGCATGAACATCCCCTCCCATTCCTTCGATGTGGAACCTTTGTAAACGAGCAGTTCCTGCTCAAAGGTATTTGTAATCCTAGATTTCAATAAAATAAAAAATAAAATAAAAACATTGATTTGGATTTCATGACACATTACTGTACTTGAACTTACATAGACTTTAAGTACAAAGGATGGACTTATAATAGGACTTCAGTGGGTTTTTTGTTTTGTTTTGTTTTGTTTTAATATTGTATGGTTATAGGGTCCCTTTTAACTGGCTATCAATATGTTGGTTTCTCACCATTGACCGTGAGTGGGGGGGAGGGGAAAGTGTTTTATTGGGGGGGTTGTGTGTGGGGGTGGAGTTGTGGTTTTATGAGGTAAGGCTTATGTTCTGGTACATGACATTATGATGTTACAGTGTGTTAGGACTCTTGGTTCACATACTTAGTGAATTTATACTTTCATCAAACTAGTTATCTATATTATGTTATTACCCCGGGGATGGGGCGGAGGGTTTAATTCTTTCATTTTTGATTTAGAGTCTTAAGACTGTTACTGTACATATAGTAGATTGATTATATACTGACACACTGTTGAGCACTAAACATATTAGGATGCATCATCTCATTTACTAGGGATCCTTGGTTAATTTTTCTTTTATTAGGCTCTAATTCTGACAATTGATATTTTTTGTAAAAAAATCAGGGTGCAGCACTGAAGGTTTTTATGTTTATGGACTATATTATCTGATTCAGTAAATAGCTGATAAATTGTCTCCAGATATGTTTAATACTGTATGAATGTGGGAAACAGTTTATTCACTCTGGGGAAACTTTTCTTTATACCGCCTATTGCCATAGAAAATTTCTACTTCATAGTTTTTAACATGGAATACTATCACACTTTTAACATATTTTTAAGTGGGTGTTAAATCTAAAGGTCTTGTGTTTAATTAAGAGTGTATTCTCATGACACAATCACCCATTCATTATGTAAGTTAGTGAAACTGTCAGGCCTCACGAAGGAAGCCTCTGTTGAAGCCTCTGTTGACATTTGACCTTGAAGTGCTTCACAGCAGTCAGCTATCTGACTAAAACTGGTTCCTTGCATTTAAACCTCTGTTATGGTTTAAACAAGGTATTTTAAACCAATGAGATTCTTTTTTCTGTTTTTATGTATGATCTTGGTGTTAATTGAATGTGATTTTCCACACAACTGGCATAAGCTTCTGAGGAAGGATTTGGTTGGCCCAAAAGCTTAAGCACTGCTTCCCTTTGTTACATCTATGTTGGTCCAATAAAAGGCATCAAACCATTTGTTTATGGATCTGTTCATGTGATGCAGAACTGAACCATAACTAACAGTTGAAATTCCATTCTTAAGTAAACCGTGTTTGTTTGTTGCAATGTATCCACATTTGGATACCCCCAGTTCTCCCTCCTACCCTGGCAGGAGGGATGAGATCTTTGACTGGGGCATGGACTGGGGTCACCTAGCTGATATAAAGGTGCATGCTGCCCCATCTAAGTGTGAGTTAGAGGTTGTCTTGAGACCCTTTAGTTTGGTCCAAATCTTTATGGGTAAGGGATAGGCACATGTTTGATGGACCAGGTGCAGCTGATACAGTAGCAGCCACAGACACTGCCAGCTATTTCCTGACATTTCTGTGATATTTCCAGAAATATCTCTTGCTTTCTGCATTTCCACAGTAGGGGCAGCAGAGAAAAACTCTTCAGAAATTTTGCGAAACATCCGGAAATAACTGGCAATGTCTGTGGCTACCACTGTATGTATTGGGTCTATGGGGACCCATCTGAAACATTTTCTGGGCAGTTTCCTTTGAATCAAATTCTCCAGGTGGCCCCTGCATGGTTCCTACATCCTAATTCTCCCTCATGTCCAATGACTTTGCATATATAAGCTTTCCCTTTTGGGAAATCCAGGGAGCATGTGAAACCCAAATTGAGGAGAAAATATGAAGGAGTGAAAGCTTACCCCTGGGGTTGTCTTTACAGCCTGAGTATTTTCATCCATAAAAAGCAACCCAAACTGGAGTGTGGTAGGGACTTACACTCTTTGGGAAATAAATGGATGTGCACCTGGGACTAAACATAAATTGGCCCAGCCTGTATTTATAAATTATGACAAATGAATTCCAATTGTGTTTTATGACAAAATGAAGAAGAGGATGCAGATCTTAGACTCCAATCCCAGTGTGGACCTTTACTTTCTGATAATAACTTGGTACTTGAGTTGTTTGAAGCTAACCCCCATTGTTTTACAGTCCAGCATCTCAATAGCAGTGACTGGTTTGCCTGGAGGTCACAGCAAATCCTGGAGTTAAGTATGTGCGGGTTGTTTGTACATATCCCTCAGCACTGATTTCCATGCAATGTCTCCCTAGAGAAAGAAGGAGTAACACTAGAAAAAAGGAGTGAGATCAACAGAACAGTGAGCAAGGCTAAAGCAGAAATTAAGTTTAGGATAGTAAAGGGAGTTAAGGAGGGTGATAGATAGGGATGGGGGGCATAGTGAAATACCTTACCCTAAACACTACCTGTGGGTACATTCTAACTACCATAAATTACCATGAAAAAGCCTTAATGTAAAACAGGTAGTTAATAAGGGTAGGATAGTTACTACCGTGAAGTCTTTACTACACTACTGCCCTAATTTATTGCTACTCCACCCTGTCCACAATAAATGTGAAAGAGGAGTCAAGATCCATGGCAGGTATTGTCAAGGCATTTTGTCTATAGGGTCATTGTGACCCACTCCATGATTTCTTTATTAATTTAATATAGTCAGATTCTTCCCCATTTCTACCTACCTACCTGTAACAGCCCTATTTAAAATAGGGGCTACCACAGTTCCTCATCTCTGCATCAGTTGGGAAAGAGTTAACAGTTTTCAGTCAGAAAAGACAGACAAAAATAAATGCTTCAATGCTTAGTGTTTACTGTTTTCAAGGAGCTCAGTATTCCAAAATTTGTAAGTTGCAGACAAATGTGTAAGTTGCAAGAACAGAGTGTTCTGAAACTTACCTATCAGTGCACGTCCAGCCTCACTGAGGAAGAGCTCATGCTCAAAACCAGTTGGGCACTAGTTAGAGTGGATACTGTTTCCGACACTATGCAGGATTCATCAGTGTTTTTCACATTTGCATTGCACTGGAATAAATTGAATTGCTGCAGCTTATGCTTGGTGTCAGTGCCAATATTTTCCTACGTCTTGTGTTACCATATGATTGGGCATGTTAGTGAGTGGAGCACCTTTTATCTGTACTCATTTCAACACTAGTAATCCCTATTTTTAAAACTTAGATTTTATTACATTTTTAGCATATAACAATATGTCAACAATAAACATATACAGCATATGTATTTAGAGTGCCTTTTTGCATTCAGCCTGGAAGGGCATTAGTATTGTTGTACTCGGGTCAGATAATCAGGTCAGGTAACTTAAAATTACACCACGCATTTACAACACAACTAAACCAGGTAGGGCTGAATATTATTATCTGAGTGATCCTACCTGGTTAAAATAGGCAGATACCTGAGTTACCCTATTCAACTACCTGCCGAGTAAGTCAAGACTAGTGATAAGACATGCTTTTTCTGCAACTTTTTTGGAAAAATGACAAACAAAAGAAGGCATAGTCAGGCTTATACAGGGAGAGGGGTAGGTGGAAGATGACAAAGCAGGCTGTTATTCTTATATATTACTTTTGTACAGTATTTTCAAAAAGGAAGTAGGGGCCACTACCTCAGGGAACAGTTTTAACCAGACCTAAGGGGGACAAAACTGTGTATGGAACCAATAACCACTGAAAGGGTATTCAAGGTGCCTAAGACCATGAAGGTAAATAAAAGTCCAGGACCAGATGGACTGCACCCTTAGGTGCTGACAGATATGGTACAGATGCTGTCAGTGACCTGGGCAGATCTCCACAACTGCTCCCTAGAGTCTGGGGAGGTCTCTTTAGACCGAAAAAACAGCAAACAAGGTAACTCTGTGCAAAAAGCAGAGGGAAATGATGAATTAGGAAATTATAAACTACTCAGTTTGACATCAGTAGTCAGCAAGCTACAGGAAACTGTAGTCAATGAGATGCTAGTATAATTTCTGATGCCAAATGGCTGCAAGACTGAAGTCAGTATGGGTTTCTGGCAGGCAGATGTTGTCAAGCTAATCTGACTGACTTTTAGTACTGAGTTATAAGGGGAGCTGATAAAGGACAGGTGACTGACATACTGTATCTGGACTTTGGAAAGGCATTCAACTAGGTTCTACACAAGAGGCTGATCAAGAAACTAAGGGATCTCAGGGCTGAGGATGAACTGATAAGATGGGTTTTTGAACTGGTTAAGTGGAATGATGGAGAGGGTGGTAATAAACAGAATATTCAGCTATGAGAGAGATTACTAGTGAGGTTTTGCAGGGGTCAAGTACTCCAGCCAGTACTCTTTAGCATCTTCATTAAAGACACTGGAGGATGTCTCAGAAGGCAGATCTGCCTCTTTGTCGATGACACCAAGTTCCTTGGCAGGGCTAATATCAAGAGGGTACCCAAGAGTTGAGAAAAGGCTTAGAGAGGCTAGAAAGATGGTCAAATGTCTGGCAGTTGGGTTTCAATGTCATAAACTGCAGTCATAAAGTCATGCACATAGGCTGCAGAAATGCGGTGGTTGAGTACTGGTTGAGAGGTTACAGTTACTGTGACAGAGGAAGAAAGGGTTCTAGGAGCTGTGATTTCCAACAACTTCAACCCATCAGCAAAATGTAACAAAGTGATACGGAAGGTGAGCAGAATCCTGCCATGCACTGGCAGGGGGTTCAATAGCAGGAAAGAAAAGGTAATCTTGCCCTGTACAGAATCCTGCTGAAGCCACATCTGGTGTACTGTGTGCAATTTTGGAACCCTCATCTAAGGAAGGACATAAACAGGCAGGATATAGTGCAGAGGAGGGTGACCAAGATGATACAGGGCCAGCAAGGGAGGACCTGACAGCAGAAATCTCAATATGTACTCATTAAAGACCAGATAGGAGAGGGGAGACATAGTTAAACATTTAATTATATGTCTAATTAATTATTCATGAGCCTAACAAGACTCCAGATTGGTTACAGGATCAGTCATTAACATCTTGGAAATTACCAATCCAGCTGCAGACTGATGCCGTGTGGCACACACAGCTCTCGCTACACAGTTAAAACCTAAATAAAACTGGAAAAAATGAACATTGTTATTGCGATTAGACTTAAAATCACAATAACAGCATCAAAGCCGGTCATTTCCTTGGATTAATGACTGACTGGAGAGAGGTGGCCCTAATTAAGGCCAGCCATCCTCCCAACCAATTGCTAATCCCTTGGAAATGACCGATCCAGCTGCAGACTGATGATGTGGCACACATAGCTCTCTCCATGCAGTTAAAACCTAAATAAAACTGACATAAATAAAAGTTATTGCAATTAGACATAATCTCAATAACAGTATCGAAGCCAGTTGTTTCCTTGGATTGATGACTGACTGGAGAGAGGTGGCCCAAGACAAAGCCACGGGGCACCCATCCTCCCATCCAATTGCTAATCACTTGGAAATGACTGATCCAGCTGCAGCCTGATGCTGTGTGGCATACACAGCTCTTGCACACAGTTAAAACCTAAATAAAACTGACAAAAACAACTTTGTTATTGCGATTAGACTTATAATCACAATAACAGCATTAAAACTGGTCATTTCCTTAGATTAATGACCGGCTGGAGAGAAGTGGCCCAAGGCGTAGCCATGGGCCACTCATCTACCAACTAATTGTTAATTCCTAGGAAATGACCGATCCAGCTACAGACTAAAGCTGTGTGGCACACATGGCTCTCGCCACACAGTTAAAACCTAAATAAAACTGGCAGAAATGAACATTGATATTGCAATTAGACTTATAATCACAATAATAGCATCAAAGCCAGTCATTTCCTTGGATTAATGACTGACTGGAGAGAGGTGGCCCAAGGTGCAGCAAAGGGACACCCATCCTCCCAACCAATTGTTAATCACTTGGAAATGATTGGTTTCTCAGTCATTATTTGCTGAAATAAAACAATAACAAGTGAACCCGCAGTCAATATTTTAAAGCAAAAGGAAAGGGGAAATGAGAAATTGCTTAACCAGTAAGCAATGTGATTATAACTCTCACAAGCTGTTGCAGTAATGCTTTTCAGAGAGACTGATCACTGGCACTAAAGGTTCAAGAACCCATATGAGCATAAGTTAAAGACACCCTAGCAAGTGTTAATTGATGTTTCTGAATGTGTTAAAGGAGAAAATCTGTGTTACCAATGTATTTATGTAGTTAAAGGAACATTTCATTGTCATTACAAGGAGTCAACCAAGGCTAGTGAGAATCGTAAATATGTGTACATGATATCTCTGTTTACTGTTTTAGTAGGGGATTGGAAATTCCAGTGAAAAGTGTGTTTACTTAAAATGAAAGGGTTCCACTTCTAGCAAACTGAGAAGAAACACTTAGCAGTGTCATTGACTCAGTAGGCATTATGCTTGTCTCTGGGGACAAAAGTTCTGATGGTCATGGGCTTGATTGCCAAATGAGTCAGAATTCCACAAGCCCCAGGTGCATCAAACACACAGTGCATGGGGCTTTCGACATTCCCTGGCCGGCAATCAGTATTCTCATTTCTGTGTGCCACATGCTGCCAGTTAGACAAGCTTTTGCTGGTCTTGAAGCCCTTTTTAAAGGGTTTTCACTAAATTTTTGGTGCAAGCCACCGTAAAGGGGGTAAAGTGCACAACCTTTGAGAAATGGGTGCAGGGCACGACAATGTGTTTGGGGCAGTGCATAGTTTGACATGGGGCTTGTGAAAGCCCTGTATCAACCTTTGAGAATCAAGCACCATATGTTTTAGTCCCACACAAGGAACAAGGGGTAATACTCCATGCTGGCCCTTCAGAAGCATTACACTGTTGTGGTGCAATCCTTTGGATGAGGCTTGAAACTGAGGTCCATTCTGCCCAGCTCTAGTGGCTGTCCAGGTGAAACGTAATCATTCTATGGTGCTGATCATAAAAGTGAGAGAACATCCATGGGGTTCTGTCTAACATTCTCCCTGTCAATAAAGCAGGCTCATGTAAAGCACCCCTCAGGACACACCTGGAAATGAGTTGTTTTTAACCTCCGTTCCTTTCCTGGTTAAAAATGACAAATAAATAAATATGAAGTGTAACCCCTTAGGAGGGTCTTGATGAAAGAGAATAATATGTTTTAACCTCATTTGTGTAGTGATGTTGCCTGAGCCAATTAGTTAAAAAGAACTACATCAGCTTGTCCATTTTAGTGACAGTAAGCCTTGCAAGTCTATTTCATACTGTGATTGCTTGCTTGGCATTGATGCTACATCAGTCATGTTGTAATGGAGGCCTTGGAGTGTGGTTCTTAGAATACCTCTTTCTCAGCACCCCATCCTTAATAAATAACTTAAATAAAACTGTCAAAAATGAATGCTGCTATTGCAATTAGACTTGCTATTACAATTAGATGGCACTTGGGTTAATATCCCAGTACTGACACTGTAGTGCAGCATGAGAGGGGTGCTGCACTTCTGAGGTGCTGTCTTTCAGATGAGACGTTAAACTGAGGTCCCATCTGCCTGGATTGGTGGTAGTTCAGGTGGATGTTAAAGCTCCCATGGCACTTATTGAAAAGAGTAGGGGAGTTTTTATTGTGATAAAAAACATAGATAAACAACATAGTGATTCAAAATATTCAAAGAATTTACAACACTTTGACAAAAAAGGAACTCATTGTACTCTAACAATTCTTATCATACATACAAAAAATTACTTACATTTTATAAAGTGAGTGAAACCCTTCCACCATTTTGTAACTTTGAGTGAGGTGAATACCTTTGATTCCTGTAAATATATTTTTGAAAGTTCATTTGATACCAAACATTCATAACACTCATAAGTCAATTTCCTTTGGTAAAGCACCCATTGGCATCTTACCTGCGATAAGTAATACCTCATGTAGCTAAAAAATTAAGATAAGGTGCTAACATGATAGGGGGCCAAACTAGGGGGATAGATCCCCAAAACTAGTATTTCATATGTAATAGTAGAGAACCATTTCAAATTCCACACTCTTGCTAAATAATGCCACAGGCCTTTTGTGTAGGAACAGTGTAGAAAAAAATGCTCCATAGTTTCTTCCACATTTATGCAATCAATATAAGGACAGTACCTTTCTTCCTTAGCTTTATATTTTGCATTCCCCCTAACATTCAGGCGTCCATACATCATAAGCCATTGTGTTTCCCACTGATTTGGAGGCAATCTAGTATTGTTGAGTTGAGCCATGACCCTAGGATTCAAGGCAGAAGGACAGTTCTTAAAACAAGGGGCTTGCGGGTGGATCAACCCCATAAGTAACCTGTACAAAGACTGCATATTATTATTCAGAATCATGGTTTTAGTGATTTGCCATCTAAACAATTTTTGTACTGCTGATTTAAAATATACAGGAATATGAATATGAGGGTTCAGCTTGGGGGCCAAATTGTGCCAAACTTTAAAATAATTGCCTAATGCCCTGTCAACCCACTCTTTACTAATACTTTCTACTTGCTTTAACACACATTTAATGGTATCCACAATGAAAAGGGAGTGCATAAATACAATTGGGTCTATCATTCCCAAACCACCAGATTTTCTATCTAAATAAGTGTAATGCCCTTTAACTGGATTCAGCCGATCCCCCCACAACATTTGAAAAAATATACTGTATAGTTTAGTCTCTAGCTGAGGTGGTAGAGGGAAAATCATAGCAAGATACTGCAGACAGGGGATGATAAATTGTTTTAAGATATGAATCTGTTTAAGTTTAGAAAATTTCCAGTGTTTCCATCTGTTCACTTTGTTTTCATCTCTCCTTATCACTAACTCCTAATTTTCAATTGGAAAATGTTGGGGACCAAAAAGGACCCCCCCAGATTTTCAATGGATTTCGAGAGATGCAAATATCATCCTGAACTACTTCTGCTGGGCCAATTGCCCCAATGAATAAGCCTCTAGTCTTCTGAAAATTTAACTTGACATTAGAGGCTGCTGAAAAAAGTTTAAAAACCTCCAAGAATTGGTGAATATAAACCTGGTCAGAAAAATATAAAATAAAATTGTCAGCATAAGCTTGTAAATGAAGCTGATGAGCAGGTGCATTCCCAATGCTTATCCACCTTGGTGTATTAACTAAAAACTGTAGGAGCGGATCTAATGAGAAAATGTACAGAAGAGGGCTCAGGGGGCAGCCTTGTCGGACTCCAGTTTTTAAATGGATGCTCTTAGCTGTACCTCCCTGTAAAAAAGGGTAAACTGTATTATGCTGATAAAGTAATTTAATGATCTTAACCAGTTGTATAGGGATCCCATAGCATTCTAGTACTAAAAAGAGGTAAGGTAAATGAACCCTATCGAAGGCTTTCTCAAAGTCTGCAATAATCATACATCCAGATTTACCAGTGAGTGATAAATATTCTATGACATCTCGTATGATCATTAAGGAAGATTGAATTCTTCTATCAGGAATTCCACAGAATTGATATGGAGATATGACCATTTTAGCATATTTTTAAGCCTATTATTTAAAATATTTGAAAATATTTTATAATCCGAATTTAAAAGAGTAATCAGCCTCCAATTCTTAATATTGTTCCTGTCACCTGATTTAAATAAATGTATTAGTAAACCTTCGATAAAGGATGAGAACATGGAATTAGTGTCCAAAAAAATAAAAACAGAATTACTAAACATTTACTAAAATCGTTTAAAAACATTTATAAAGATGATTGGGAAGCCCATCAATTCCTGGTGAAATATTAGGCTTCATATTTTGAACTACCTCCTTTATTTCATTACTGGTAACTGATCCTAACAGATTTAAAGCCTCTACTGGTGCAGAGGGTAAGCTAACAGAATTTAAAAAATTAGCAAGATCATCCTCTAAAATGGGGGACTCAGGTTCTAATGACTGATAATGTTGTTTAATAGATTCTCTTAGTTGGTCTATTGTTGTCGCTTTGGAGCCATCTGCATTGATTAAAAAATCAGTAGTAGAAGATTCTTTTAAAGTTTTGCAGGCCTCAAAAGGGTCACCTATGGGGGTTTTCTGTGTACCATTTGAAAAAATGGCTTGTGACATCTTTGCCCTATCATATTGATATGATTTCATGGAACATTTTAGCACACTAATTTGTTCTGAATAATCTTGTTTGGAAATGTATGAAAGTGATATGAGCCTCTGAAGCTGCTGTCTTAAGGATAAGTATTTCATAAAATTAGAATATTTTGTTACCACTCCTTGTTGTTTAAACCAACTCCGAAGATCAGATTTAGTGTCTGTCCACCATGCCCCCAAAGCTGTGTACAAAAAAGCTACTGACAAACGAGCTTGTAAAATTAATTTCACCCCTGATTTTATCTGAGGGGAATCCAAAATTGAAGTGTTTAGTTTCCACCTTTCTTTCCTACTGAAGGCCGGGCCCTCAGGATGAAAGGAACACAGCAACAATAAATGGTCAGAGAACACTATAGGTCTCATTTGAAAACATTCCTCATGCACCAATGGGGAAACTAACATGTAATCAATTAAAGAGTGTAATTTCCCTTTTATAAATGAAAATTTGGACCCTTGAGAATGGTAGTATATACAATTAAGTTAAAAAGCTATCCTAATTATTGAGGCTAGTGCATGGGAATCGTAATAAGTTTTTTTATTCTGCTGGGCCGAATTAAGTAAGCTACAATTCAAATCACCTCCTCATAATATGTTAACAGAAGTGACCAAGTATGGTTGCACTGCCTTCATGTAAGCTACTCAATCAGCTTTCATATGAGGGTTATAGATGTTAATAAACCTATAACAGGTATTTTGCCAATTCCCATCTAAGATCAGGACCCTACCGAGAATGAGCTCTATTAATTTGTGGAGTGAGAAATCAAAGGAATTAAAGAAAGTGCCAATGCCATCCGCACTGTCTGTACCAAATGACCAGTATGAAGGGCCACAGGGCCATTCCCTCTTGAAAGTGGATAGTTCTATTGAGTACATCCAGGTTTCCTGCAAAAAACTGACTGCGATCTTATTGCAATGAATTTTTTTCACTTTGTAATTGTCTATAGACTGCGAGATAGTGGACAAAAAAGATTTTTGGGAATGTGAATCACCTACCTCCATTGCTGTCTCCCCCCATGGAGTAAACAAGGCTGCACAGAATTACTGGATTTTATAGGGGTAGAAGCAGGGGGGGGGGATTTTGGTTGCAAATTCCTAGAAGATCTCCTTCTAGGTAATGGAGATGAAGGGGCTATGACCTTGCAATCTTTCTCGGAAGTAACTGAATCTGTATAGCACATTGGTACCAGCTCCTGAGTAACTGAAGGGGCTTCACCTATCTTCTCATCTTCCTGAGGTTGTGAAACTATGAAAAGTGTCTCCTCTAGAGGCCCAGGGAAAGGAGGTCTAGTAGAGGAAACCTTCTGAAGAATCTGTTTTACTACCACAGGGCGAGGGGCCAGAGGGAGGGGGAAGGAGGCCCACAGATTCCTGAGCTTGCTGGATCAAGAGATATGGGCTAATGCAGGTAGATTTATTTTTTGCAGCCCAAGGACAATCCCTAAAGCCATGGCCATATTCCTCACACAGGTCACATCTGGTGTGGTTTGCACATTGCATAGTAACATGGCCTATTTCCCTGCAATTGTCACACCGAGGTTGATCACATACACTGGACAGGTGAGTCCTAGAGCCGCACTTACAACATGCTCTTGGCTGACCCCCATAAAAACAGACCCCTCTGTCCCTTCCCAACAAAAAAGAATTAGGTATATGCTCAATACCAGTGTCAGATTGCCGTAATTTAATTTTGTACTTCCAACCTTCTGTCCAGAAATGTTTGGAATCCAGAATAAGTTCTGGAGAGCTTAACACTTCACATTTCTGTGATAGCCAAAACATGATATCTTCCACATGGACCCCCTCATTCCAAAACATCACAGTTAAAAATTTAATCAGGGGTTTGGTAAGGGGGATAACCAGAAAAAGGGGTCCATATGGGAGAAAACTTAACCTGCCCATTCCTTTCCCAAAAAAGGTCTAATGCACGTGGTGTTCTAAAACTAAAATCAAAATTATCTTCACCAGATATATTTATAAAAGCAAATACGTCTTTTGGAGAAAAATTAAGAGAGCCTTCAAGATATAATATCTGTCTGGTCTAGACTCTAACCCTCCTTTGTAACGTATCTGCACAGCATTCCTCCTAAGAGCAGCTTCCCTTTTAGCAGTAGAAAATAGTTCTGACATCAGGGGCTTTAGTTGAGGTGGTTCAGAGGCCTCCAAACTTGGTGAGATAGCTTGGGCAGGTAGCCTTGAAATTCCTTTAGGAACATTTTCCTGTAAAACCTGTGGTTCTAAAGGTGCAAGAGGGGGGTGAGGTCTTGCTTCCTTACACTTATCCCCCTTTGACCCAGACTCTGTACAAAAGTTAATTTTTGAACCTGGTTTCCATGTGGGGGAATTTTGAGAAAGATTAAAATCAGAATCCCATTTAGGGTCAGATAGCCAAGTACCTGAGAGAGCTTGTTTCCATCCTGCCCCAACCAAGGCCTTCCCTGGTGTCCAGGGCCCCACAGTTAGCTGAGGAGAAATAATCACAGTTCCAGGCTTTTGAACAGGAAGCTTATTATTTATCAGTGTAGAATCCTTATTGCCCATCTTTTTAGGTGTATAACTGAAAAAAGAAACTCTGTGACACCTGTTTGGGGCTCCATTTTAGTTTGATAGACAATTGTAGGAGAAACTACTGTCTCTTCCCCAGCTGGTTGTTTGAAGATGAAACTCGCCACTTAGCTCAGTGGAGTATTTGCTTTTAAATTAAATTTGGCAGGAATATGAGCCGAGAAATTCTCTTGTTGTTTTACTAAGTTCCCAGTCTCAAACACAACATTTCCTTTGTTCAACAGAGTCTCAGGCTTTAGGTACTCATTAAACATAACAATTTCACTGCCAGCCTGCTGTTCAACACTATCAGATTCAAGTGAAACAACTTTGACAAAACAGGTGTGTGCTGACTCACCATGCCCGTGGAGCCTGCAGAAGACATCTCCTCAGCTGAGCCGCTGACAGAATTCACAGGGCTAATGACAGGGTGAGTCTCTGTACTCTGTGGCTGCTTTGCTGACTCCTCGGTTCTCGTTTGCTGACAGTTTTGCTGCACATCCAAAACTCCTGGAGTCATGCACACAGTGACTTTTTGCAAGGGAACTGCACTCGTAATTTCATTAGAGGTCATCTCCATTTCCTCTGTGGAAATAGGAGCTTCATAATACTCGTCCTCAGAATCACACTCAGCAGCATCTGCTCATTTAGCTTCCAGCACAACAACAGTGGAAGATGAGGCAAGCACTCCCACTGAACAGATGTCTTCTTCCTCCAGTGTCCCACTCTGAGTGGCCATCATGCAGATGGCCTGTCCCCCTACTGGCAAGAGTAGAGGAATTTCCCTGGTGTCCTGACCAAATTTCCCTCATTCACTAAAATAAATTACCACCAACAGCTTAATCTGGTTCAAGATCAGTTGGCATTCATCTCTATCCCCCTTCCCTGGGTCGTGCCTGAAAATAGGCAGGATTTGTCTAGTGCACTTACCCGGTCAACAAAAACTAAATAAATAAATAAATAATCACAATGACAGCCTTGAAGCCAGTCATTTCCTTGGATTAATGACCAGCGGAAGGGAGGTGACCTGAGGCACCACCACCCCAACCAGTTAATCCCTCAGAAATGACTGACTTCACAGTCATTATTGCTTTAACACTTGCCATGCATTAACAAGGTGGGCTAAAGCAAGCTGTTCACAGTGTCAGTGGCAACACTAGTACCAGGGGGAATAACAGATAATTGGGAGGGGCAAGTTTAAGAAGGATACTAGGAAGTACTTTTTCATAGAGTGGGTGATGGAGGGGTTGGATAAATTGCCCACATCACTGGTTAGAAAAATAATTGGGGAGGGTTTCAAGAGGTGGTGGGATAAACATATGGGACCATTCAAAATAATCTGGGATATTGGAGTGGGGGATGAGTATGAACCCCTAGAGGTTATGTACCACCTGACAAGACAGACTAGATAGAGTGATAGGCCTTATTGTTCCAGGCAGTTTTCTATGTTCCTGTTTCCTTAAATTATGGCCCTTAAGACCTTTGTTTACTCGTCGATAGCCACAAATGGCTGACAGTTGAAATATGAAATGCTCAGGTTTGTTAGAGTTTTGGCCAAGGATGATTTTTTGCTAGATGGCACTATTCTGAAGTTTGTACATTTTAAATCAAAAAGAAGAAAACATCAGTTTGCATATGTGCAGAACACTTTTTTCCATTCTAAGGATAATTCAATTTCTCAAAACTGACATACTTTAGTTTTATGAGGGGGTCTCCATGTTTGTGATGCAAAATTGCCTTTTTGGTGCAGTTTTGAGTCTTTATAACAGACCCTACTTTCTTCAAAGATTGCCAGTGGTCAAGAGCTCATGCCTGCTATTGGCACCATACTGCCCCCCAAAGTTTGTCTGGTGATTGGGAAAACATCTCCACCACTGTGCTTGGAGCCCCCCCCCCAGGTTTGTCTGCTAGTTGGGAGCTCCGTCCATGCTGGCAGCCTCTTGGCCACCTTAACTAATAAATAAATCATGACAGGTTCACAAATCCGTAACTGGTATGCCCCTCCTGTCTACCTGCCCCAACTCTTTTAACAGCTGGCAATGAGTGCCCAACCCCTTTGCCCATACCCACTAATGTTCATGCACCCTAACATTTAAACAGCCAGTGGTGGGTGCCCAACCCTGCCACCAGTATTCCACCTGCTGCTTGCCCACTCCAACTCTTAAAAAGCCAGGGGTGGATGAGCAACCTTGCTCTCAGTGTCACCTCTTGCCTGCCCCAACTCTTGAAAAGCCAGTGGCAGATGCCCAACCCTGATGCCAGTATCTACTCTTCTGCCTGCCAACTTTTAAACAGCCAAGGGTGGATGAGCAACCTCACAGATGGTACCTCATTCCACCTGTCCCAGCTCTTAAACAGCTGATGGCAGGTATTCAACCCTGATGCCATTATCCTCTCAGCCCCCACTAACTCAACAATCCTTCTTCATTCACTGGCTAAGCTTCCCTTCACTCTCACTTCCCCCTGACCCATCCCATTTAATGAAAAAAACTTCATCCACCCTATAGCACCGATGCCATTCTCCTCCACCACCACCACAGTACCCACACTAACTGGTCCCATGTTTTGAATCCTCAGTGTCCCACCTTGGGATTCATCTGTGTCCCATATTCATTTGCATTCACAGCTCCCACCCTGTGGAATTCTCTACATCGTCAGGTTCAAGAGTGCCAGACTGTGGAGAGCTTCAAAATGACACAGAAAACCTATTTATTTTATCTTGCTTTTTCCATTAGTTGAGATTGATCAGTTTTGTATGCTGTTTCTGAATTTTTAATTATTATTGGTTTTAATAGTTCTATTTATTTCTTGTAAAGCGCTTTGATATTTCTGAATTACGCTTAATAAATAAAGATTATTATTATTATATTGGGATTCTTCATTGTCCCCAGGCACAATCCTCAGCTGTCCCTTGACATGCTTCTCCTACAGGTATGAAAAAATATACAGTAAGTTTCTCAAGGGGAAAAATGGGTGTCCAAAAATGGACTTGGGGACAATTTGGAAAGTAGCCAATTGGGTTGTCATGTGTGTGGTGTGTAAGGGAGAGTTAGAATTTGGTAAACAAATAATAAGAGGTAATAAAGATATGGGCATTAGAAAACTTGTGTCCCTCCCCCCCAAAAGAAATGTCCTATGAAAAGTGTGCTATCCTTGCACGGGAACTTTGTATTTTTTTCATACTTCATTTCTTATCAGGAATATTTTTCCTTTTATTTTAACATAGAAAAGTTTATTATTTTCCAAGTTGCAGAGCTGTGCAGGATTAACACATTACATCAGACAGGGATACAACTTATTCGTACCTCAGGACATAACCAGGAGAGTAAGCACATACGTTCTAAATCCTATAAACCTAAGGCATACAACAGATAAACATGGGAAGCATCCTATCTATCAGAGATCATTTGATTTTTGCACTTCCAAGAGTCAAATAAAGAAGATCTGATGCATCTGTCAGAAAAAATGACCATAAAGGGAATACATATTGCTGGCACTGGGTATGGACCAGACTTGGCCCCCCGGTGAATGTGGGACAGAATTAGGGTCTGAAGGTCCCAACATTTCTAAGAGAATAAGCAGCCAGGAAGAAAAGATGGTAGGGATTGAGAGAGATCAGGAAGAGAGGAGGGAGGGGGCCTTAGACAGGAGGATTTCCAGCAGGGGTGGGTATGCAAAGGCATGATTGCAAATAAGCATTCCACTTCTTGTGATACTTGGGGAGCTGTCCTTAGTTAGAGTAGCAGAGTTTCTCAAGAGTGACAAGGTTAGCCAGTGCGGTGCACCAGGCCTTGATAGAGGGAGGTAGAGGTTGTCTCCACTTCATCAAAATGGCCCAATTGGCCTCCAGGATTGCTACCAATACCCATTCCCTGTGATAGGGGGAGTGGACTCAGAGAGGAGGGATCACCAAGGAGTATCATGGGGTCAGAGAGATTGATTGACTGTCCTAGTACACTGGCACAGTCCGTACAGACTGATGCCCAAAAAGGGGGTGAAATGAGGACACTGCCAGAGCACATGTAGGATATGGGCAGGGCTTTGTTGACATCTCCAACATTGAGACTGAGTGATGATCCCCTTAGTGTGGAGGGCAGTGGGGGTCCTATACCACCTAAGCAAGATTTTCAATTGGATAAGTTGGCTCCTGGCATCCTTGTAGGCCAAACCAGCTGCCTTAATGCATCAAGTCCAAGTGTCTTGGGATATGGGGCCTTGAAGGTCCAACTCCCATTTGCATCTACAGGATTCAGTAGGGTCGGGCTGGGAGTCAGGAATATTTTTCTAAAAGGCAAACAAAAGTGACAGTACTCTCAGTGTAAAATAGGACAAATGGCAAAGAAGATTTACTGCCAAAAAGTACAAATTTATTTATTTATAAAGCATTAAAAATTTAAAGTAAGAATGGCATCAAATCACACAGTGAAAAAGTACAATGGTATATGTGTGCAGTGGTGTCCCCCATAATGAAACCCACATTTAAAGCACACTGCAGTATGCTGCAGCAGACCTACAGAATAAAGCAATGTAAATTTGATGGCAATTAGTCCCCTTTGTCATGCAGGAAACTGTGGCATTCACTTCATCCTGGTGGTGTCACATTTTCTTGAATGACAATAGGGACTGCAGAGTGCTGCAAAATGCTGCAGAATTGGGTTTCATCCTGGGTGATGTCTATATATATATATATATATATATATATATATTTATACAATGTATGTTTTGGAATAAATCCCTGTGTAAAAAATGATATCTCAGCCAGCCAGTGAAGAAATCATTGCTATCTCCATGTTCCTGTATGTCATGGAGATATATAGGAACATGACATATAGGAACATGAAGATATCAGTGATCTCTCCATGCTCCTATATGTCATGGAGATATCTTCACATTCCTATACGTCATTCATAATACAATCAGTATAACAGCAGCACCATGGCTGTGGTTTCAACACATTGCCTCAACACTTTCACTTTTACATCCTGCCCATGTCCAGACTAGACTCCCGCCACCATAAATCTCGTATTACAACAATTCATGTCAATGAAGAATGTGCATCACTCAAGACACATTTTCAGACTGTTAAAATTAAAAGTAATTATACTTTAATTTGGCACTGTCATACGTTGCCCAAATTCAATTCAACTCATCCTAAACCAGAACCCAAACGGCTCACACAAACCTATCAGTTTAAATATGACAAATTACTTCCTCTCACTTTCTACTAAATTAAAAAAAATTTAATTTACCATTTCTTGTGAGCCTTCATGATGAAAATTCAGACACAATTCAGCAATGCCACCATAATGTTTCCTTTTATCCACAGTGACCTTTCCTCTGCACTGGCACTTGACACAAATTACAGAGGACGTGTTCCTTGTTCAGTTCCTCTCCGAGACTGTCACTCCATAAAAGGTCAGCATACCACTGGCTCAGGACAGCAAAAAAGGCAAAGGCCCAGATATTCAAAAGGGTTGTACCCCAGTGTGATATTCAAAAGGAAAAAGTGTGCAGCACAAATCCCGATGCGTCAGAGCGCATCAGTAATGTATGCAGGCGCAGGTGGGGGGGGCGTGACCATGCATACCCTGCACAGCCCGATATTCAGCCCGGGATGTACAGAGCCATGCATGCGCAACCCCGACCTGCGCCAGCACAAAGTTGATCCAAAAAAAAAAAGGAACAACTTATGGCCACCCACAGGTGAGCTGCCCACATTGCAGGGCACAAGACGGCAGCTGCCACCTGTAGGTGGCCACCCGAAGTTCCGCTGCATCTGGCGGTAAAAGTTTCATGCCCGATAGCGGGCATTTGTATTAAAATGAATCTCAATATCCCTGGTGGTCCAGTGGACTGCTATCTACCCGATCGAGGGCATCTGTAAAAATAAAAGTCGAATTCGTCCTATATCCCTGGTGGTGCAGTGGACCTCTACTTGCCCGATCGTGGGCCATATCTGGAATGTGTAGTACAGTATGGGCTGCACACCCATTGGCTCATGTTGTGAACCAATGGGTGTGCAGCCCTACCGATGGTGTCAGTCGGCGGGCAGCGGGGAGGCAGGCGGGTGGGGTACTGCCATCTGCCGGCTGACCAGGAGGAGCGGAGCGGTGGGGCTCAGTGGGTGGGTGGTGAGGGGGGTACCCCTAGACCACCAGGGATATTGGATTTATTTAGATCGGGCAGATAGCGGTCCAGTGGACCACCAGGGAGTTTGGACTTATTTATTATTACACATGTCTGTGATCAGGCAGAAAGCGGTCCACTGAACCACCAGGGATATAGGACGAATTCGACTTTTATTTTTACAGATGTCCGCGATCGGGAGGATAGCGGTCCACTGGATCACCAGGGAGTTTGGACTTATTTATTATTACAAATGCCTGGGATCACACAGATAGCTGTCCACTGGACCACCAGGAAGTTTGGACTTATTTATTATTACAAATGCCCGCGATCGGGCAGTCAGCGGTCCGTTGGACCACCAAGGATATTGGACAGTATAGTTATTTTTTTTAATACAAATGCCCACAATCGGGCTGCAGGGGGCATGGGTCCCTGACAGCTGCTGCCTGGCAGGGCGCCAGGTGCAAGTTATCGGGGATCGGCACACCTGCATGTAAATGGGGCCATAATGACATACAAATGGCCCCATGTGTGCCTTGCATACATCATGGCCCTATTTGCATGTCAAGTTTTGAATATCGCAGTTGCTGTGCATAGCGCAATGGAACTTGCTCTAACACATCCCCATGCTCCACTCTGGCCACTTGCGCTGGTGCAGTGCCACTGCGCCATGCACACTGCGGGTGGCCTGGGTGCGATATTCAATGCTGCTGAGCCATGGCGCAGCTCCGTTGAATATCGCCCAGTCTACACCCTTGCGCAGCCAAGTTGAGCTGCGCCCAAGCTTGCGCCACAGCCTGGCGCAGTTTGACTATCTGGGCCAAAATGTAAATGCAAAAAGCATCTACAGTGACTCTACTAAGGTGACTCCCTTCACTATACAATCACTCGCAAGTCCGGATTCACACACAGTTACCAAGGCAACAAACACCTCCATCTTGCTCCCCCACCTTCCCATAACTCAGACAATGTATTCTTGCACTTGTAAAATGTATAAACCAACAATACTTTCTCCCCAGTACACATCTACCACTCCCAACAATGAAAATACTACTATGAGGGAAAAAAACAAAAAACACTCACTCTGTCTTGTCTATCTACCACAACCTGAACAGTGTTTACTTCTTTACAGGCACGGTGATGAAAAAGAGCTTAACCACAAAACATATTATAGTTAGCATGAAACAACTACAACACCAACTTCACCCCTTGTTCTCATACGTTACGTAGCACATCTAATTAATAAAAGACCGCAGCATATCAAAGAATTCTCCACAGCTCCAAGCAAATCAAGCAAAACCTAGGATATTCTACTTTTCTCTATATTACATGAATTACTGTAATTGCAATGCTTAAATTAGTAAACTAGAAATAATCCCAAAACATAGAACATGGCATGGCCTGACTGAAAATATCATATTTATCTTCACTCGAGGCTAATGATATCATTGGCCTCTCATGAAGATAAATATGATATCTTCAGTCAGGCCATGTCATATCCCATATATATATGATTATATATATATATATATTATGGTAGCACGGTAGTGCTACCATAGTTAGGGTTGAGAAGCACTTTTAAGGTTAAATGGTCAAAGTTTGCATCTTAATAACTTTGCCACCATTCAACATATTTACCTGAAATTTGGTATGCATGATTGGGCATAGTAGATCTTGGGATCTGCCAAGCTATGTACTGGTCGGATATACGGCTGTGGAGTTATTAAGCGACAATCAATTGCACAATTATGCTTTTTTGAGATTTCTTTGCTCTCGCCTACAGGTTGCATGGTTTGGTGACTAGTCCACAAACTTCAGAGAACATGCAGCTGGGGTCCCTGATGTGCCTTTTGAAGATTTCATGAAAAAATATTGAACGGTTCAAAAGTTATTCAAAAAACAAGTTCCCCTTATAAGTCAATGGGAAAAGTTAACAAAATATTCAACACTTTCGCAAATGCACTTTTCAGTGTCTTAAATGGCCCTAGTAGTGTCACAAATCTGCCATTTTTTTTCAGTCGGTGATCATAAAAATGCTTTCGCATTTAAATTTGGGACCCTCTAGGGTTCACCTAGTCGAACCCTGAGGATGCTAGCCATGTCTTTATTTTGGGGTAAAACACCCCAAGAAATATGATTTTCAAATTTCTGAAACCAATAGTGTCACAAAGTTGTGTCACAGGCACAACACTTTCTAGGCAAAATTTTGAAATACCTGCAAGTGCGACACTACTTTTTCAGACTTGCCCAAAATGACAGGAATTCTTTGCCACCCTGCTGCGGAAGAATGATTTGGCATTTTGAGCTGAAATTTGGAGGGAATGCAGCCAACATCTCACAGATGTGTCTTTTGGTGGTTTGGTGAAAAAAATATTGCACGGTTGCCAAGTTACGGTACTCTGAAGTTGATGTTGTTTCCTATAGACTAACATGGTGGCATCCGCTGTGCCTTTTGGGGCTTGTATCTCGAAAACAGTGTGAGATACGCAGGGTGCATGTTGGGGTCATCAGTCCTAACTCTCACCCCACTCTCCTATACCTCTGCTTCATCACACATGTGATGGGGTAAGAGTTAGGGCCGACGACCCCAAAGTGCCCCCCGATGCCAGTTGGGGGGTGGGCTGGGGGTCCAAGGGGGCTTTCAACCCTAACACTGAATTTCCTCACTTTTGTCACTGTGGAACAACCATAACTAATGCATTAAACATAGTTTTTTGCCTCTAAAATTTATATATATAAATATATATATATATACACATATATATATATATATATATATATATATATATATATACACTTTGCAAAATACTTTGTTAATGCACCAGTTCAATGTGTGGTGCATAGCTCAGTGCTTGTATATACTTATGAGTTTGATTGTTACTTGCTTGATGTTTATGACTTAGACATTGGTTTTTCTCTGTCTCTGACCCTTAGTGGAATGCTTGGAAGGTGTAAGATTTAAGGCCCAGTGCGGAGAGTGCGAGAAGAGTGCCAGAGGAGGAGGCAGGGGAGGATGGTGGGAGATTTCCAAATGCTCAAAACTGAGCAGCGGAAGCACCGCAGCTAAGTAGGAGATGCAGAAGGAGCAATTCCCCACCCCTTGAACTACAGGCTATAGCCTTTTGAGTCAATGTGAGGTACATAGCTCAGTGCTTTTGTATACTTATTAGCTTGACTGTTACGTGTTTGATGTTTATGACTTAGACTTTGGCTTTTCTCTGTCTCCCGCACTCAGTGGAATGCTGGTATGGTGTAGGATTTAAGGCCCCAAAAGATTATTAATGCAGTGATTACCTCCTCCAACTTCAGAGTGTATGACCAGTAGCATGCAGGAGAGGAAAATTCCCTCTTGGGGGAACCTCCAAGGACCCATGGCTACTGACCTTCCATCTTCTGGGTATACTAAGAGGAGAATAATCCTAAATGTGGGCTTATGGTTCTGGTTCTGTCCAAGGAGTAAATCCAAACTTGCTGGTTGATGGGTCATACCTGTAAATTTGATGATGAGCAGGAAAGTCAATTCTGGAAGATGAAGGTTCCAGCAGATGAAGAGGGTTCCAATTCAGATGGATGACCAGATGAGAGAAGATGGTTAATCCATGTCCAAGATAGCTGTATGGGACTGAAGAGCATAATAAACTGAACATGAATATACATCAAGGGGGCAAAGTCTAGGGATGGTAGCATTAGGTATCATCTCTCTGACTGATAATTGGTGAAAATGCCTCTATGAAAGTCAGAAAGGAAGGTCCATCACAGAGCCCTGAAATGGCACTAACCAGGACTTTTACATATGTAGGTTAGGATGCTAGGCAGAACGCTTGAGATGTTATTTGTCAAAGGCTGACTAGCAGGTACAGGAGCATGAGTATCTGAAGAAGTGGCTAAATTGCAGGGAACAGACATGTGGTGTCGGAGGTACCATGCTAGTAGTATAGGACAAAATGGGAGCTTTCTGAGGTCCTGAGGGAGGCAGAGCTGAACCACGAGAATTCCATGTGAAATGACTGGATGAATTAATAGAATAGCCAGAGTGACTGGATGAGTTAATAAAATTGCCAGAGGGAACATCAATGGAGGTAGGCTGGTCAATGATATTCTCACAAGGAGTAGTGAAGAAGGAAGGTAGAAAAATGTCTGAAGACATCCAATGAATTCAGGTGTGCTCCATGGAGATGACCTGCATACACAACCTGTGCTGGAATGGGAAGGAAGCTAAATTGCAGCAGTGGAAGTGAATACATCGATGAAATAACAACTTACCACTAGAAATTATTATATTGGATAGTAATGCCTTTCAGCAGAGACTGGACAGATATATATTAGCAGGAGGTAGCTGGCCCGTCGGCGCAACGGTTGGATTTCCGCATGCGACGCCGGCGACCCAGGTTCGGGAATGGACCTGGATCGCTGGAGGGCCGGCCGGGGGGAGATGGATGGAGCATCCCATGGACTGCTCTCCTTCTCCGGGGGGAGGGTGGGGAAAGTGCCCGGAGCATTGGCAACCCCTGGCAGAGGCCAGGAAGTCGCACAGCTGCCGGGCGCTAGCACGCTTTAGGAGGCGGGCAGACGCTAGGCGTCATTGCACGACCCCGCCTCCTCGGAAAACCAGGAAAAAGAAGACAGCTGCCTGCCACCTTCCATGAAGCCTGCCACAGCTCCAATTAGCTCCTCAGGCCAGCCCTCCGACCTAATCCGATGACTGCGGCATGCACCGGGGAGTGCCGCAGCCTCGCCGTGGGGGGTAAGCCACGGGGCTTTCGGAGTGCTCGCGGCTGATGTGAGGAGTGGGAGCTCATGGTCCGTGACTGGGCCGATAATACCGGGTGGCAGGCAGCCCGGGAAGGATAAATAAAGAATTAAAAAAAAAAAAAATATTAGCAGGAGGTAATCTGAGGTATTTCTTGTAGGACAGAAGCATATATGGGCTGTGGTCCACTTGCTTCAATGCTCACCTTAGTATGTATGACCCTTAGTACAGTATATAAATAATGAAATAGGCCCATACAAAGGCTAGATGGAGCGTGGGCCCCCCATGTAAGTCCTTTGTAAGCAGAGTTCAGATGATTGTACTGTAGTGTAGGTCTCAAGCAGTCAGACTAAGGAAGGTGAGACTCCCACATGGGTCTGCCTTGTTGATGATGGAACTGCATTTGAGCAATGAGAAATTCCCCCTCATTGGGGAAAATTGGTTTTGGGATGGTGGAACCTCACGTGGGTCCACCATGGCCACAATGTTGCATAATCAGAGATAAGAAGGGTGAGACCCCCACCTGAGTCTGCCTGTAGATGATATGGAAGTTCATTTGAGCGATGAGTAATGTCCCATCATGTAACATGTTTGAATGGGATGGTGGAGCCCCATGTAGGTCCACAATCACTAAATTATTGAATAGACTGATGTAAGGAGGGTGAGACCCAGATGCGAGTCTGCCTATAGTGATATGGAAATATGTCAACTAATAAGTAAGGCCCCGTCATGGGGCATGTTCACTTGGAACAGAGGGACTCCCCCCAGGGGTCCATCATCACAATAGTATGACATGGTCTGTGATAAGAAATACAAGATCATTTGTTTGGGATGGCGGGACACCCCTGCAGGCCCACCATCACCATAGAATTGCACAGACTAAGTAAGAATTGCAAGACCCACCCATGGGGCTGCCTTAGTGAGGTGGAAAGATACTTTGAGCAATGAACATTGCCCCATTGTGGGCATGGTTGAAAGGGATGGTGGGACCCCCCCCTTTGGGTCCACTGTCACCATGACATTGCACTGTTCGAGTGAAGGATGGCAAGACCCTCACGTGAGTCTGCCATTTGTGAGAAAGAAATTAGTTTGAGCAATGAGTGATGCCCCATTGTGGGGCATGGCCAGTTGGGATGGCTGACCCCAACAATAGCTGGATGCTGAAACCAGGAAGTAGAAACAGACCAGTACACCTCAAGACTGTCCCAGATTGGAAGGTATATCCCTGATGTGCCTCAGAATATTTCCACATCACATTCTGCAAGTCAGCAATGGTTGTGTAGGGCTGGGCTTGCTGTCATTGGATAGCCATTGGATATTGTTGAAAAGTTTGAGGGCTCTCTGATTATGGCTGTTTGGTTTTCATTAACGCTTATATTAGTTTGCAGACTAATATTATTTTCCAGAGTAGCATAATTTCTTACTGAAATTGTTGTATCTACATGGCCCAAAATAAAATGTACACACAGCTGTAACTGATGAAAGAAATTAAATTAAGCCACCTGAATATGAAGCAGGTTAAAGGTAGTAGTAGGGACTAAAGAAGGCCAGTTCTAAGCACTAAAGTTTTGCACTCAAAAAGATTTTTAGTGAAGGGTAAGGACCACCAAGACACATTCCTACTGCATGAGGAATGACTCACTTGTCCCCACAGGTGTACATTCTGGCCAGTTTCTACCATCTCCCCCAAAATCAGCATGTACAATTGAACGGTGAGGATTGGAAGCATGAAAGAATGCCAGACAATGAAAGTACTGTTTGGTGATTGGCAGAAAGTGCCTGTAGCATAGATCCCCACAGTCAGGTACATTGCAGAGTGTGCCAATTATGTAAAAAGCTTGTCAGTCCCACAGTGTAGTTCGATAGGTAAGAGTGGTAGAGGGGTATGCAGTCCAGGGCGGCGAGCCAGGAAGGGTGGTGCAGCCACTGCAAATTCAAGAGTGAAGGAGAGCACAGGTCAGAAGTGCAGGCAAGGGGTGACAGCAAATGGAGGGCAGGCTGCAAGAAGCAGCAGGTAGCAGTGAGATGATCCAGGCAGATGAATCAGCCAGGAGCAGTTTTGGCTGCAGAACCAGAACAACAGTGGGAGCAATCCAACAGGGTGCTTGGTGGTGGTGTGGTGACCATCAGAGAGAAGAAGCACCCAAAAGAAGGAAAAGGAAGACGGGAGGAAAAAGAATGTATGGGACAGAAAGGCTGGGGTGGGGAGACAAATGAACAAAGGAGAGCACAATGAGGGGAAAGAAGGGGGGGAGATAACAAAGAGGGGAAACCAAAAGAGAGAAGCAAGAAGCAAGGCAAATGAAGGGGGGGGGGAGGTACAGAAAGCAAAATGAATAGGTGAAAGCCCACAGCTGACCAGCCATGCAGCCACTTTCAAAATGCTCAAAACCGAGCAGTGGAAGTACTGCCAGGCCACAGTCTTTCAATTAGGGTAATTCAATGCCACAACGGTAGGAAAATGTGGTGTTAGGGTTTCCAACACTAATGACCCACATCCACCACCACCCCCCAAGCAGTAAAAGGAAAAAAACATTAGGGTTTGGGTCTCCAGAGACTTGGCAAATCAGCAGTGGAGTCTTCCTTGGGGTTTGTCAACTGTAATGCCCACTCCATTCTATGAGCAAACAATGTCACATATGATCTTCTTTCTTCATACAGGGCCCACAAGGCCCTGCATGAAGAAAGCTACAGCAGATTGTGTTGGCAACCTGTGGTGAGACACACTTCTCTACCTTTGGAGAGTGTATCATTATTTATTTATTTATTGATTAATTGATTAAATTGTTTCACCAGGGAGACACACTGAACAAGTTGCTCGTCTCACAGTGCAACCTGGGGGTCGGGGCACAAGTGGATATAAGACAAACTATACATACAGTTTCAGTTACATACATGAGGAATTATTATGTACAGAGATTGAGCTACACTAACGATTAAGAACAGACTATATTTACAGTTTCAGTTACATACATGAGGATATTATTATGTACAGAGAGTGAGGTACACTAACTACAACCACTGTAGGAATGGTGTTACAATCTAAACATGTTTCTAGTACAATTAAACCATTAAAGTGCTGTAGGAAGAAAAGTAGGTGTAGCCATGGAAACCAGCTGGGGAAGGAGAAACAGTGAGGCAGGTGGAGTCAGGACATTATCGGTAGATACAATAACAAGGCCTGGATGAGTGAAATATTTGATTCTGGACTTTGGCGAGTTCAGGTATCAGCTCTGGCACTGTAGAGAGTAAAGGGATAAATAGAGGGGTGCATGTAATAGTGCAATATGGGGAGGGGTCTACCAATTAAGTGCTGGCAGAATAAAGGAATAGAATAGAAGAGAAGAGGCAGTGGCCTGGAGCTATACTTTGAGCTTTGTATTGGACGCTACAGGTTCGGGGGGAGGGGTGACCATTAGGGCTGACAACCCCCAAGGAAGACCCCACCACTGATTCACCAAGACCAGAGACCCACAAATATAATGTTTTTTCTTTTTCTGTTTGGGAGGGTGGGGGGGTTGTTAGGGTTGGAAATCCTAACACCTCATTTCTCTAATTTTGTGACATTGAGTTACCCCAACTGGTGCATTAGCAAAGTTTTTTGCAAAGAATTTCCTTTCCTTTTGGGATAGTGGGATTGTATCCTCATTCATGCCAGTCCTCTTGGGATTTGTGTGAACAGAAAAAGATGCCCTGCATGAAGAGAAGACCCCATCCACCTACAGAAGTGTAGAACCTGTAAATTTGGTGCAATGACAGATGTGAAAAATTCATGGGGCTGTCTGGTGGGCTGTGAAAATGCAGGGCCCTGTGCTCCCTGCACTTCAATGTGGCTACAGCTACAGATGAACAGGGCGAAGGGTGAATCTGTCAGCCAATTCACAGGGCCTTCTGCTACCTGGGGGGAACAGGTGCAGAGACCTATGCCAAGAAAACAGTTGTCTTCACTATATGGTATACCCAGGCCCATACAGAAAATCCTGCACCTTTTATTCCCTGGCTGGGGAGTGTTAATTAACAGCACTATCCCCCAACCTCACCCCATCCATATGGGTCACTGAGTTCACCCTCAAACTCATCTCACCAGCACTAGATCACAACGCATACCACTGGGGTCAAGAGTGGCATTACACACAAGGTCTGTTAACAATTATAGTTTTTTTTTTCAATTTTAATCCCAAATTTTCAAAATACTTGTTTTACGATTAGTCTTATAAACACAACATGTACCATTTATACTGTACTTGATAAAATGTTCATTTTGCACAAGAAGCAAAAAACACATCTCATCCAGGAGTTTAAAAATGACACATGTCCCATTTATGAGGTGCTGTGGAAAAATTGCTATGTTGACATTGTAATCAAAATAGTGAAAATTAGCAAAGTTATGAGTGAACGTTGAAATACTGCAACATTCACTAATAACCTGGATATTTTACTGTATTTGTACACCACATTGTCAGCATAACCTTCTTATTACCCCACCTTTTGATACCAGTAGTGAACATTTTCAAATCATTGCCAAAACATCATTTTGCAGCATCAAACAAAAACATATTTTGGCCAGGAGATGAAGAATGACAGCTGTCACATTCATGAGGTCATATAAAAAATGGCTATGTTGAAAATTTGGGGCTAAAATATTTAAAATTGCCAAAGTTATGAGTGACTGCAGTAAAATTCCAGTGTATGCGCATAACTTTGCCATTTTTACATTTTGACCCACATATTTTAACATAGGCTTCTTATGACTCCACCTTATGAAAAAGGACAGTGAAAATTTTCAAATGCCGCCTGAAAGATGATTTCTCTGAACAACCACAAAATCACCTTTTGGGACAGATTTGTGTTATTCCACCACCATTGTTCATGAGATGGGGTCCCCACAAAGACCACAATGAACATTTGGACTCAGAATATGCATAAATGGCAAATGTATGCATCAAAGTTGAAAACCCTATTGAAATACATTGAACTGCACTTACCTTAGTTTTTAGGGTTGCATGAGTGTCATCCTACAGGCATTTTGAGATCACTAGAAGAGACAGAGAGAGAGAGAGAGACAGAGACAGGACTGACAGGATACAATGACTGTGTTCTTCCCCTGAGTGTTTTGGAGTGGATGTACATCAGTGCTTTGGTCCAGGTTTATTTTATTATTTATTTATTTATTTATTCTAAGATTACAAATACCTTTGAACCGAGGCTCTTTTACAAAGGTTCCACGTCATTGGTACAATTGAGACAAACATAAGCAAAGATAACAGTTTATAAAATTAAAAAAAAACAGTCTTGGACAGGAAAAAAGAACAATGAGGTGAAACTTTGGGGAGGGAAAAGGGAAAGGAGAAGGGTGAAATCAGGGAGACTAAGTGGGTGGGAGAAAAGGGGAGGTAGGTGGGGGAACAGAAAGAGAAGAGGTGGAAGGCAGGTAAGAATAGAGGTAGTGCAACTGGGTGGCATTTGTCATGGGCCAGCAGGGGAGGTGAAGATGGGGGGGTGCTGGCAAAGTGCAGGAGTAGATGTGGATCCAAAAGGGCATCTTCAGCTATGGAACCAAAAGACATGTTTAGCCACAACAGTCATAGAGGTTGGAGGCAGTGAGTGTTAGGCGGAGCCCAGTCTTAAAAGTGCTGCATGATAGTGAGGATGAGATGTCGCTGGGAAGACCGTTGTACCAACTAGTGGCCCAGTAAGCAAAGGATCTTTGGCCTTGTATTGTGCAGCAATGCGGGATTTGCAGAAGCTGAAGTTTCGATACCCTGGTATGGCGGGTATGGATTCTCGGCTGTATGAGGGCACAGACTCCAGGGGGGGCAAGACCCAGCAAGATTGTCTTAGTAGTAATACAAGTTTGGTGTTTTATTCAATTGGCAAGATTCAACCATTCAGTTTGAGAATAGAGGTCACAGGTGTGAGTTAGACGTTGAGAGTCAGTGACTAGTCGACAGGCTTTGTTGAGGGCTGTGGATACACGTTTGAGTGTGGTGGTTGTAGCTGAGCCATAAATGATAATGTCATAATCAATGATGGATATGATGGAGCTCTGGACAGTGACAGTGCTTCGGGTGTCAGGTGTTTCCTATGATGGAATAGCAGGCCTAGCCAGGAGTTAGCGGCTTTGGCGATGGTCGATGTGGGCAGTGTAGGAGAGGTGAGGGTCAAGGATGATCCCGAGGTATTTAAAGTTTTTGACCTGTTCCAGTGCGGCACCTTGTCTGGTGATAACGGAGAGTTGGAAGTGCTTATGTTTATTATGGGAGCTGCTGAATATCATGGCCTTGGTTTTTTTTTGATTAAGGATCAGTTTGTGCTTTGTGAACCAATTCTCAACCAAGGAGAAGCTGAGTTGGAGATTTTCTTGCAATTTCTTAGGGTTCTGATGTGTGGCAAGGATTACTGCATCATTGGCATACAGGGTGATACGTTCAGTGCAGGAGTTCGGTAGGGTGTTAAGGAACAGGCTGAAGATTAGGGGGCCCAGTATTGAACCCTGGGGGACTCCAGAGAGGACAGGTTTGGAATCAGAGTGCACTTCCCTGATTTTTACACACTGGGAGCGGTTTTCAAGATGGCTTTTGAACCAAGAGATTGAATCATTGGAGAGACCAGCATTTTTTAGTGGGCTCATCAGGAGGGAGTGGTGGGCAGTATCAAAGGCTTTGGTCAGGTTGATGAAAATAGCACCAGTTAGTTGTCTATTGTTGAGGGAGCTGTGAATGGAGCCAGTGAATTTGAGTAAGGAAGAGGATGTACTATGACCTTTTCTAAAGCCATGTTGCTGTTTACAGGGAATATTATAATTGTCCAGATGCTCGGTAAGTCGGTCCACTTCTATACGTTCCAATGCCTTCGATAGGGGAAGCAGAATGGAGATAGGGCAGAAGTTCGCATGGTCAGTCTTATCACCACTTTTGTGAATTGGGGTAACAGTGGCCATTTTCCATTATCTCATTTAAAGCTGTGGTCTGTTTCTGTCTGTCTTCTCCTTCATTTCCTGTCAGCCTGTCTGCACTACATTTGGACTCTTATTTCATTGCTATCTCTCTCTCTCTCTCTCTCTCTCTCTCAGCACTATATCTGGATTCTTATTTCATTGCTCTCTCTCTCTCTTTCTCTTTGCAGCCTGCCAGCCAGAGCTAAACACATTCATGAACAGGAGTTACTCATTTTTGCATGAATGACAAAATACATTTTCTCAAAGTGTGGAGTTTGCTGTTTGAAAAGCGACACTTACTCTTGGCACCCCACCCCCCCGAGCAACAGAGCCAATGAGAGAATCCTTCTTGCCCTCTCATTTACATGAAGCATTTGCAACATTGTGTTACTGTGAAAAAAGGAATCATTTTAAACTGCTTCTTTCTTTTCAAGTCAGCCAGCTATTACTTCCCTGTCTCAGATATCAGTCTCTGGTTTATTTAACTTAGTGAAGCCGCATTAAAACTGATAAATTAGCTACAGCTTGGTGACTGGAGATTCAGACTGGATACTGAAGTATTTTCAATTTCACATGCCTGTCTCCCTGAGCATAGCTGTTTAATTACTCGCATTCCCAAGCCCCTGCTGCTCTCAAGTTGCATGGGTCTGTTATTTAGTGTGAACTACCTATCTCATCTCTTACTGCAAATGTCATATTACTTCACTGCAAGAAAACAGACAATTTAGATCTATAGGTTGTGAGTTCTGATCACTTTTTATTATTTAGCGTAAATATTTCATGAGACATTGTTTCTTGGTTGCGATATCTTTGATAAAATAAATTGTACATAAAAAGAATGGATTAGAGGGATATAAACTATTCTGGATTTAGAATGGATTTGATTGACATAACAGCTTCTGGGTTTACAAAGCATTTCTAATAAAATATGGGTATTGTCATCATCGTTCTAGATCAAGAGCAAAATAAAGTTTACCTTCTGGAATGATGTTGGGAATCTTTAAAAATGTTACTGTCACTAGGGCAGAAGCAACGAGATGAGGAACAGATTGTTTCTGTAATCATGTACCTGGAAGCTAGCATCATCCAGTGGCGGTGTGTTATCTTGTTTCCGGCAGAATACTCTGACCTTTATGAAGCGATCTCCATGGAAACGTAAAGCTGGAGAAAGTCTTTACTTCACAAAGCGACCAGGGACTCATGTTCATTTTCATTCCTTCTCAGTAGTGTGAATACAACCTTTGCGAGTTCAGTCTCTTTTGCAGTATACTGTAGCTTTAACACCACTAGAGGGAGATATAACACAGTAGCACTTCTCTAACCTGTGCTACACAACCAAAACAGTGGCTAAATGTATCAGGCTCCTATCTACGAAGGATTGTACTATATTATCTTCTAAGTATGCACTTTCTGTTGCCTTCTAATTACACCTTTGAGTATCCACATGTCATAGAGATTATCCTGTGGGTGGCCACTAGTTTCTATTCGCAAAGGACTTACAAGAATGAATCTTGGCTATGCAGGATTCCTCATCTTACTGAGAGCTAACTGATTGCTAAATGAAAACACTTTGCTTTGGTTATTTTTTAGTGTTGGAAATCCAATTAATAATCACTCTTTGTTTGAGAACTTGTGACTGTCTGTTCTTCCTCATACAGCATAAGACAAGACTATATCTCATTATTATTGTCAGGGTCCTAGGATCTAAGAATGGTTTGGTATGGTTCCCTGTTTATGTTTACCTCTAGCTACCAGTGTCACTGGAATGACTAAAATTCTTTCTGTAGAAAAATGCAGTTATGGCTTGAACTGCCTTACTTTCTGTTTAGAGGATGGGAATAATTTTTACTTTTAGGCTGTGCCTATTTGATTTTGACTTAATACTACAGTTTCAGTAACTATGGACACATGATACAGAATTATCTATCAAAAGTCACAGAGCCTGTGGCTCTTAACATTGTTTTCCTCTATTTTTTTATTACTTTTTTATTGTTTTTTCTTTTAAGGTGAAGTTAGCCTTTTAGTGATCACAAGGTTGCCTTTAATTACCTCAACTCTAGTTAGAGAGTTGTATATGTCAGTCATATGTCCACAGTTAAGTTGTTCTACCCTGATATTACTGAACCTTTGTTTCATTTCAATCCAGTTAATATATGAAACAACTACTAAGAGGTCACTATTGTTTATAAGGGTTTGTTTTTTGCTATCTGTATTTGAAAATGGTTTTAAAACATTTATAGTTAGATAAGGGGAGTTTAAATTGGGGGCTGGAGAGAAAGGGGGAGAAATGATGTGGTGTGATGCACTGTATGAAGCGATGTGATAAGGGTAGGGGTGGGCTGGGGACTGGGGATTTGGGCTTACAGTTAAATAGAGATGGGAATATGGATTTTGGGTTATGGGGGAGAAAGGTTAGAGGGGCAACACAGAGACACATCAGACAGATGGGCAAACAATTTCTGAAACATAACCCCACAGTGAAGAGCATTCCCTGAAACATTTAGCTTCTATGGCTAGGGCATTGAAACTTTGTACTTGGAATGTTAAAGGGCTCAGAATAAGATCAAACAATATAACATTTTAAAACACCTGAATCTTCTGAAGGCTGATATTATATTTATACAAGAATCCCATTTGCTTAATTCAGAAGCTGTCAAATTAAGAAAGCAACAGATAGGGCAATTTTATTCTGCTGAAGGCACTACACAAAGCCGTGGTGTCATGATCTTAATAAATAGGTCCATTCCATTTTCTTCCATTCAAACCCTTGCTGATCCTCAGGGTAGATACATGCTAGTGAAAGGGAAATTACATACAGCAGAGGTTATACTAGGGAGTGTGTATGGTCCTAATACTGACTCTCCTGAGTTTTTTATGCAGTTCCTCAATGTTCTGATACCCTTCCTATCAATCCCAATTATTATAGGGGAGACTTAAATTTAACCTTTGACCCAAACATGGATCACTCGGAAAATCTCCGTAAGGGGCTCTCCCCAGCACAAAGAGCATTCCGGGAACTACTAGATCAATCAGGTTTATATGATATCTGGAGTGTCCTTTCACCCCTTGGAAAGAGAATACACTTTCACCTCCCCAGTACATAAAATCCTCTTCCCAAATTGATTACTTGCTTATCTCCAAAGCACTTATTCTAGGGGTGTTGGACTCCTCTATACATCCAGAGCTACACTCTGACCACTCCCTAGTCTCCTGTCTGATTTCCTTTTCATCTCTCCCCAACAAAGGAGGGCGTTGAAAGCTCAGCTATCAACTCTTAAAAGACTCAGGAACTGTCAAATACATATCACAGCAAATTATTCAATTTGTCTCATTCAATGCTAACTCTACAGGTAAACCAGACATTGAGTGGTGTGCATAGAAAGCTTAGTTAAGAGGGCTTTTTATTGGACTAGCTTCTAAATGAAAGAAAAAACCAAAAGAACAGATTCAGTCTCTTATATCCCAAATCCGCGAAAAAGAGAATAAGTTTAGCTCTCAATCTACTGAACAGTACAGGCAGAGCTTGATGAAATTAAAAGATTCATATTTAGAATTACTGAGAGAAAAAGCAGAATTCGCTATTTTAAAGACTGAAGCCTCCTACTCAGATCAAGGAGAGAAAGCAGGTCAACTGCTTGCCCTCAGACTCAAACAGCAAGAGTCTTTGAGGCTAATTGCAGCCATCTGCTCTCAGGAAGGGGATGCTTTGAAGATCTTCAGTAGGCATAGTATCTGGTTCAGAGATTATTATAATAAACTGTATGGTCTCATGGATAACCCCCATTCTATACCTCAAATGGACTCCTAGTTAGCTGAATCCCACCTGCCTTCACTGTTGGAATCACAGAAAAGGCTATTAACATCCCCTTTATCTTCTGCAGAATTAGCCAGAGTAATTAATGATCTCCTCTCAGCTAAAACACTGGGGCCAGATGGCTTTTCCCCTAACTTTTATAAAACTTTTGCACAACAGCTTATCCTGATACTCCTCCCACTCTATCAACATACCTTTTCTTGACCTGAGTCTGATAAATCCCTGTTTGAAGCCCTAATTGTACTTTTGTCCAAACCAGGTAAATCCCCAAATTTGGTATCAAGTTACAGACCAATCTCACTTCTTAATCAAGATATCAAAATACTGACTAAAATTCTGGCCGACAGGGTTAGCAATGTTCTTCTGGACCTTATAGGACCAGAACAGGTAGGCTTCATGAGATGTAGGTCCTCAATTGATCACCTACGTACTCTTGCTCACGTCTTCTCAGCATCCAGGGATGCCGCTTTCCAGACAGTTCTGGTCTCCCTGGATGCCAAGAAGACCTTTGACAGAGTCAACTGGATCTATGTGATACACACCCTGAATGCATTTGGCTTCCCTCCAGAGTTGCAAACATTGATCAGTGCGCTTTACAAAACTCCGACTGCTCGAATTACCAGTAATGGGGCAATATCTGAATCTTTCCTTCTGCATGCCGGAACAAGGCAAGGATGCCCTCTGCCCCCACTTCTTTTTAATATCTATTTAGAACCCCTTATACGCAGGCTGATGGATTCTAAGGAGGTGCAAGGCATATCTATTCAGGACCAGATCGTTAAAGTTTAAGCCTATGCAGATGACCTGCTTCTCCAGCTGTCTCATCCAGCTAGCTCTATACCACTGATGTTGGCAATTATTAAAGATTTTAGTAACATGTTCAACTACAAATTGAACATAGAGAAAACTGTGGTATTTCCCCTCAACTACAGAGTTTTGAAACACACCATCTCTGCTTTGGGATTTACCTGGAAATCAGATTCCCTGAGATACCTGGGGATTGAACTTACTAGAAGCATGAACAAACTCATAAAATTAAACCTGGACCCCTTAGTGGCCTCAATCAGTCAGAACCTCAAAAGATGGTCCCTACTGCCCATTACTATTTGGGGAAGATCAGCATAATAAAGATGAATGTCTTTCCTTGTCTTTTTTATCAGCTTAATCTCCTGAACATTTGGGTCCACCTGGTGTGGTTTAAGAATATTCACCACTGAATTGCTGATTTTATCTGGACCGATAAGAAACCCCAGATAGCATACCACAAACTAGCTGCACCTAAAACAAAAGGTGGGCTATGCCTACCACACATTGAACTGTATTACTGGGTCAGGCATGCTGCCAAATATCTCAGATGGCTATCTGTTGAAAATCCTTTGGCCCCTTTGCCTTTCTTACCGGTCTGTCTTAAAATAGAATCCACTCTTATACAGACACAAGGCACAAGGTCTCTCCCTTTCAGCCTTATTATACACCATGACCAGCTCTCTCCCCTTCCCTTTAAAACTCTCCCCTATAGCAGTGTCTATCAGGGTCCATTCACAATGCTGCACCTTCTTAAAATACAAGCATACATGGGACACATCTCAAACTTTGTGGGGAAATCCTAATCTCAAAATTGAGGGCAAACCTCTTCAGTTGAGGTGGATTCCCGAATTAGGAGACTGTTCCCTTACATATTTTGTTAAGGAAGACTTGCTTTGGCTTTCCTCTTTAGAAATCTTGGACAAAGCCAATATCCTGAAATCCTATATTTTTAAGGTGTTCCAATTACGTCACCTGTTAGTAAAAGTGTTTGGACTCACTCCACCTCAACCCCCAAAATGATCTTTTCAAGGAGACTTAAGCCTTTTTAGCAGGCTTCCCTCAAGCAGTATCTAAAACATATAGTATTATATATGATTGGATTTGCTCAGATAGTTTCGGCCCGCCACACTACTGGTCCTCTCTTTTCCCTGATCAAGACACTATCTGGCCTTCCCTATGTCAAAATTGCCATAAATTCATTACACAAGACAGGTTTTGACTTATGCAATTCAACATTTTACATAATCTCTATTATTCCTCTCAAAAAATGGCTAAGCTGGGTATGATTCTATCCTCAACTTACACTGGATGCCTTCAGGATGATGGTGACTTACTTCATATTTTCTGGGCATGCCCAAAAGTAGCCCCCCTCTGGAATAGTATTAGACAACGTGCAGATCCACTTCTAGGTTTAGTGGATGTATTTACAGCAGTAATCTGTTTATTAGGGGAATTTTCCACCATCCTGGTGTTAAACCGGAGATACTACATAGCCTTAATTGCCATGTCAGTTAAAAAATTAGTTCTGAGACATTGGAAAGACACTGCAGAAATTTCATATGCTGAATGGCTCCAAGAACTCCTAGCAAACCTTATAACGGAAAAGGCTATAGGCAGTCTACATAATAGGTTCAAGAAATTCAATAAGATCTGGGGTCCCTTGCAAGCTTTTTATTCCCTTCAAGAGATTACAAATGTCACCTCATTCTCAATTTGATTTTGTATAGATAAGTGCTCTGTGTGGGTTAGTTGGGAAGGGGAGGGAGGAAGGGAGGGAGGGGGAATGGGGGTGTGGGGAGGGTAGATCAACAGATTTCAGAATGTATGACTTGTAAACTTTCTGTATAACATGGATCTCCTTCCTGTAATTCAAAATGTCTAATAAACTTTGAAATGGAAAAAAAAAAGAATACTCTGACCTGATGGTAGACAGTACTTAGAGGCCAGTGTTGCAGTCTATTAGTTTTATTATCCTGTACAAGTACAAAACAGCTTACCTAGAAACAGCAGGGAGTTCAGTACCTCTCCAAACACCTGGGTGATCATGCAGAAAACTCAGTGAACTAAGAACTTACATCCTGTTATATACTTGCGATAAGAAAGTCCATTACCTAAGTAACGTCTCATCTGTAGAGCAGTGCTTGGCTCTTACTGGTGGATTAGGTGAGTGTCTGATAACCAAAAGCATAACTTTTCACATGTACACATAGATAAGCAATATTGCTGACTAACACTACTTTGGGGGTAACAATACAGCTTATCAGTAGATACTGTATTTGCTAAGCTTTGCATATTAGCTGTTGTCAGTAGGTGGCATACTAACACCACAAATAAAAACACTACATCATAATGCTATGTTCTGTTATACTGTGAACTGAAAGCAGTCTCCATGAGGGTTATTGGGGCATGTAGGTCTACAGGTGCACAGAGCCAAAAGCTGTGGTATTCATATCCCACCGAAGCCTCTGACAATCTCTTGACTTTCCTGTGCTTCACTCATTCTCACAACCCCACCTGTAAAATAGGGTTACAGCAGATCTAGCACTGAAATTCAGATGCTTGTCCATTGGGCTGTCTTGACAGACAGCTTACCATGAGCTGTAGCCCCCCCCCCAGTGAATGCAATGTACTGAAAGATAAATCCTAGAACAAAGACATTTCCTATAACCAAATCAGTTCCATGTCATAATAGTGATTGCAAAACAGTGACTGCTATTATGAAGAGTGTATATCGACGAAAAGCAAATTGGCAATATATATACTTTCAGGCAACCCGACATCTGGATAACTAAAAAGTGTTTTTGTGGGGCAGCTGTGCCTCCTCCACACCCTCCTGAAATTAGATTCTCAACTCCAGGGGAGGGTGCATGTCGGAGAGGGGTCAAAATTTGGATTCTGTGAAAAAATTCAGTCCTGCTGCTATAGGCAGTGGCAAAATTTCCACGCTCCTGGCCCCAAACCTGCTGCACTAGAGCTAGCCACCCACACCACCACACCACACAGCTAGCTCAGCTGGAGCAGGCACACCAGTCCTCTAAAACCGCTTCCATGTTCCTCCCCTTCCCCTCGCTATCCCCCCCTTCTGGTCACCCTTTCCTACGCTCGGTTTTGCATAGGATCACTACCCTTGCAGGGTAGCCCACGGGGGAATTGCTGAAAATGTCACAGTTTTGACAGTCACCCATATTCAGTCACTGTCCTCACTGGATACCAACCAAACCTGCAAGAAATTGCAATGGTGGTTGCAAATGTATCCAAGAAAATTATTTATTTTATTTTTCAGTACACTAGGGCTCTGTTAGAACAATATCACAACTTTTCTATTCAAACCTGGTGTAAATAAGACATACAGGCATCACAAGCTGTTGCAAGGTGTTGTTAGAGGAAAATAAATATTTAAATGTGCTAAATCTGCATTTGGTAAGATACTAGTACTGTACTGAGGGGATATGGTGTTCAATCCCTCCCTAGCCTATAACAGCCACTTGGCTTCCTTTTGATTCACTTACCCCCAGCTGTATAAAATTACTTTGAAGCAGATCCCACACTGAAAATGAGATGCTTCTCGGTTGGGTTTTATTGACAGGAAGCTCAGCTGGTGCTGCCGGGTGCCCCCTTATTGACATACTGTACCTGCATGGCAGTACCTCCTCCATACCATCTCATTTACTCCATGCGGGGGGGGGGGAGAGGATATGAGGATCTGTTCATATGATCAAATGCTGAATTTCTGCATAAATCACATTTAAACCTACCTGATGACTGCACTAGCACAGCTGCCCAAACTTGGGCCTGCTTTCCGGAATCTACGGACCACTGAGATCTTACAATTCTTTTTTATTCTTTGCTAACCGGATAAGACCCACTGGGCACAAGGCCCATATACAGGAGTGACCGGGAAGCACACGGAGGTTAAGTATCTTGCTTAGGGTCACACAGTATTCAAGAGGAGGTTGCGGGTATCAAACCCAGATCTGCTGAATGTACCAAGCTCATTCATAAGTCATTGCTGGAAGCTCCAGCCTATTCTGCATATACTGCACTGAAAATGAGATGCTACTTGGTTGGGCTGTTTACTGTTAAGACAATCAGATATTTCAGATTAATTCAGCACAGTGAGGGGCCACATGAAAAATTCCTTGGATACACGAGCCCTGAAAATAATTTGCTTCCTTATTCCTGCAGCTCACACGATGGACCTGGCACTAGAAAGGCTGTTTCGAGAGTAAAATTAATACTCAAATGTGATAAAACTTCCTTTGATAAGGTGCTAGTATTGTATCTTGGAGGTACACTGTTCAAATCCCACCCCAGCCACTGACAGTCACTTGACTTCCCAAGTGCTCCACTCATCCCTAGTTGTAGAACTGGGTCGAAGCTGATCCCACACTGAAAATGAGGCACTTCTCAAATGGGCTGTTTTAACAGGCAGCTAAGCCAGTGCTGCAATATGGTCCCCCTAACGTGGTGACAGACCTCCCATGTCAATGTACTGAAAGACAAGCACTAGCATTTTGTCAATAGTTTATTGGATACAGTTTCAATTTGCTGATAACCAAACTTACATGGAAGTGCAGTGATGGTTCCAAATGTATCAAAGAAACCAGCAACAAACTGCATTGTTTTTCCACATATATTTCAGTACAGTGGGGTTCTGTTGAAATAATAGCTCAACTTTTCTACTCAGACCTGGTGTAAACAAGACATTCAGGAATCACTGACTGTAGAAAGGTTGTTTGATAGTGTAAAATATCAAAATGGGCTACAACTACCTTTCATAAAGTGATATGGTGTTCAAATACCAAAACAGCCACTGACAATCACTTAATTTCCCTGTACTTCACTGACCCTCAACTGTAAAACTGGATGAAAGCAGATCCCACACTGAACAAATTCTGGTCAGAGCCAACACAACTGCATCATCGCTATAAGGGATTGACATAAAGAGTGTGGATGTAACTCAGTGATGAAGGGGGATGAAGGAGGGTAGGAGATCTGCCAGAGACTGGAATTACTTCACTACAATAATACAGACAATTAAGGTTTACAGGTTTTGAGTTCTGATCACTTTTTATTATTTAGCTCAGATATTTTATGAGACATTGTTTCTTGGTTGTGATGTCTTTGGTAAAATAAATTGTGGTAGCACCCCATGTAGAGCACTTATTATTGAGAGCTGCACATTTGAGTGACCCAATAATAGCGCTCTACATGAGATCAAGTGGTGCAGTGCCTTGCTATAGCCTGTATAGCGAGTACAGCAAGGATCTGTAGTCACTATACAGGGTATAGCATCCTTTGTGACTGATTCCCACTGAGCTGCTTGCATAGCATAGTGGTGTACACCACTGCTTGTGATGCAAGCAGACCCGGCTACAGGCAGGACATTTTTTTTTTTACAATTTGGTAACTTGCCCCATGGTCCGCAGCCCCCTCAGAGTTGGTTATTTAAGTTTGGGGGGTGCGGGGGGGGCACGGGGGCATAGCCCCCCACATAAAAAACAGATTCCTGTGTGATTTAGTTAAGTATTGTACCGACTGTTGCTATTTGCAACAGTCGGTACAAAATCTGTCACCCTTTTGACTATGGGCTCAAGTTTGCTCACTCTATGTGATAGGCGGTCATTGAGACTCACCTTTATCACATAAAACCATAAATTGTACCTAAAAAGACTAGATTGGAGAGAGGAATAATCTATTCTAGATTTAGAATGGATTGGATTGACATAACATCTTCCAGATTTACAAAGCGCTACTCATATAATTTGGGTATTGTCATCAACCCTCTAGATCAAGAGCAAAACTATATTTACATTCTGGAATGATGTTAGAAATCTTTAACAATTTTACTGCCACTAGGGCACAACCAATGAGATCAGGAACAGGTTGTTTCTGAAATCAGGCACTTGGAAGATGACATTGTTCAGTGGTGGTGCACAGAGCCAAAAGCTGTGGTGTTCAAATCCCACCACAGCATCTGACAGTCACTGGACTTCCCTGTGCTTCACTCATTCCACCATCCCGACCTACAAAACAGGATTACAGCATATCCAGCACTAAAATTGTGACCCTTCTCCATTGAGTTGTCTTGACAGACAGCTTAGCCAGAGCTGTAGCCCCCCCCCCAGTGAATGCAGTGTACTGAAAGATAAATGCTAGAACAAAGAACTTTCCTATAACCAAACCTACATGAAAATGCAGTGGTGGTTGCAAATGTATCCAAGAAAATTGTTCTTTCTTTTATAATTCAGCATATAAGGGCTCTGTTGGAACAATGTCACAACTTTTCTACTCAAACCTGTTGTAAGCAAGACATATAGGAATCACAAGCTATAGAAAGTTTTTTTAGAGGAACATATATATTTAAATGTACTAAATCTGCCTTTGGGAAGATGCTAGTACTGTACTGAAGAGAAATAGTCTTTGATCCCACCTCAGTCAATGACAGCCACTTGAGTTCCTTATGATTCACTTACTCCCAGCTGTAAAATTACTTTGAAACAGAGCCTGCCCTGAAAATGAGATGCATCTTGGTTGGGTTTATTGACAGGCAGCTCAGCTGGTGCTGCCCGGTGCCCTTCATGGTGACATACTGTACCTGCATGACAGCACCTCCCCCATACCATCTCATTCACTCCATGCGGGGAAGGGGATGTGGTGACCTGTTCATATGATCAAATGCTGCTTTTCTGCATAAATCACATTTAAACCCACCTGATGACTGCACTAGCACAGCTGCCTGAACTTAGGTCTGATTTCCAGAGTCTAGGAACTGCTGAGATCTTACAAATATGTGTTTTTATTCTTTGCAAACTGGGTAAGACCCACTGGGCACAAGGCCCATTTACAGGAGTGACCAGTAAGCACAGGGAGGTTAAGTGACTTGCTCAGGATAACACAGTATGTAAGTGGATGTTGTGGGTATCAAACCCCGATCTGCTGAATGTACCAAGCTCACTCATAATTGCTGCTGGACGCTCCAGCCTATTCTGCAGATACTGCACTAAAAATGAGATGCTTCTTGGTTGGGTTGTTTACTGCTAAGAGAGATATTTCAGAGTAATCAAGCAAAGTGAGGGGCCACATAAGAAAGACCTTGGATACACAACCCCTGAAATCAATTTGATTCCTTACTCCTGCAGCTCACATGCTGGATCTGGCACTAGAAAGACTGTTTTGAAAGTAACATGAATACTCAAATGTGATAAAATTTTGATAAAGTGCTAGTATTGTATCTAGGAGGTACACTGTTCGAATCCCACCCTAGCCACTGACAGTCACTTGACTTCCCAAGTGCTCCACTCATCCCCAGCTGTAGAACTGGGTCAAAACTGATCCCACACTGAAAATGAGACACTTCTGAAATGAGTTGTTTTGACAGGCAGCTTAGCCAGTGCTGCATGATGCCCTCCAACATGGTGACAGACCCACGTGTCAATTTACTGAAGGACAAGCGCTAGCATTTTGTCAATAGTTTATTGGATACAGTTTCTATTTTCTGATAACCAAGCTTGCATGGAAATGCAGTGATGGCTCCAGATGTATCAAAGAAACCAGCAACAAACTGCGTTATTTTTCCATATATATTTCAGTACAGTGGGGTTCTGTTGGAACAATAGAACAACTTTTCTACTCAGACCTGGTATAAACAAGAGATTTAGGAATCACAGACTGTAGAAAGTTTTTTTTGTTTGGGTAAAATACCAAAATGGGTTACAACTACCTTTCATAAAGTGGAAGTATTGAACCTAGGAGATATGGTGTTTGAATACCAACACAGTCACTGACAATCACTTAATTTCCCTGTACTTCACTCACCCTCAACTGTAAAACTGACTAAAAGCAGATCCCACACTGAACAAATTCTGGTCAGAGGCAACACAACTGCATCAGCTCTATAAGGGGCTGACACAAAGAGTGTGGATGTAACTGAGTGATGGAAGGGGATGGGAGATTTGCCAGAGACTGGAATTGCGGGGTTCAATTGCTATATCAATGACATGATTTGTTTGCTTGTGAAGGAGCCCTCTGGGAGGAAAAAAATGGAAAAACTCCATCACTCAGTTACTTTCACACTCTTTCTCTCTGTCCCTTAGTGTTACTGCAGCCACGCTGGCTCCGACCAGAGTTTGTTTATATTGCAGTTGGCAGTTCCAGCAGCAAGATGTGTCTTCCATGTGAGAGTGGATCATCACACTGTGACCTGTTCAGATAAGTGAGGATGTGTGGGGGTGTAATGAGGGGGGGTTGTGGGTGCTGAGTGGGAGGTGGGGGGGGATCAGATCAGTGAGGGGCCATTTTGTTGTTGTTGCAGGGAAACAATAGAAAAGAAAAAACATCAATGGACAGTTTTCTGTATTTCAGATCATGACAGCAATTGGAGGATGGGGGTGCCACTAGACACCAGGGAAAGAAAGATCTGATGTGGACAGCGATTTGAGGGTGGGGTGCCACTAGATGATTTGTATCATGTGTATAGAGCATTCAAGGATGAGCTCACATGGGAATTATCTAGTTTGTGTAAAAATTAAAGTTATAAGGAAACAAGATCACATGGGAAGCAGTTCAAAGGGGAAATATGTAAAACCACCAAGAGACAGCAGTGGTTTAGTCAGAGAGTGGTTGGCATTTGGAATTCTGTTCCTGATAAGGTGGTTTCATGTAACATAATGAATGAATTTAAAACTGAACTAGATGACTACATGGGAACTGGCAAATTAACATCCTTCCACTGATCAGTGGCAAGTCAATAAAGGGCTTGTGCCCAACGCCTTGTACAGTAGTAGTCACAGACACTGTAAGCTATTTCCCAAAATTTCTGTGATATTTCCAGAAATATCTAATGCTTTTTGCATTTAAACAGTAGGGGCAGCAGAAAGAAACTCTTCAGAAATTTCAAAAAATATTTGTAAATAGCTTGTAATGTCTTTGGCCACCACTGTATCTGACTATAAAGCTATGGAACAACAGGAAAATATATATTAAGTACGGGGGATAGCAATCAGATGGTGGTGGCACCACTAGACACCAGGGAAATATAAATTAAGTACATGGACAGCAATCAGAGGATAGGGTGCCACTAGACACCAGGGAAAGATAAGTGAAGTACACAGACAGCAATTGGAGGATGGGGGTGCTACTAGGCACCAGGGAAAGATAAATGAATTATGAGGATGGCAACTGGATGGTGGGGGTGCCACTAGACACCATGGAAATATAAACGGATTACGAGGATTGCAATTGGAGGGTGAGGGGTGCCACTAGACACCAGGGAAATGCAAATATATTAGGAGGATGGCTATCATAGGGTAGGGGGTGCCAGTAGACACCAGGGCAACATTACACAGAAAGGGCTGGGAAGAGGGGGTGCTACTTGACACCAGGGAAGTGGCATCTCACTGCTCTCACTGGAGCCCACAGCATGAGTTCCAGCTTTGGCTGCAGAAGTCAAGAAAGTCCCACTGTTATCATATGGCCCTATGAACAAAGCCTATGCGCCATGTAGACAGAGTGTGTAGGCATAAATATGTGAGAATGCCATGCAGCAGTGTCACACGGACCCCCATGTCATTCACAACTGGTGCAGATGACAGTTACATGCCTGATGCCCCGGCTGTGTGGAGAGCAATGCACCGGGGGTGTTCTGGAGGTGTGCTTGCACTACTTATCATTCACTAAAGCATGTAGAGCAGTGCAAGGGGGATGTAGGTAGGTGCATGTTATGCCAGGGGGATCCCTGGCATAACCACACTACACACCCATCCCTGCACACACAGCAGCCCTGGCAGCTGAATGGCAGCCTCCCCATGACTGCACTATCCCCAATGTTGGAAGCACCCCCAGCAGGGCAACTGCCCCTGTGCCCCATGCCAGGCAACCTCCTCCACTGTCCACAGCTGTGCCCCATCCCCTTGCCACAGAAGCCTCATATGGGACAAGGTCCTAGTACCACAAATCATGCCCCCCACCCTGATACCCCCAGTCCTACACTGGTGGCCTGTGCCCCCCACACCAGTCCTAACAAACCTGGCCCATGGGTGTGATGCACCACCTGGCCACCTAACCAGCCCAATCCTGACTCTCCTGACCCCATTGATGTACAGTGGTCCCCCAACTCCCACAGCATCAGCAGCCTCCATCCCCCATAGCAGCCTGTCAGTGCCATGGCACAGAACGGCCAGCAGCACAGCCTACCTCACACCTCCACATCCACTGACAATCCAAATGATTCTGGGAGCACACCCCTATACATAGGCAGCATGTTCCCAGCATCACTTTGATTTCCAGCAGCCATGAAGGTGTGTGGAGGGCCGTGCAGCTGGCCTACCCAGCTGTGGCACAGACTGGAGGTGACGGGGTGGGTGTTGTCAGTGCTGTGGGGGTGTGGTTCACTGAAAACCACTGATCAGCCAAAAAAGACAAGATCGGGGATCTGGTGTGGGGTCCAGATGTGCTGTACTGTGTGTGTGTGGGGTCTGTGCACTGAAGTTGGCACAGGGAATGATTGTGTCAGGGTGGTCTGCTTCCTGGGGCCACAGACCCACTGTGTGTGTATGTGTGTGTGTGTGTGCATGTGTGTGTGTGTAGGGTATGCAGTGATGGGGCAAGGGCACTGCTGTGTTCAGGGGCTACAGGCAGGCATCAGGGACATGGATGGGTGTTGTGCCATGATTGGGGGTGGTGGATGCACCTCAGATGGTGGGGGGGTGCCGCAGAGGTGGGTGTTGAGACAGGGGATGCACCAGCCAATGGGGACCAGCTGTGTGGTCTATGGGTGCCTGTGTGCAATGCACTAACCAGGTCCCATGGCCTCCCATGCAAGTTATCCACTCTGGGACCCAGGATGGGCATCCCATTGGATGCCTGCCTGGGTCCACAACCCTGCCTAAAGCCACCCTGTGGTGTCCTGCATGCTTGGGGCTGAGCCATGGACAAGTGGTGGCTGTTAGTGAATACAGTCCTGAGCGCACCTGTCCACAGGTGCAGAACTATGAGAGTGGGGTACGTGCCTCTGGCATGCACTTTCTGCCCATTAGTGAATAACCACTATACAGACAATGTGGGTGAATGGCTCTTCTCATTAAGCTAGGAAGCTGGGATTTTGTGTGCCCAGAAAAGGTATTTCTGTAAAAAAAAAACGTCAGAATTTAGCTAAATGGGGCCTTTTTAGCAAGGTTCTGGTGTTTGTTTTTTAAAATGCCATCATTTTATGTAATTTCCATGCTTGTTAGTTCATGGAGAAAAGCAACACGATGGTGATGCTCACAACTGAAAAAATATTTGATGTGACAAGCAAGTATAGAGAAACCAAAAAAAAGAGTCCTGTGACATCCAATTTTTCATTTTGTACCAGAACATTATCTCAGAAACACTAATGCGCATGCTCAGAAAGTGAAAACACAAAACTTCAAAACCTTATTACCTTAGAACTGTTTAATATTTTTTCACCAAATCTTTCGAATGCACTTGACACCTACACCCTACAAGTCTGGGGAATAAATTCCATTCCATGAAGGCTGTAGGAGAGAACAAATACAACCCATGTTAAGTATAGGAAAAACATTTGACATTTACACAAAATGACATATGTGGATCTCAGAAACCACATAAAATGCCATCACAAAACTTTTCACAGATCAAGACCTTGCCTCCTAGACAGCACATGCAACATTTCAGCTGATTTCATCAAACATTGCCAAAGATATTATTATGCAAAGTTAGTGGTTTAACGTCGAACACCCTATCCAATCCTAACTATAGTGGCACTGCTTAGAGATATTGAGAAATAAAATATCACCAGTGAAATTGCCGTGAAATCAGCAATTTTGCTGTGTGAAATATTTATTGAAATATTTTTCTGGTGTGAAATGCAAACATTCACCTGAACATTGTAAAATTGCACCCACAAAATTGTGAAAGTTTGCCCCAAAATTTTGAAATTTCACATTTCCAGGAGAAATTGCACCATTCTTGGGGTAAATTTTGCAATTTGTGGGTGAAATTTCATATTTTACACCCCCAAAATATTTCATGAAATATGCAAATTTTGCAAAATATTTTTACGTACAAAATTTCTCAATTTTGCACAACACAAGCGCTACTGCACCAATATAATATATTATAAGAGTGCAGCAGTGCCCCTGTTGTTAGAGTTAAGTAGGCTGTTCATTGTTAAACCCAAGTTTTTGCATCTTAATACTTTGGCAGTGTTTGACAAAATAGCTCAAAATTTGGCATGCATGGTCCAGTTGTCAGAATCTCAAGACGTGAAAAGTTTCATGAAGGCATCTTCTACAGTTTCTGTCTGTCTGTCTGTCTGTCTGTCTATCTATCTATCTATCTATCTATCAATCTTCCTTAAGGGGACCTGGGTGTTCACCCCAGTACCACTTCTTTCTCTCCCCCCCTCCCCTCCAAGTCATAACCACACTTCCCAGTATTTATTTTTGTTTTTAATATGAAATATAAGTGGACCAGGGTACCACTTCTTGTAATTCCCTCCCCTCCAGGTCACTTGTCCCCATTGCCTGAAACCTATTACAACACTGGGGTGCACAATCCTCATTGTCAGATGCAATATAAAAAATAAAGAAAACCACCCTTTGATGAATTTTTTTCTAGTTAAACCTGTAAATAAGAAAATGGTCCTTCACCAATCTGAACCCCCTCCCCAACCTCCCACTCAGCGCCCACCACCCCATCCCCCACAGCCCCCACAAACCCTCACTCATCTGAACATGTCCCATGGTAAAGATCCACTCTCCAATTGAAGACAGGTCTTGCAGCTACCGGCGACATCAATATTAGAAAGTAAGGTAAGTGCGGTTCAATGTAATTCAATGTGGTTTCCAACTCTGGTGCATAACTTTGTCATTTTTGGCATATTTTGACCCCAAATTTTCAACATGGCCTTTTTGGGACCCCACCTCATGACCAATGGTGGTGGGATTATACAAATCAGACCCGGAAAGTGATTTCATGGTTGCTTGGCAAAATTACCTTTTGGACAGGATTTGAATGTTGTGGGGTCATAAGAAGGCTATGTTGAAACTCTGGAGTCAAAATATATAAAAATGGAAAAGTTATGTGAGTATGTTGAAATTTTTCTACGCTCATCTGTAACTTTGGTCATTTTTAATATTTTAACCCCAAATTTTCAACATAGCCATTTTTCCATACCACCTCATGAATGCAGCAGCTGCCATTTTTCAAATTCTGACCAAAATATGTTTTTGCACCCGTGATGTGGAAATGATGTTTCAGTGGTACAGAATGACGTTTTGGTGAGGATTTGAACATTTTCACCCAACAGATTTATGGAGTGGGTAAATAAGAAGGCTATGCTGAACATTTGGGGCTGGATATTCAAACTGCATCCAAAAAGTGCTCAATAGCAGGAGCAAGCACAAGTAAATTGCGCCCATGCGCAATAGACACGATATTCAAAAAAGAAGCAAGCCAAATTGCGCAAACAGCCAATGTCTAAATATCACACAACTTGCGCCATAGCGCAACTAGGAAGTGGAAGCTGAGCAGATACGATGCGCTATAGTGCAACAAGGGCAGCCCAGCTGAGCAGCCCAGAGGCGCCACAGCACAAGCAGGGAGCCCCCCAGCAGCAGAGCAATGGAACTGCACAACCAGGGAGGTAGGTAGGGGCCCACCACCCATGCCACAGATGGGCACAGGAACACACTGCAGAACTGACAATGCACCTCCACACCCCAAGCACAGCACAACTGGGGGAGGGATGGAATATCCACCGGCCCATGGGGACAACCAAACAAAGCACAGCTGGGCCATGGTGCCCCAGCACACCCACCAGCAAGCTGAGACTGCCACACAAGGAGGGCGGACCACCCCATGGTACAGCAGCCCCCCCTGTGCACAGCACACCCTGCATCGTGACCCCAAGACCCCCCCCATGAGTAGTGACCATCATTGCAGGAATCCCCATGCATAACCCCCCCACTGTCACACTGCAACCTCGTGCACCACAGAACTATACAAGCCAGACCCACCACGAGCACCCAGCAGTGGGTGGCAGCACACGGCAATGCAACAATGGCAAACACAGTGCCAACATGCACAATCCCCCTGAGGCACAGCTGAGAGACTGAACATGTGTCACCACATGAGGTACCCCACATGGGAAAGGGCATGCCCCTGACACCACTGCCATTGATACAGCACCCTGCACAGTAGACAAGTGTCACAGCGTGACCCACCATAAGCCACAGCAGCCAGCACAGACACCCACAGTGCTGCATGGAAGCATGCAGCACACCGGATGCAACACAGTGCAGGGGCAAACACACACCCATACCCTCAGGGACACCAACACAGGGATGCAGTAGTGTGGCCACCAAGCCCCCAGTGTGGGCCCATGTAAACTGTGCACACACACAGCCTGTAGTCCACCATGGCACAGGGGTGACACCCACCCTGTGCATGAACTGTGGCCCTGTACGCCACCAGCATATGCCTGGATCACAAGTCACAGACAGTGGTGCACAGCCCTGCAACACACACAAGCCACAGCATGGAGGTGGGACAGCAACTGTGGAGCCACAGTGTCACCCGAGGCAAACATGCACCTCACCAGTGACAGGAGGCAACCCAGCATTGTGATGGTCACAGTGGATGACCTGCAGGGACAGCCACCACTGACAAGGCAGCAGACCTCGCAGGCCACAGACATGCAAGGGTGTCAGCTGCACAGGCCAAGGACAGTTTAACAGGGGCACAATGGACACAGAGCAGGCACCATGGACCACTGCACACAGTAATGCAATGCACAGAGAACAAGACACACTACAGATACCAACTGATAGCCACTCCCACACCAGAGGCACTTCCCCACGCACACACACACATTCCCATGACTGAACCACCCCAGATGCCATGCACACCACTGCAACTGAGCACCTATAGCCAGCTGCAAATCAGAGACCACCACAGTATTCATATCAAAATTGCTATATTCAAATAATATAACAACAACAACTATATACATATATACTGTATATACATAAATGGGGTGGAGGGACAGGAACAAGGTGGGGGTGGGTAAGTGGCAGGGATGAACAAATGGGAGAGGGAAGGCAGGGTGTGAGGGTCAGTCAAGGGGGGAAGGTTATGCTTCATCAGTGGCATCCAGCCTGCTCCTCCACTGCCTGGGGCCATTCCCGGGGTCGCCTTCTCCTCCTCACCCCATGCCGATGGAGGTCCTGTAGTATGGCAAGGGATTCTGCTGCCACACGAACCAGACCCTGGATGGATCGCTCTATCCTAATGAGTATCCGCACACCTAGGACAAGGGACCAGAGTCAATAGGTGTGACTGTCCATGCCCCTGCAGCCCACCCATCATGCATGGCATACAGCCATGTACCCAGCTCCTGTGATGGTGTGCACCCACCCACAGTGACCGTGTGCACAAGACATGCCCAACCAGGCAGCAACAGCCATGTGTATCACTGCACTCACACACACACACACCTCCCATGTCCAGCACAGCACAACCAAGACCGTACAGTAACGTGGCTATGCAGTGGGCAGGCAGTGCCACAGCCATGTGCCCAGTGCGCACATGGACCACCATTGATGCACTCCCAGACATGCAGTGCCACTGGACAGTGCTGACTGTCACATGTCGTGTGCATGGCAGTGGTGTACATGGATGGTGGCCATGCCCTGCTCCCCACCCTGTCACACAGCATGCAATAGCAATCATGGTGTCATGGCACTCACCCTCATCAGGTTGTCACTGGTGTTGGGGTTGTTCCCCGACACACTCCCGTTCCACTTCCACCACCCTCCGCTGATGCTCCATGGTCCTGTCCTCCGCACTGCCATGCCTGTGGGAAACAAAAGGAGAGAAACACATCAGTACAAACCCAAAGCATATTCCTCCTGCCCCAATGTGTGTGCCCACCCACCCAGCCAGACCCATCCATCCCATACCCTGTAAACACCACCACAGCCAACCCTAGACCATCCCTCCCCTATGTGCTGGACACATAAGACAGTGTTACCCATATGGACCATACAGGTGTGTAGACGTATCACCCACCTGGACGGGGCACCACGCCCCTCCTGGTGTGCAACCGCAGACATGCCAGTCGCTCCAGCTCCCTCTGTCGCAGGTCCCCATACCAGTGCCTGTACTGCTCAGCCATCCTCCCATGGCCAGTGGCCACCTCCAGGTCAGTGGCCACCTCTTGCCAGACCTGGGTCCTGGCCCTGTCCAGTGGCACCTCAGCAAAGAGTGGGCCATAGTGTGGCTCCACAATGGCCACAAGGTTGGCCAGCTCAAGGGCACTCCATTGAGGGGCTCTCCTGCATGCCATCTCCAGTGCTATAGTAGGCAATATGGTGCTCTGCAGCGTGGCAACCCCACGTGGAATTGCTGCACAGTACATCACTGCCATTCCCTATGGCACTGTCACCGAACAGTGCGATAGAGCTGCAGACATGCCAGACGTATAGCGCCAAGGGGGCAAAGGTCAGGCACAGTGGTCATGGGTCTCTGGCGTAAGGCCACACACAGTGCCATTGGACGTCTATGCATCTAGCGTGATTTGTTGCCTGTGTGCCATTGCCACAGTGAACTAGTACGCAGTTGTGCCACAGTGCCATGTAGTGACCCTTGCCGTAGCGCCACTGGCACAATGGTGGCCGTGCCCTGAATTGCCTACCATGCACAGCACATCATCAGTGTGGCAGACGCCTGCATACGCTACCTGGGCATGCGCAGTGCAGTGTACTACGCAGCCACAGAACTGCGCCATTGGCTCAGCACGTTCAACCCTATTGTGCAAAGCGCAACAGTACAATATTCAGCTGTCATATGCAAATCATCCAATCAGCCATTCAATGGTGCAGCAGGGCAATTTGCATCTCATTAAAGTTGCTCCACACCTAATTTGCATGGATTGTGCCATAAAACTGTGACATTGTTCTGCAGTGGCCATATTCGGTTACTGCAGTTTATAGGTGAGTTGCATGCTGTGTGGTGTTCTGGACTGTGGTCTCAGGGACTTGCTTTGTACTGCACAGTCACAGGTCACCACTGTCACCCATACAGGCTGAAAAATTACGGAGCGAGGACTGGATGAGGAGGACGATGGTGGGTGGAAGAGGAGGCCCAATTTTACCAAGGCCGAGACGGATGCACTGTTCGAGGCCTACATCGATCAGGAGCCACTGCTCAGTGGACGGCGGGCACCCCTCAGGCCCATGCTGCTGCATGGGAGGGGGTGGCATGTGCTGTCAACCTGCATGGCAGCCACCAGCGCTCTGTGCAGGAGTGTAAGAAGAGGATGGGTACCGACAGGAGGAAGGTGAAGGAGAAGGTGGCTGCCATCAGGGCGGCACGTGCTGCAACAGGTGGGGGCCAGCCGAAGGTGGTGCAGCTGACTCCGGCAGAGGACAGGCTTGCTGCAAGCATGCAGTGCAGTGCCATTGAGGGTGTTCCAGGAGGTGGCTTCCAGACAGGTGGTAGCCCATCACTGCATGGTACGTCATGGTCTGGGGGGGAAGGTAGATCACATGCACTAACATGTCCTTACTTTCTTTTACAGATCCTGCACGTCTGCAGGGGTCAGCGGTGGAGGGCCTGTCCACTGCGGACAGCCATCTGGAGTTGAAGGAGGTACCATCCACCTCCGCAGGCAGCCGGCTTGCATTGCAACAGTGTATCCGCCTGGCTGTCAACACTCATGTCGTTGAGACAGGTGTGCGGGAGGCCCTTCCTGTGTCTCAGCAGTCTGGCATCCAAGCATGCCAGCATGCTGTGGCTGTGGCTGTGGCACAGATCTGCACCATTGATGATGCAATGACCATTACGGGCAGTGACATGTGTGTGTCATGGAATGGACACACAGCAGGACAGCACACGCCCATGGACCTGGCTGGTTACGACATGTGTGCCAGCATGTCAGCACAGTCCCAGGCTGCGCCTGTCAGCACCGGTGGCTGGTCAGGTCAGTGGCACTGTTGCGGCCACAGCAGCGGAACAGCTGATCCCTTGGGCACAGCAGGCAGAGGGGTAGCAGCAGAAGTCACCCACCAGGACTGGGGGTACAGGGCTCAGCGGTGGCATCTGTGCACTGCCTGTGGACTTGCCCATACCTGGCCCTGGTGAGCAGTGCCCACCCTCAAGGGGTGCTGAACATCAGGCCCTTCCATACCCTGAGGGACAGATTGCCGAGGTGGCAGAAGACCTCTTTGACGAGCACACCCGCCTGCTGCAGGCATCAGTACAGCAGCAGATGCGGCTTGCAACGTCTGTGGAGGCACTGTGTGTGGCCCTGGAGTGGGTAGTGGAGCAACACAGCAGGGACAAAGATAGGATCCTGTCACGGATTGACCATTTGCGGGAGGATGTGACCGCTGCCATTGACAGGCTACCACAGGCGTTGGTCGCTGTCGTGGCCACAATGGGCACACAGTCAGATGCCCATGTGTCGCTCTCACTGCGCAGTTCACTATCCACTTCCCATTCCTGGTGTCATGCAACACCCACCCTGTCGACGTGGGTTCAGCTGTGGGCATCCCGAGCACTCCTGGTGCAGGTTTGTTCAATGTGCTGCAGACACCTGTGCAGGCACGGTCGCGTTCGCGCAGTGGAACCCCTGGTGGATCATCGGTGCCACCCCATGAGGCCCGTGCTCAGCCTGCCAGTGCCGCTGGGTCTCGGCGGGGCTGCCCATGCATCCAAGGTGGATGTGGCACTGTGCCGCAAGACTGACCTGTCTCCCAGTGTGGGCCCTGTCTGGTGCTGCCCTGTGTGCATTGTGTGTTTTGGTGGGCAGTGCACCCGGTGGGTGCCCAGCCCTACATGCAGACACACGGTCCACCTGCACACCCTCCCAACTGCTGTCCACAGGTGCGTGTGCATGATGATGCCTGCATTGTGCTGTACACCAAAGTGCGATGGTGCCCAGCATCTGACACACGCACATAGACAGTCAGTGGATGTGGTGGGCTGTGGACATGTGTGTTGCTAGTGTCTGTGTTCCGGCTCTGTTTTGCACCTGACCCCTGTGCACTGTGTGCCTATTGTGCGTACGTGTGTGTGTCCATCAATGTGGCATGTTACTGTTCTCCCCTTCCTGGTTGTATGTGTGTGCTTCTGTGCCCTGCCACTTCCCTTGCCATCATGCACCCCTAGCGTGTTTCCATGTGTGTAACGTGGGTTGTGCCCTAGCCACTGGTGGTTGCACATGGCCCCATGACTTACCTGTGTTGGCTGAAGTGCTCCTCTGTGATGGTGTCCCAGTGCAACTGGGCCAGCCGGATCAGTTGGGGGTCCCATCGTCCAAGGGGGGCTGCCCATCCCCATCATCACCTGCATCACCGTTGTCCCCATCGCTGTCCCCCTCTTTGACCTGTACGGCTATCCCACAGTCTTTGTCCATGTTGTGCAGGATACAACAGGCCAGGAATATTGCACAGGCCTTTGAGGGGCTATACTGTAGGGCACCGCCGGAGGTGTCCAGGCAATGGAAACGCACCTTCAGCATCCCAAACACCCACCCAATAATGTTGCGTGTAGCAGCATGTGTCTCATTGAAGCATTGCTGCGATGGGGTCATGGGCTGCCGGTAGGGTGTGAGCAGCCAGGGATGGAGTGGGTATCCACTGTCACCTGTGTGGAGATAGTGGAGGTTAGTGTCTTGTTCAGGCTCAGACTGCCCCTAACCCTGTGTGCCACACCCATGGCACCTGTGGCTTACCCCCCTTGCCCACGATTTGTCAGTTCTACATGCATACTCACCCACTAGATGTCCTGTGGGGGATGTCCCCACTCTCGAATTGATGACACAGTGCCGACTGGTACCATATGAAAGAATCGTGTGCTCCCCCAGGGTGTGTGGCACAGACATTGATGATGCACCCACTGGCATCACACACCACCTGGCAGTTGACACTGGCATATCCCTTCTGATTCATATAGGTGGCCCCATCGGGGCCAGGTGGTGTGCGAATGGCTTCATGGGTGCAGTATATCACCCCTAGCATGCCAGGCATATGTGCTACCCTGTGGAACTCCTGTATGTTTGCTGTGCACTCCGCCACGGTGCTGGGGAAATGGATGTACTCCGCAGCATGTGGCAGCAGTGCGCTGAGGAATTTGGTGAGGATGCATGATGTGGCCGACTGTGTTATGCCTGTGGTGTCCCCCTGTTGGTCTTTGGAAGGTACCTGTGGTGAGCAAGCACATGCAGGCTGTTACCTTTGTCCCCACTGACAGAGCATGATTCCGTCATGTGGGTGCCTGCATCACATCACTGCACAGCTCACAGAGTCGCCTCAGTATTGCCTGTTCAGGTGGTACCGGCCCACAATCTCGACATCTGAGTACAACTCAAAGCTGGTGTGGGCTCGGTACTGCCTGTTGAGGGCGTACCACCGACGGTCCCTTCCACGGCCATGTCCCCCTGCAGCATGCCTTCTCCCCCCCTCATTACAGCTTCCATGTGGAAGGTGGCACTGTCCATGTCCCTGGCTTGTGTCCCCCGGCTGTTGTTGCCTTGTTCCCCCACTGTCCTGACTGCTACATCCATTGCACTGGGTACACCTACTGGCCTCTGCTCACTGTGGCCCTACACACCTTCCCTTGCCCCTATTCTGTCCTCTTGTTTCCCTGGCCTGCCCTCTTTGTCCCTCTTGCTCTGTCTCTCTCCCTGCCTCATGTGGCTTCCCTGTAGCGTTCTTGCACCTCTTCCTTGCTCCTTTTTATTTTGGCTCATTTCCACTATGGCGCAACTTCCGCCTGCTCCACTGTTGCGCATTGCACAAGTCTTTGAACATCGCACTGCGCACTTTATGCATGGTCCCACCCCCTTCGGTTGCGTATGCCTTCATTATCATTGCGCTGTTGCTCAGCATGTTTTCAGTGGTGCAACTGCCTCCTGCTGAATATCACAGAATGGTGCATTTTCTGAGTTGGGCTGGCGCAACCCTATTGCGCATTGCGCAACCCTTTTGAATATCTGGCCCTAGGTGTACAAATATGGTAAAATACCCAGGTTATGATTGAACTTTGCAATATTTCAATGTTCACTCATAACTTTGCTATTTTCAATATTTTGACTCCAAGCTTTTGACAACCATTTTTCCACATCACCTCATAAACATGACATGTCATTTTTAAAATCCTGGACGATGTGTTTTCAGACTCTTGGTGCAAAATGGCATTTTGGCCACTATACTATAAATGGTACTTGCTGTGTTTATAAGGTGAATCATAAAACAAGTATCTTGAAAATTTGGGGACAAAATTGAAAAAAAAAAACAATATATAATTGTTAACAAACTCTGTGTGTAGTATCAGTCTTGACCCCATTGGGCATGCTTTGTGGTCCCGTGCCAGTGAGCTGAGTTCGGGGGGGGGGGCTCAGTGACCCAGCTGAATGAGGTGGTGGTGTGGTGCTGTTCTACAACATCCATGAACAAGGGAATGAAAGGTGAACAGTTTTCCATATGGGCTTGGGTACCATATAGTGAAGACAACAGTACTCTTAGCATAAGACCCTGCACCTCTCCCCCTTTGGGTGGCAGAGGGCAGAGGGTACTAGGTCAGAATGTCAAATGTCAGAACAGCACCATAAACAACAGCGCAGGTATACAGAGCCTACCAAAACAGCACCCTGTAAAAACAGCATGGAAAACAACATTGCCAATGGTAGCGGTCCAAACACACACTGAGGACCACTACCATGGCTCACGTAAATCACAATACATTGTGTTTTTGCAGGAGGCTCTGCACCTGGCACCCTAGATATTATTATAATCAACTCAATGGGGGGCTGGAACTTGAGGAGGGGTAGAAACATGGGGGGGGATGCTCCATGAGGATGGGCATGGCCTACCTAGACTTTAGCAAGGCATTTGCACAGTCCTGCACAAAAGATTAATAAACAAATTAGCCAGCCTGTGAGTGGGTCCCAGGGTGGAAGCCTGGGTAAAACATTGACTGGACAACAGGACACAGAGGGTAATAGTAAACAGAATCCACAGTGAAGATAGGGGAGGTTACTAATGAGGTACAGCAGGGTTCAGTACTGGGTCTGATCCTTTTTATTGTCTTTATAAGTGACATTGCAGAATGACTGGAAGGAAAAGTATGTCTCTTTGCAGATGACACAAAGGACTGCAGCAGGGTTGATACACAATGTGGGGTGAAAAGGATGAGAAGGGACTTGACAAGGTTTGAGGAATATTGAAATGTATGGCAGTTTAGATTCAATGCAAAGAAGTGCAAAGTAATGCACCTGGGAAACAAAAACTCAGGGGAAGAGTACACAATGGGGGGGTGAGATACTGACAACAACAAAAATGGAAAGGGACCGGGGGGTAATTATATCAGATGACCTAAAGGTGGGGAAGAAATGTGAGAAGGCAATAAGGAGGGCTGAGGGAGATACTGGGATGCATAGGGAGAGGCATCACCAGTAGAAAACAGGAAGTTGCTATCCTTCTGTACAGACGGTTGGTGAGATCTCATTGGGAGCACTACGTGCAGTTCTGGAGACCCCATCTCTGCAAAGACATCTACAGAGTTTAGGTGTCCAGAGGTGAGCAACCAAAATGGTGCGGGGTCTGCACCAGAATAAATATGAAGAGAGACTAAAGGAGCTTAATATGTATACCGTCAAGGAAAGGAGGGAGAGGGGGGACATGATAGAAACATTCAAGTACCTCAAGGGAATCAACAAAGTCCAAGAGGGTAACATCTTTTAGAAAAAGAGATGTGCAAGAACCAGGGGTCACAATTTGAAGATAGATGGGAGACAGCTCAGCGATAATGTGAGGAAGTATTGTTTTCACAGAGATGGCTGTGGATGCATGGAACAGCCTTCCCGAGGAGGCTGTGGAGTCAAAAACAGTGGGGAAATTCAAGAATGCATAGGACAGACATAAGGTAATTCTAGTGTGGGGTATGAGGAAGTAGGCTGTTGGTTAACTAGGACCTGTAGCATTTCCATTAGATAGGGAAATGGGCAGACTAGGTGGGCCAAGCGGTCCTTATCTGCCATCAGATTCTATGTTTCTATGTTAAGGGGACTTGTAAAAACAAAATAAAACTTGGGGGTTGGGATGAAAACTTAACGATCAGCAAACCAAGAACAGAGCTCTAGTCTCCAGGTCTGTACTGGCCAAGCTCTCTATGCCTTAGCCCTCTTGACCATGGGAGCAGCTCAGCCAGTCAGCATGACTTTTTCCTTTTGCACACTTCCTCCACATCCTCCCCCTAATGTGACAGCTACTGGAGTAGCGGTAACTACCTTTCGCTATGCTATCTCTATAGCTGTCCATGTTTTCACTATTGTTGAAGCACTGTTTTTACCAGTGCTATTCTTGAAACACTGTTTTCACTGGTAAGGGGTGAAAGGTGCAATCTTTGCCCTTGTGGATTTGTATCTGTGGACATATAGAAGCACAAGGACTACAGGGCCCTGTGTTTCTGAAGCTCATCAGACAGTCTTATGAGTTCTTTACATCCATCACTGCAAGGAAGAGCAGGGCCTGCAATAGCCCTGCACTTCTGTAGATGAATGAAGTCTTCCCTTGGTGCCGGGCATCTGCAGCTGTTCGTGCAGGTCCTGAAGGCACCTGTATGAATGAGGCTAAGATTCCACTATCTCAAAAAGAAAGGAAATTCTTTGCAAAAAACATTGTTAATGCACTCATTATGGTAACTTAATATTTTAAAAATAGGGAAATATGGCATTAGGGGTTCCATCCCTAACTGTGCACCCCAACCCCTCAAGCAACAAAAGGAACAACCATTAGAGTTTTGGGTTTCTGGAGTCTTGGTGAACTCGTGATGGGGTCTTCCTTGGGATTGTCAGTCCTAATGCCCACCCCTCCCCTCAGTCCATAGCCTCCTGTCTGAAGCACAAAGCAAAGCTCCAAACCAGTGTCTCATAGGGATCTACCCTTTACAGGTAGAGAAGTATGTCTCACCACAGGTTGCAAACACAATGAGTTGTAAGTTTCCTCATGCAGGGCCTGCAAGGCCCTGTGTGAATAAAGGATATCATATGTGATGTTTGCTCAGGGAACATGGGCATTAGGGCTGACAACTTCAAGGAAGACCCCACCACTGGTTCGCCAAGACTTTGGAGACCCAAAACCCTAACGTTTGTTCCTTTTGCTGCTTGGTTCGGGCGGGGAGATAGGGCTGGAAACACTAACACCACATTTCCCTACATTTGTGGTGTTATGTTACCTTAACTGGTGTATTAACAAAGTATTTTTTGCAAAAAATATATATTATACAGTTGCAGTTGCACCTGTGTATTAGGGCTGAATAAGCATTTTGATGTCAAACTCTATTGCTTGCACCTTAATAACTTTGTCCCCCATTCAACAGATTTACTTGAAATTTATTTTTTTTTGTAAACCATCTTTATTCATTTTCATTTAGACAGACAGACAAACACATACCTGGCATAGCCAGGGTACACAACCCCAAACTGGCTGTGCAAACTATATACATCCCCCTATGTACAAACACAACAAGAAACCGCTCTATACTGTAATCAGACTCCAAAAATCAGTAATGCCCTGAAATAATGAGCTAACTGGTATAAATATATGCATCTCCCTTCGACAGCCCCAATCCCCCTCTAGTTACCAGCTTGTGAGCGTATAATAATCCACGGCCCCAATTAGGAACCTTAGTCTTACCGAGCGGCCTCCTGATGTGTCCCCTGGAAAGAGAGAGAGTCCCCCCACCCTTTAAGACCATGCAGACCGATACCATCCCACCATTATCCTGAGAAAAGGCCAATTACAACCCCACTACCGCTATCTGAGAAAATTATTTGAAACAAACTAAGACCAATAACAATAATAAAAAAAAAGAGAAAAAGCAAGGCAAAATATAGACGTTTAAACATTCCAGCATCTTTTCCTTAGCCACTCACAATCTGACAGACAGGCCTGTGTTCAGGGACTCATGAATTCAAAGGCTCACGACCTGCATGGAGTAGATCGCATCTAGAACTGCCCATCTTTTGACATATACCTCTTTTCTCCCCTCAAAATATAGGTGCCTCCTTATCATGCCCAAAACCCCTAGTAATTCTCTCACCCACTGATCGTAGGCATAGACCTGGTCATCCTTCCAATGTTTTACTAAAAAGACCTTAACTACCGCCGCCATTAAAGAGCGGTGATACTTAGGTGCAGCCCCTGCAATTTGGGAGAAGTCACCCAAAACACATACTTCCGGTGTTATAAATTCTGAGTAGTCCAGCAATGGGTCCATGCCCCGTTTAATTTCTCTCCATAAGGGTGAAATTTTACTACATCCCCACATTACATGCAAGAGGTCACCCACTCCCCTCTCACATCTGAAACCCAGGTCTGTCTGTCTCAAGTTGCTATCACATAGTTTCACAGGGGTATAGTAAACATTAGAGACAACAAAAAAATGCATATTTCTGTACCTGGGTATTACATTATATTTACTGCTTTTCCAAATGTTTTCCCAAGTAAGATTTCTGGGGGTCATCACTTTATCCCAATATGGAATTCTTATAGGAGAACTCGGGCCAAGAAAGTCCAAGAGAATTTTATATATTTGTGAGAGGGGGTTAGCTCTCTGTTTAACTTCCCCTAATCTTCCCCACGAGAAGGAGTTATCTACAGTATTGCCCAACCCCTTCACAAACCCTGCCAACATTTGTTTGAGTTGTAACCTTTGAAAGGAAGACAGCCCGTCACATTGTGGTGGAAGGACTACGCTATCACCCTGCATAACATCCCTAAGCCTTAGGCCCCTTAGCTGATTAGCCCACCCGTATCTGATTACCCGATCCCCAATTACTAAGTTAGGGTTACCCAATATGGGCTGATCTCTGGCCTTCCTTTGATTCTGTTTTTGTACCGGGGTAAGAAATGACCACCAAGCTTCTGCAGTTTTCATAATTGGGTTCCCGCACCCTGTTGTAAAAAGGTTTCTTCTTAATTTAGCATACAGCATTGATTCTGGAATGAGGCCCGACCTTGTTAGCATTTGTTTTTCTATCTGCACCCAAGTTGGTGAATAACTTTCTCCCTCAACATTCTCCGCCCATCGGGCCATAATGCCCAACTGGCCTGCCACATAGTAAAAATGGAGATCAGGCAACCTGATACCACCCTCTGTATACTGCAAGCGCAACACATTATGTTTTACCCTAGGTGGTTTCCCATTCCACAGGAATCCCGAAATCAACCTCCTGATTATACTAAACCATTTATTAGGGATACTATACGGAGCTAAATAAACCGGATATAGCAGTCTAGGTAATATATTCATCTTAATAATGCCCAGTTGTGCTGTGTAATTCAGAGGTAGCTAATTCTACCTTATTATGTCCCCTTTGACCGCTGATATGACCCCCTCCAAATTTACTTCAGCCCCCATCTCCAGATTTGCTGTAATCCATATGCCTAGATACCTAATTTTATCTGCTCTCCATTGCACCCCAAGGGATGCAAAATCTGCCCTATAAACATATGGTGTCAAAGGGAGAATTTGTGTCTTTGTCAAATTCAACTTATAATTAGAAACCTTAGAGAAACATCCTATTAGCTCTCTTATTCTCTCAAAGCTGGATGCTGGGTCTTGTAAGTGGAGAAGTATGTCATCTGCAAAAACTGAGAATTTTAGCTCTAATCCACCTATCCCAATCCCTTTAACGTTGACATCCCTATTGATAGCTCTCAGAAGGGGTTCTAAATAAATGTTAAATAATATCGGTGAGAGAGGGCATCCTTGACGGGTCCCATTGTCTAGCCGGAATTCCTTCAAGATATAACCATTGCATAATATTCTGGCAGTTGGCGCCGCATATAAATTCTTGATGCCCCTAAGTAAACCCTCCGGGAATCCCATTTTCTCCATTATAGCGAAAAGAAAGGAATGGGAGACCCAATCGAAGGCTTTTTCAGCATCTAGGGAGATCAAGGCCATAGGTATTTGGGAATCGGGAGCAGAGTTTAAAATATGATGTAATTTCCTAAGAGCATCTTGCGCCCCCCTTCCTGGCATAAATCCTACTTGTTCCTGGCTAACTAGACTGGGGGCAATACTCAGAATCCTATTTGCCAAGATTCTTGTAAGAAAGGGATTAAGGTTTAGGCAGCACTGGAAACTGAAGGGGTATTTGTAAGAATCTTAATGTCTTGGTTCATTAAGGCTATAGGTCTGTAGCTGCCTGGAGCATCCCTAGGTTTATCGGGCTTAGGGATTAAAGTAATATATGCCTGATACAATGGAGGATGATGAACCCCCTCCTGCATTATTGTACAAAAAAACTCTTGGAGTATAGGAAGTATAGTCTGAATATGGGCCTGATAGAATTTAGCAGTAAGGCCATCCGGCCCAGGGGACTTACCTGCAGGAAGAGATTGCACCACCCCAATAATTTCAGATGCTCTTATTGGAGCTTCTAATTCCTTAGCCTGGACAGGGTCCAAAACTGGTAAAGGAATTCCCTCTAGGAAACGCTTGGAGTCCTCCTCCCCTGCCAAATCCTTAGCCTGGTAAATTTCTTTGAAGTATGATGCGAACGCCTCCGCCATCTTTTGGGGATCTGTTAGAAGCTTCCCTTCAAACTGGATAGATGTAACTGTTCTACTTGCTTCCCACTCTTTAATTCTTGCCACCAAGAGACGCCCTGGGACATCGCCCTGCAGCAAGAATTTGGTGTTAGTCTTATTCAGCCAAAACTCTACTTTCCCATAAACAATATCCGCCAGCTCCTTACTCAGGCTTTTGAGCTCCACATCTATTTCCCCTGAGGACCCCTCCACCTGTGACATGGACTTAATTGCCCCTAACAGAAATTCCTCTTTAGCCCATCTCAGCCTATTACTCTTCGCCGCCAAGCCCTGGGCTACCCCCGCATAAAGAACCTTACAAGTAGGCCAAGCGAATCTTTTATTTTGTAGTGTGGGCACTTGTACTCTGATGATCTCCTGTAAAGCCTCCTCCAACTTGTCCCTTACCATAGGATCTGTCAAGAGAGAGTCATGCAACCTCCATCGGTAAGGTCGGGGAGGTGTGGAGCTCGGTTCCCACATCAGCTGAATAAGATGATGATCCAAGAAGGTTCTCCCCTCTGTTAGAACTTCCTTGACCTCTCTAAGTACCTCTCTGTTCACCAAAAAAAAATCAATTTGAGAATAGCTCTTATGGGCTGCCGAGTAAAATGTCATATTACTACCCCCTCTCGAATGGGTCTTAATTGGGTCGACCAGTGCTGTAACCTCCAAGAACCTAATCAAGGCTAGCTGAGCCTTAGTCAGTGGCCCACTGGATGGTGGTGACCTATCCTCCTGGTTAATAAGTGTTCCAGTCGCCTACCAGAATAAGCGAGTGTGATGAGAGAGTAGCTATATCCCTCTCTATTGAAGCAAAAAATTCAGGATCAGAGGGAGTTGGCCCGTATATAGAGGCAACTGAGATTGCCTTGCCGAACAGATTACCCGACAGATAAATCCCCCTGCTGTCTTCCCTTACTAACACCTGCACCACCTCATATGGGCAAGTTTTCTTTATTAAAATCGCCACGCCCCCGGAGGCTCTGTCCTTTCCAACCCCATAGACTTGCCCCACCCATCGCCTCCTAAGACCACTCAGCTCTTCTGTCAAAAGATGTGTCTCTTGTAACTCAGCAATATGAACCTCCCGTTGCTCAATGTATCACAAAATGACCATTCTTTTGCGTCTACCCCTGAGTCCTTTAACATTCCAAGAGATTATTTTAACATATGACATTAATAAACATCAAGATTATATTGCATAGGCCAGACGTTGTGCCCTTTCATGGTCTGCATCCTTGCTATTCCCAAACTTGGACTCTCTCTCTCTTTCCAACTCCCAACAGCCCTCCCCCCTTCCCTCAACCCCCGATCCTTAGATAGCCCACCTGCCAGATGACGAGTCATGGATGAACCCGTTCCCGTGTCACTCCCCCAGCCCCACCCCATGACGATGCAACTCCGGGACCTAGCCCACAGCCCCCATAGAGACCAAAGCATGAAAGCCCTGTATCCCCATCCATCATTCACCCTCCTTTCCCGGGAACTCCTCCTTTTATTTCCCCAAAAAATGTTAACACTCTCAGTTATACAATAAAAATGAAAAACGAAAGAATAGACCCAAACAGCCCCTCTTTACTTCCTCTTACGTCCCGGGGAAATACCCCTTCAGTTTCCAGTGCTGCCTAAACCTTAATCCCTTTGGCTACTCCCTCTCCCATTCCTAACCCAGTACTGGCAGGAAGACAAGGTAGATAAAAGACAGTACCCTCTAACAGCTATAGAAATGAGCTGTTTGCTCTTTTTACGATAACATTCCCTCGACCAATCCCATCTTGCCACGCCCTCATAGTGCTCCAGTCTCGCTGTTCTTTAGGCCTGATGTTTCAAACAAAAAACAAAAACAAAAACAGAAATAAAAAAAAAAAAAAAACGGAGGGTCTGTGCCCACCGGGCAAATACTAACTTTACTAGATCCCTGTAACCCGCAACTACTCTCCCTTGCCCCTTAAATTCCTATCTAGCCTCTATAAAGTGGAACACCTTGAAGCCCTAACAATATTGCTCTCCTAAATCCCCTCCTTTCCCAGTGCTCAGCAGCTATGCCCCATCCCTCTGGATAACCGTTTACCACTTGCAGTATTCATCCCTAACTGCAATAGGTGGAGATCCCCGTTTCCCCTTCTTAAAGGTGGCCCTCTATACTCCCTGGCCTATTCATATCTTTTGAAGAAGTAAAATGTTTAACAATAAGCAGTTAAACCAACAATCAATAACAGCTTTTAAGTCCTTTAATTCTCTTCCATCGCTGCCCTTCAGGCTAACACTCCCTTCTTCATCTCAGAACACAACCAGGAAAAGGGCTTAAATAGCTCTGGGAGCTCAGCTCGTAACCCCTCTAGAGCATCTTTTGCTGTGAGGAACCTCTTATCTCCGGCCTGAAGACGAACCACCAAAGTTGCGGGAAACTGTAATCAAAATTTGATTCCTGCCAAATACAGCTTTTTCTTGATTTCTGCGTATTCTTTCTGTTTTTCTCTAACTGCAGGCGTTTGGTCCTGAAATAACCACAGAGAAGCACCATTCCATTGAAGAGACTTCTTTTGCCTGGCGGTGAATAACACGTGGGACTTTTCTTTATAGTTGAGAAAGTGCATAATTATCACCCAGGGTCTCGGCCCCGGTGGCGGCATCTCCCTTAATGCCCTGTGAGTTCTTTCCAGATTGTACGCTTCCCCGAACGGTGTAGGGCCTAGCAACTTCAATAGTAAATCCTGCAAGAACCAGACACAGTCCAGCCCCTCAGCCCTCTCTGGTAGCCCTGCTAGAATCAGATTATTTTTCCGGTTTCTCGATTCTTGGTCCTCCATCCTCTCCTCCAACTTCTTAACCTGTTTTCTAACAGCCACCATCTCTTGATCCAGGACAGCTGTCTTCCTCTCCTGTGAGGAGATCCGGGCCTCTGCATCCCCCATTCTTTGTGCCAATGAAGGTAGTGCCGGCTTTACCGCTGCAAAGTCGATTACCAGCCCCTGCAACATTGATTTAATTTCCAGGATGTCGTCTGTGGTCGAGCTTGAGCCCCCTTCCTTCCCTGGCTCCTCGTCTTGCTCTGTCAAAGTAGGCGAATGAGGTTTCGGCCTCTTGGTGGCTGGAGCTCACCCCGGCAGGGGCTCCACAGTTTCCGCCTCCATCTCGGTGCTGCGGTGCGGCCTGCACTTGCAACTGCTCCCTCGCTATTTCAGCAGTCGCCTCACTTCTCTTCCTCTACGGCTTTTAGCGATCCCCTCAAAAAACACACCCACACCAGTTCACGGGTTTCTATTGATTGCTTTTTAACACTTTAAGCCGGTCTCGGAGGATGAAATATATTAATATTAACTGCGGGGCCTCGGAGCAACACAGGAGACGTCTAACCTGATTCAGCTCATCACGTGACCTAGATTTACTTGAAATTTAGAAATCACAGAGATGATGTCAGGATCTCTAGATCCCACAAATTTCATGGCAATTGGATCACCAGAGGTAAAGTTACAGAGGGAAACAAAAAGCAAAATTATATTCTGTTCTGAAAGAGTCATAGAGCCAACAAAGGAAGAGGCCATTCTTGACTAAAGGAATAATGCACGACAGGGTGTGTGTTGTGCTGGGATAACGCCACACTTGGGGGGGTTGGGCACGAGGCCACAGGCTGAGTGCGTCCAATGCCACAGGCGTGGCATTATCCCAAACGACACACACCCTGGAGCACATTATTCCTATTATACAATGGCTCGTTGTTATACAGAATAAAAAAAATAATTTTAAAGATGTTTTTGTGTGGAAACATATTTTTTGGTTTTAAGAGAAGATGAAACAATCAATCAGATGCTCAGTAAAACAATCAATCAGATGCTCAGCAGCAGTTTCACAGTGCTGAGACTAGACCTGTGGTGACATGCTGGGGTAATGCCAGGGGTCCAGCCCCAAACTGACCAATCACAGTCCAAGATTCTTTCTTGCCATTGTATAATTAGTGTTAATGGATGGGGAACATGTTCAGAAGGAAAAAGTGAGGGATCCACCCCGGTGATTGGGGATTGGCAGGGGAGGGAGAGGATTGAGCATCTGAGAATAGCTGTCCTCTCCTGGGAGAGAGGGGCATACCTGCTTGGTTCCTGACTGGCCTCTGGTGGAAGCGAGAGGCATAGCAGGCACCTGAGCATACAGAGAGGGTTGGGAGTGGCAGACATTGGCAGTGATGCCTTGATGTCAGGGTGTAGGCCACTCCCCTAGAAACAATGGGAAAAAGACCCTGCAGCACTCTCAGTAGATGTAACACCAGGCCCTGATCTCCAATGCCCTTATCTGACCTGGCACCAGCATCCTGACGAGATCAAGAAGGGCTTCGGGGGATGCCTGCACCCCGTGCCCACCTGGGGTATATAGCCATGGCTCCATGGAGGATGGACTGCACCAGGCTCCAGGTAAGAGGGTGGAGACTACAAAGCCCTAGGTGTCTCCTGAAGAGTGGGAACAATGTGGGTAGGAGTAGTGTAAATAGTAAGTAGGAAAAAAAAGTGAGGGATCCTCTTGCAGCCAGTGACCACCGCACAATGTGGTTGTACATCAACATGGGGAAAGATAAGGCCAAGTCCAAAATGAGAGTGTAGAACAAATAACAAGTTACATATATAATAACAATTCAAACAAAGATCCCCCTTCCCCAAGACTCGCTGAAAACATTAGATAGTTACATGAGACTATTTAACTGAGGAGTGACAATGGAAAACAAAAATCATAATACACCCTTAAGACTATCCCAAGAAATATGTACAACTTAGAACCAACTTCTAATTTAGCAAAACTCCCATCAATTAGATTGTAATCCAAGAGACATAATAAAAAAAAGCAATACAAATGTATGAAAAGGGGAATGGGAAAGAGAAATGAGAAAAGGAGGAGGAGGAGGAGGATGGCCCAGGCAAAGTATACATAATAGATTCCCTAACCTAAACTTCCTACCGTAACAAAATGGAAATGTGAAAAGAAAACCCCTATTCCTAATTCTTGCAGCACAGTTTCACTCTCCCAGTTCCTAAGTTTAGCGGTCCATGTGCCCCATAACAGGTTAGCCCAGTAACTTCCTAAGGAACAAAATCTGAATAGTGAGCCAGCTGATATATAACTCATTTTTGCCATCACAACTCGAAATTGTCCAAACTACCTCTCAAGTGAGTTGAGAGATGCTCTAAGGCATAAATCTCCCTGGTCAAAATACACATTATAGAATCCACATTTACATATGGCTGAGTAGGTACCACAGGTACTGCAGATGATGAGTCCTCTTACCTTTGTCTCTCTCTTAATAGCAGGATTAGGAAATATTTTACTATTATTGACTAGAGTGCAGTATTTGCTGTTGCCACATTTGTGGCAACCATCATTCCCCTGTTGTAACCAGGTCTTGGGTTTCTCTGGCAATGGCTGTACCAAATGAACCACAATAGCCTTGATGTTTTTACCTCAAAGGTATATCACCCTTGGTTTTGCCATGTCAAGCCCTCTCAAATCTGGAGCCCTGTGCATCAAATGCCACTACTATTTAAGAATATACATTATCTGTTTTAATTGGGGACTATAGGTAGTTACAAATGTAATCTGGGGGTCACAAGTTTCCCTGTTGGACACTCTTTCTCTTAACAAATCTTGCCTAGATATTTCATTCACTGTACATCTTTCCCCTTTCGGTTAGTACACCACCATACAGTATCTCCCTCAGTCTATCAGATAATTAATTGCCTCTGTTTTCATAGTCTAGTTTATTACCACCATTCCTTTTAGTTTGGATACACAGACCCTTAGGGATTGCAGATATTACATGACTGGGGTGGTTGCTACTTGTTAGTAGCAACATATTACAGCCTGTGGACCTTTTAATTTACATCAAGTGCTGAGTCAATTTGAAAGGACTGCCTTTAAACTCAAAAGACTTCAGTGGGCTGAAAGCATACTTGGAGGCTGACCTTATGCCTAGAGGTCTGTGCATATTAGAAAATCCAACCAGTGGCCAACATTGAGAGGGCTTCCTGGAGGGCTGGTGAGCAATCAGTCACAGGGCCAATAAGGAGTATATTGATTTGATTATCAAAGAAACTGCCAAGGTACAGAAAGAGGTAAAAGAGGAACTGAGCCAAAAGGAGGAAGGGTTAAATAGTTTTTCGGATGCACCTCTGTATGAACAATTACTTGAGGAGTTTGAGGAAAATCTAAATAAATACAAAGAAAAAATCAAACAGGTTAAGAAAACAAAGTTTGAGAGGGATGAGAGAGATTTTCAGAATGGAGAAGTTTTTAATTTGTTGTCCTCTCAAGAGGAAAAAGATACAGGTGTGGATCAGCCCAGATCTATACTAAAGAACTCAGCAGGGGGCAGCTGCAGAACATAAGGAGCAAAGGGTTGTGATTCAGAGCTTGAGGTTTTTTTAGGTGAGGAGGAGCCATATGTCACAAAGATTTACACCCAGAAGGAGTCACAGGAACAACAGAACCAGCCAAAGAGAAAAAAGTAGAAGAGGAGAATGTATGCATGGCTGTAAGAGCAGGACAAAGAGGCAGACCATGGAGGGGACAATGCTCGAAAGGGAGAGGGAGATACTCCCACAGAACAATGTAATTAACATCTCTAATTATGAACTAAATGACGCTGAACTGTCTGGTTTGAATAAGGGATTAACATTCACACCTACTAAGAGATTTGAAGTTTTTGAAACCTTTGTGGATTTTCACAGATTTACAAGAAATCTTAGTCTGAAGTCATTCTTTAATAAAAGGTAATTCGATGAAGGGATCGCAGACACAAGTGAGAATCCTGCCACAGACTTTTCTATGAATGACTTATTTAAACATTGTTCACAATTTTGCCCACCAATGTCAGCAGCACTAAAAAACTTTAATCAAATGCTGTGAGGAAGATGTTACTAAATTAGAAAATGAAACTGATAATCATTTCTTTCATAATATAAGTAACAGAGAGCAGCAAGCACTTGATAGGTTAAGTAAAAACAGGGCCATCACTATTAAATCAGCTGATAAGGGTGGGGTGATTGTGGTTATGGATAGTAATCAATATGATACTGAAGTGTACAGACAGCTCAATGATAAGATGTAATTTGCTAAATTGCCATGTGATCAGACAAATGCTTTTAAACATGTAATTGATAAATACCTGAACAGGGCAGAGGAAGAGGACTGGCTCACTAAACAAGTTGTAGAATTTTTGAAGGTGGAATTTCCAGTCAGGGCAGCATTTTATTGCCTGCCAAAGATCCATAAAGGTTTAATTAGCCCCCCCCGGGCAGAACAGTAGTGTCAGGAAAGAATTCCCTGATGGAACCACTTGTAAAATATGTGGATTTCCACATTGCTCCCATAGTTAAACAGTTACCAACATCAACCTTTGACACCGTGGACCATGGGTTGCTGCTGGATCACCTGCATGCCATCTGCAGTCTGTGTGGTACAGGCCTCAGATGATTCCATTCATTCCTCACTGGTAGATCACAGAGGATGGTCTCAGGAGATTATTCCTCTGAGGTATTTCCTCTGCCTTGTGGGGTGCCACAGAGTTCTGTGCTGTCTCCCATGTTGTTTGTGGTGCATATACTGCCATTAGGAGACATTGTGAGATGGTATGGGCTGAGGTTTCACTGTTATGCAGATGATACGCAGCTCTACCTGTCCTTTGCTCCTGACCAGGATAGTGTGCTCTCAGTCTTTCATAACTGCCTGGCAGAAATCCAGGACTGGATGAATACCAGCTGGTTGAAACTTAATTCTGACAAGACTGCAGTTTTGTGATGGATCCTGGTCACTGGATAGAGGGGTCTGGGATGGGGTGCCTCTCAGGACTTTGGCTTGGGGGTCCCAGTTACTGACTTCTGAACTGGTGCAAAATCTGGAGTAATTCTTGACAACGGTTTGACACTTCATTCTCAGGTGTTGGTCGTCATTAAATCCTCTTTTTTCCATCTGAGAAATATCACCCAGATTAAACACCTAGTTCCATCTGGTGACTTGCCAACTTTGATTCACACCTTTGTGACTTCACGCCTGGACTACTGTAACTCCCTCTACCTAGGGATTTCGAGGGTTGATATTTGCCTCATGCAGCTGGTGCAGAACACTGTGGCCAGGTTATTGTTTGGATCATCTCAATCCAGTCATATCATGGATATGCTTGGCAAACTGCACTGGCTGCCAGTTCAGTGGTGTATCACCTTCAAGGTCAGCTTGCCAACCTACAGAATCCTATACAGACTGGAACTGAGCTACCTGCAAGATCTCCTGCACTCTTACTGCCCTCTCTGACCACTCCACTCAACTGATGAGGGATTGCTGGAGATTCCCAGGGTACGATTAAAAACATCTAGATCAAAAGAATTTTCATTTGTGCCCACTACTCTGTGGAATTCTCTGCCTCATCAGGTATGGGAGTGCCTGACAGTGGAGAGCTTCAAGACTGCCCTAAAGACCTGTTTATTTCAGCTGTCATTTTGTGCTGCTTTGTAATGGACTGTTTTATGGAATTGTGGATTACTAAATTATGGAATAGTATTTTAATATTTTATGGTTTTAATTACTGTTTGCTGTGCAGTGCTGTGATATGTTGTGAAGAGCGCTATAAAAATAAAGTTTATTATTAGTATTATTAAGGATACAGGGGACATACTGAGGGTCTTGGAGGACCTATGTATAGAAGATGATAGTCTTTTGGTCACCCTGGATGTCACATCATTATATTCTAATATACTGCTTGAGGGGGATTTAGAGGCTATGTCATATTATTTGAATAGCCGGTCTGAAAAAAAAAAAACACCCATAAATATGCTTGAACAATTCTTTTGATTTGTGTTGGAATACAACACATTTTTCTATAAGGAGGAATTCTTCCAGCAAAAAAAAAGGGACAGCTATGGGTGCATGTTTTGCACCCAGTCATGCCAATCTGTACATGAGGAGATGGGAGTCGAAGTTTGTGAGGGATGAGACGAATCATTTTTTTGTGCAAATTAGAACTTTGGAGATGTTTTATCTATGATGTGCTCCTGGTGTGGAGTGGCACAGAGAATGAACTTTTCCAATTTGTGAGATATTTGGAATTAAGCAATCCAAATTTGAGGTTCAGCATTGCTTTAGTAAAAATAGGATCTCCTTTCAAGACCTCATTATTAGGAAGGATGGGGGGGTTACGATGGATCTATTTCACAAACCCACAGACTGCAATACATTGCTACTGGCAAGTAGCAACCACCCCAGTCATGTAATTTCTGCAATCCCTAAGGCTCAGCATATCCAAACTAAAAGGAAATGTGGTAGTGAACTAGACTATGAAAACAGAGCCAATTAAGTATCTGTTTTACTGAACTTATATGGATTAAAACCTTTTTTTTGCAACACACCCTCTGAGTCCTGATACATGGGCAACCTTAGGAGCTAAGCAACTGTGCAAACTCTTAAGCAGGTGCCGGTTCCCCCGCTAGACTTTCTGTTGTTCATAATTTGACCTGGCACTGCTTCCCCTTGATGGGCTCTATGATGCCGGTTCGACTTTAGTCGATTGGAATCTCATTGACAGAATTTATGTCAACCGCAAGTTGCAGTTGAGATAAATTCCATTTGTCTCCTGGTCCTATTTCTTCACTGCTTTTTGATCACTGTGTTGGTATCACTGTCCGGGGGGGGGGTCATACACCCTGGATGCAGTCGTACTTGGACCACTAACTTATACTAATGACATCATACTATATGTAACTAGATTCATTCTTACTGCTGCATTAAATGATCAACAGTTGGCATTTAATGCCTTACACTGCAACTTGTTTGTCTCCCAGCTCATCCTTAATGCCACAAAAACTAAGTTTTTGGTAATTTCCTGAGCAACAAGCAGTCACCAAGTGTGCTGCTGTCTCTCAACTTGATAGTTTGGTTGGATTATACCGTAGAGCACTTGGTTTCATATGTAATGTGCCCTCCAGAACCCATCACTACACCCTCTATTCAACAATTGGATGGCCATCTCTCACTACCAGAGGGCTAAAAAACCTTCACAGCACCCTGCTGCCATATTTTCTCAGAGTCACTTACCTGTACAACTAGTATCTCGTGTACAAGGTGACTGTGATTGATCACTTTCAAAAAGGGGGACTCAATCACAGCGCCTGTGCCCAGGGTTACCTGACGGGTGGGGTGACAGGATAGGGGGTTGGGTGAATATAGCGATGGGATGTCACTATGTATACAAGTGTCAGGGGATGGGGTGGTGAGGGATCACACCATGCAATAGACAGAAGGGGAAGGAGGGTTTGTGGGGTGTAGTGTGGTAGCTGGCTGCTGAGCTGGCCATGTGGCATGGTGAATTGGTGGCAGGCTGGAGTTGGGAGGGTTCTGGGTGTGCTCATGATTTTTGACCTGGGTCAGGTTTTTTCAATTTTGCTTTTGCACCCCCCCAACATGTTGAGAATCCTTAAGTACAGGGGTGGAGGGCACAGCCCCCCACGTAAATGAGCTCCCAGCTCATCTGCAGCAGGAAACGTGGCCACCAGGTGGTCGGCACTTCCATAGCTGCCATCCGAGACCACCAGCTCAGACTCATGACTCAAATAGGTACAGCAAAGCCACCCGCCAATCAGAACACGAGCACCTTTCTCAGGCCTGCTCCAACTGGTCCGCAACCCTCCTCTGCTTTCTGAATGAACATTGGGCAAAAAGGAGCTGTTTGAACTTAAAAAAGTGCAGCATTTTCTTGTGTTACTGTTGTTTTATTCAGAAGCTTACTGCCAAATTGTTTAGAACTTTTAAAGCCTACTTGCTAGATGTTTTTCTTGTGCCAAAGTGTTTACAGCCCCTTCCTGCCTCTGTAACTGCAATCCAGACCTCGGGGTGTGAAGGAAATTGCTCACCTTTGTCTTGCTAATTTTGCTTTTCACTGGTTTGCTCTGCCTTTTGTCTGAGACCAGTGCTAATAGCATCCATTTTCTCTCCCTCCTCAGCCATGAACCCTCCAGACCACCAGCTTGGACTCCTGACTTGAAGAGGTATGGCAAAGCCATACTTTTTCACCCACCCACCCATCCCCCTCTTGGACCTTTACTATATAGACCATCCTACCCCACCCTTTGTTGTCATAGGTCCATCCTTCTGCCTGTCCTATATCCTCTCCCTGTAGATGTGTCCACAGGCCATTATACATGCATGTCCACCTTACCTAATGGCATGGGACTGTGAAAGCCGTTACCTCAGGCAGTCTTCTGCTTACCTCTTATAAAGTGTTACTTAGGAGGGAAATTCTACTTCCGTGCAGTGGGCTTCTAGGTGTTTGTGCTAATAGGCTGACTTGCTCTGATACACAAAGACATTGATATCAGCATTCTCCAGCTAGTCCTGCACTGCATAGCAATCTGTGGAGCTTATAATCTGGCTAGCTCATCTTCTTATAGCTCCTCTCTCCGACACCATAAATTGCAGTCATGACAGTTATAATCTGGCTCTATCTCCTTACCATCCTATGAATGATACCCTTTGTAGTATACCCTCCGGGCAGAAATTACTTTCATGGGGAGTCGTGCCCTTTACCCCAAGATTGCTTACATATCAAGTCATTGTATAGTTTGTGCTGTACCCCCACGCTTCTGCACCTATATCAGTTTGAGTTACCATCTCGGGGTTGGACCAGCACCTCATTACCTATACAAGGTATATCACCCCATCCTGCCAGTAATAACACCTGTTGGTGCTGTATGGCAAAGGTGCTAGGCTATGCATCCCTAGGGCAGCACAGTATAAAAAATAGGACCCTGCACCCCTGCACTGAAATCCCAACTTGTTGTGGAAGGGCTAGAGCCTTCAAATCATTGCTCGAAGCCTTGAGGAAAATTGTGCTCCTCCTATTATTGTGCTCAGGCAATGTTGAACTCAGGTCTGGTCCTACAAAAGCCTTGTCATCTTCATCCAAACTCACAAGGCTTAAAGGAATTAGTTTTATGCACGTTAATGCTTGTAGTCTTTTAAAGAAATTCAACTCAGTCCAGGCCTGGGTCATCCACACTGAACCAGATGTACTTGTGGTCTCTGAATCTTGGCGTTGGCCATCCACACCTGGTAGGGAGGTTAACATTCCTAACTACTTGCTGTTCAGAGCCGATAGACAGACTAGGGATGGTGGGGTAGCCATTTATATCAAGGACGAATTCAGGGTCTCTACCCTTGACTCTTCCTATGCTGCAAATGGATTTGAATGTCTGTCCATCAAAAGTGAAATATCACCTTTGGTGGCTTTCTATGTCATAGGATGTTACAGACCTCCTTCAGCGGGGTCTCAGCTCCTGTCCCACCTCTAAACTATCATGGGCTCTGGTACCCTTGAAACAATTATACCAGGGGATCTTAACTATGACTGTTTGTCCAATGCCTCGCTACCTCTTAAGTCCTTCTGTGCCTCTCATGGGCTTACACAACTTATCAATGAACCAACACGCACTAACAAGGAAAACCCCATGAATAGCACCCTATTGGATGTCCTTCTTGTAAGTAAACCTCATTCCTTTTCCCATGCTGGAATTTTTTCTGCGGATGTTAGTGACCACTGCTTCATCGCTGGTGTAAGAGCTGACTCCAAACCTCCATCTGCAACTAAGTTCTCCACTAAAAGGTCCAAATGGAACTTTGATGCACTTGCATACATCAATGAACTAAAAGTCTCCCTGCACTGGCAGAGCTTTTACCTAGCCAAATCAATGAGTATGACATATGACATCTTCCATGAAATTGTAACAAGTGCCCTTAACAATCATGCTCCCCTGGTAAAAGCCTGCATAAAGGCTAAACCATGTTGCTGGTTTACTTTCAGACCTCAAGGCTGCATTATTAAAAAAGTGATAATCTCTGGACAAAAGCTTGCAAATCACATGCAGCCAAAGACTGGTGTCATTTCAGAACAGCCAGAAACTCCTGCACTAAGTTTACCAGAGAGGCCAAGGCCAACTTCTATCACTTAGAGCTAGATTCTACCTCAAAATGCCCTATCAAATTCTGATCCACAATAAAAGAATTGTCTGGTCATATATCAGGAAATGTGCTTCCCATAAAAATTACCTCCAACAATGTCGTTATCAAGGACAGAAAGAAGATACTACAGGCCATCAACAACCACTTTGCCACTGCAGGTCTAGCATTTGACAATTCACCCGCATGTATGTTGCGCTCTCAGATTAGTGCACAGCTTCAGAAACCTAGTACCACAAATGCAGTCTTTTCCTTCTCACCTACCTCCTTGAAAGATGTTGGAGATCTTCTCCTACAAATGGACACTAAGAAAAGTGCTGGTGCTGATTCTTTTGACCCCTACTTCCTAAAGATTGCATACCATGTCCTAGCTGTACCAATCACACAGCTGTTCAACCTGTCTTTATCACAAGGGTCTCTCCCTCACCTATGGAAAACTGCTCATGTCATCCCTCTGTTTTAAATCAGGGGACCCTGCAATCTAAATAACTATAGGCCAATTTCTCTCCTCCCCATACTGTCAGAACTCCTGGAACAAATTGTGAATGCCCAGCTGAGAACTTTCCTAGACAATGCGAATCTTCTAAACCCTATGCAGTCTGGCTTCAGAGCTAAACATAGTACTATTACAGCTGTGGCAAAAGTAACAAATGATTGACAACGTGATTTAGAGAACAAAAAATTTGTCTGTGCCATTTTCCTGGACCTTAGCAAGGCCTTCAACACCGTCGACCACTGCCTGCATCTTTCTACATTAAAAATGATAGGTTTGGACTCGACCTCCCTGTGCTGGTTTTATGATTACCTTACTGATAGGCAACAGCAGGTCAAGGCTGAAGGGGAGCTTTCCCCACTTAAACCTCTAAAAAGAGATGTTCCGCAGGGATCTATCTTGGGGCCATTACTGTTTACTATCTATATTAACAGTATAGATCTTGGCGTTAAGGAGACAAACATTCACTTGTTTGCAGATGATACGGTGCTTTACATAAGCCGTACATCAACTGAAGTTGTCTGTGGAGATTTGCAAACTGACTTCAATCTGCTGCAGAGCCAGCTCCTTAGCAAAAAACAAGTAGTTAATGCCAAGAAAACAAAAGCAATGCTATTATCACCAGCTAATCATACGGCGTACCCTACTATTGTTGGTACTCTAACCCCCATCACTACTTTATTAGGAAAAAATCTGGAATTTGTAATGAAGTTCAAGTATTTGGGGGTCTGGCTTGACCACAGACTCTCTTTTGTGGAACATATAGAGGATCTTCTGAAAAAAACTGAGGCAGAGGCTTGGCCTCTTCTTTAGGATAAACTGCCTCCTGACCACAGATGCCAAGAGGCAGCTAGCTCAGTCCACGTTTCTCTCCTTAATTGACTATGCTGACTTTATTTATAGCCTGTGCACTGCCTCCTACCTTGGAAAATTGGACATACTGTATCACAGAGCTCCGAGATTCATAACTGGCCTTCCCTTCTCCACCCATCACTGCTCCTTATATGCAGCTGTGGGGCGGACCTCTCTTCAGCATAGGTGTAATAGAAATGCAGCTCTCTGGACATTCAGAGCTATTACCAATAAACTTCCACAGTACATTACTGATTGTCTGCCTCTAAGCTTGATAGGCAACTATGCTTTGAGAAGCTACTCTCTGATTTCTTTGAAAGTTCTGAGGGCCAGCACACAATTTGAGAGAGCGGCCATAGGCTTCGTGCTGCCTTCACTCTGGAACAAGCTCCAGAAATCATTGAAATTAAGCACCCCCTGTTAGTCTTGCTGTGTTCAAGACTTTGTATGCCAAAACTGTTAAGGAATTATGCAACTGCTTCCATCACCCTTAGTATGCTTGTTGTTGCCTCCTGCTCATCTCCCTCTGTCTCACCATAAAGCTCATCCTGGCTCCTATTGAACCTCAAAAATTATTCCTTAATACTACATCCTTAATCACCCCTTCTACCCTTGTCCCTTTCTTATGTATCCCCAGCCTGTCAACTTAGTGCTCCTAGAAGTGAAACTGTCCCTGTGCCATTCCCACCCATGTTAGTTTTATTTCCTCTACCTCCCGCCCATTCTTCTATGTCTGAGGTTTTGATAATGCGATTGATTTATTATGCAGCTTCTGTTTTTTACCTACATCCATTTCTCTCGGAATATGCTATGAATATGAATATGAATGTTTTGAATGTGAATGCTGTGAATATGAATGCCAACCTTTACTAATATTGTTTATTCTGCACTGTATGTATCTTTCTTATGTACAACTACACCTATTTGTTTTCGCCTGTACATAATGCATTGTTCTTTGACCTTATGTGGTGCAGGTCCACCTTGTAAATGAGCTTGCTCTATGGTGTTTACCTGGATAAATAAAGACTTGATTGATTGATTAAATAAATGAAACCTACACCTCGGGTGCCCTCTTGCTGTTTGCCACAAGTATACATCACCAAAATTCCTTTTCGGTGATGTAGACTCACCTGAACGGTGATCACTATTCTGTGATTGCCGTTATCACATGGAACCGTACAACCTGAGGAGTACAAATGTAATTATCTTAGAGTCTCCTAGGTACCCATATTTAGGCAAATTTCATTCTACTGGCTTGTCCCTATTCCATGGAATAATTACAAGGCACTTTCAACTTGAATACATTGGGGACTATCAGCTCTTTCAAAATGATAATAGAAGGTAATTGCTAGAACAAATGTAGGAAGAATTTATCAAAATAGATTGCTACTACTGCCATTGATAGTGCTATGTATTATCCTTCTAATCTATGCATTGTAATTACAATTGATCTCCTATATAATCTTATCTATGCTGTGCAATCCTCCTGTGCATCCACTTCTTTATACTTCTGTATACTACTATGATTGCCACTATATTCTGTAATTTGCAATTTTCTGTAATTGTCTTTAATTCTGTGCATTACCAACTATCCCAACCAGGACCACCTTGTAAATGAACACTGCTCAATAGAAATTTTTCTTTGTAAAACAAATAAAATTTAATACAAAGTTAAATTCAAGAAGTTCACACCTCTTTTCTCAGCCACAAAGGTGAATTTCAAGTTGATAGTATTTGTAGTCAAACAAACCATGAACTCCTTCAAATTTTCTTCATTGCCACTCAGTACATAATACACATTGTGAATAAAGCAAAGTCACAGGACCATGTGCTGTGCATACAGGTTTGCTCCAAGTTCATCCCAGTTCTTTTGTCTTTCCCACATTTCCAAGTGATAATTCCTTTGTCCCTATATCACATTATATTATAATATATGTTCACAAAGAATACTTTTAAGCAAGCTGAGTAGCCTAGGAATGAGTCAAAAAGTAATAAACTGGGTACAAAATTGGTTAGGGGGATAGGTACAGTAGCAGAGGATGGTAGTAAACAGAGTTCACTCAGAGGAGAGGAGGATGACCAGCATGGTTCCTCAAGGATCAGTGCTGGGACTTGTCATTTTAATATCTTTATAAGTGGCATTGCAGAGGAGCTGATGGGGAAGGTCTGCCTATTTATGGAAGACTCTAAAATCTGCAATAGGGTGGATACTCCATGTGGGATGGAAAGGATAAGCAGAGATCTGAGAAAACATGAGGAGTGGTTAAGAGTATGACAGCTGGGTTTTAATGTGAAAAAGTGCAAAATAATGCATTTAGGGAACCGAAACCCAAGGGTAGAGTGCAGAATGGACAGAGCGTTACTGATGAAGCAGAAAAGAGACAGGGGTAATAATCTCTGAGAACCTAGTGGTGGCAAGGCAATGTGACAAAGCAGTTGGGAAGGCTAGTAGGATGTTGTGTTGCATAGGGAGAGGTATCACCAGCAGAAAGAGGGAGGTAGTGTTGCCTTTGGATACATTAGCTCACTGGTAAGACCTCACTCAGAATACTGTGCACAGTTCTGGAGGCCACATCTATAGAAGGATATAAACAGAGTGGAGGTGGTCCAGAGATGAATAGCTAAAATGGTAAGAGGTCTGCATCACATGCCCTATGAGGAAAGATTTAGGGTACTCAATATGTATATTCTGGAAGAGAAAAGGGAAAGGAGATATATGACAGAAATCTTTAAACACCTCACAGAGTGAATAATGTACAGGAAGGAAGTATTTTTCAGATAAAAAAAGATGAACTAGAAGAAGGGGACATGCTGTGGGGTAGGTTCAGGAGGGATGTTAGGAAGTACTTCTTCACAGAAAGGGTAGTGGATTCATTGACTTACCTACCAGCTGAGGCAGTGCTGGCAAAAACAGTGATGGGGTTTCAAGAATGCATGGGATATGCATAAGTAGATCTTAGTGAAATTAAATTGGGGAAGAGAAAAGAGCTGGAGACCAAATAGGTCTATGGTGATACTGTACATAGTGAAACATGATCAGACTGGCTGGGATAAGTGGTCCTTATCTGCCAACAACTTCTATGTTTCTATGTTTCTTATGACATCCAGTGAGGGTGGTAGTCCCCATAACAGAGTAGAGCCTAAACCAAAGTACACAGCTGTACAAGAATCACATACTACTCAGTCATCAGTTGGTCCATATTCTTAGGAGTCTAATGACCCTATGACTTGGAAGACTTTGCCTCTGGTATGGGGGGCCAGCAGGTGTCAAACACCATGCACCCCTCCATGTGGTATATAACTGCATATGTCCAAGTGTCCAATAGATGCTCATTTTTTTTTTTGTTGTAACCATCCTCTCCTCTAGTTCCTGCAGCACCTCTCTCCTTGGGATTGGGTCTTTCTTCTTAAGGTACCTTTGGTTCCTGCGACTTTGTCCTTTGTGACACTTTCAGAGATTGGATCTCTTTCATGATGGTTTCTGTGTTCTTGTGACACCCAACAGGGTGGTGGTCCCCATAACAGGGAGAGAGCTAGCATAAGCCAAAGTATATAGTTGCACAAGCATCACATGTGAATCAGTCTACAGTCAATCATGAACCATACTCATAAGAGTCCAATGACACTGAGTTAAAGAAAACAGTTGTTTTTGAAAAAATAGAAGTGGAATCCTTTCACAATTTCCTGTAGCTGTTAACATAAAGCAATAATTCTTTTACTATGCAAACATATCTACCTTTATCTAAAGTCACAATATTTCCTGTTTATCTGCTTTTTTTATTTTTTTTTATTCTGTTGTAACTCTTTAAAGGCAGTATCCGCTAAGAGATTAATATTGTGACCCAAATCCCCTTCTTTTCAACAAGATCTCATACTTTTTTAAGGACTAAATCCCTATTCACACAGATGAAAATACATCTAGGCCCAAAGGAGAACACACACACACATATGACTCATGAATATCTTACTCGAAAATGACAAGCAGTTCATTTCCAAAATAAAACTGGCCATAGAAGACCACCTATAGGAGAATCTGGAACTGAGCACTACAATAAACTATGTGTGGGAAGGACTGAAAGTGGTGCTGAAGGGGTAAATTATCTCCTATCTGGCTTACCAAAAGAAGTAGAGTATGCATAGAAGCCCAGTTGAGGGCTCAAATTCAGAAACCTGAGGAGGCGCATATGGCACAGGGAGATTCTCAAATATGGCAAAATTTAAAAGGGGCCAAGAAAGATTTGAATGACCTTCTAAACATGTGAACAGAGGGCAAACTTAGATACCTTGGTCAGAACTAATATAAGCATGGCTCAAGGGCAGGCAGACTACTCGCACTTTTTATGCTGTGGTGTCTCTTGAAACAATAACACATGCTGTTCATGAATGTTGCTCAAATTGAATTATTGGTGATGACATTTTAGAAATAAGGCATGATCAGGAGTTATATTAATGGTCTGTTTATCACCCTCTAGAAGTGATCTGGCATGAGGCATAGCCGAGTACCACATGCTCCTAGAGGGTGAGTACCTGACCAGTAACATAACCCCAGGGAATGCCTTATTGTTGTTAAAATATCTCTTTTCAAAATAATGTTGCACCTTGTTCAGCATGTGATTAGGCTTTACAGATTCAGTATACTAATAAACGGTTAACATAAGGCTGATAGAATGCTTACAGCCAATCAGAAAGCTGCATTTCTTAGATCTTTTTTATGGCTGCAGTGGGTGGAGCCCTGCAGACCTTTTACAATTCATGAAAAAAAGGATTCTGCATTCCTTTCAAATGAACAACATGTTGAGCTTGCATAACACTCACCTCCATGTCTGTGAAGCAGTCCACCATTGTTGTTCCTACCACCCGCATCACGCACAATTTCAAAGTGCTGGAGGTCATGGCAGAACACAGCAGAATCTGTCATGTCCAAGATGGACACCGCACTCTACTGCACATGCACTAGCAGTCGTACATGTGCAGTAGCATGTGTGGTCATCTTGGTCAAGGCAGAGTAGGCCGTGTTCCCCTGTGACTGCCTATTTTATTTATATATAGTTTTTTCTATAATAGAAAGTCCCTCCGCCCAACCCTCCCTCTTAGCACCCACCACCCCACCCCTCAGAAACATAGAAATGACACTGGGAGTGCCCAACTCCTCAGAGTCGTGCTTACATTCTCCCCAATTATTTTTCTACCACCCACCCGACCCTCCCTCTCAGTCAGTACTCACCACCCCACACATCCCCAGAAACATAACTGTAACACTGGGGGTGCCCAATACCCCAGTGTCATGATCGTCCCCCAGAAGCATAACTGTGACACTGGGGGTGAACAATCTCCCAGTGTCACGATCAGGGATCCTCAGTCCTTTTTTTTTTCACCTGTAAAAAAAAAAATGGTCCACCGTCATGATCGGCCCACAGAAACATAACTGTGAAACTGGGTTTTCCCAGTCCCCCAGTGTTGTGATCGGAGATCCTCAGTTCTTTTTTTTCCTCCAGAAAAAAAGGTCCACTGATATCTTTTGCTGACATTCCTTACCATCCACCTGACCCTCCCACTCAGCACCCACCACCCTGCATCCTCCCAAGCTCTTACTTACCCATTGGGGGTCCAACGCTGTAATCATTTATGGACTACAAACACGTCTTCACTCTTCAAAGCTAGACCACGAACTGAAGACATAATTATGCAGTTCAATGCATTTTAATGGGGTTTTGAACTTAGTGCTGTAACTTGGGCACTTTTACATATTTTGGCCCCAAATTTTCAACATGCCTTCTTTGAGACCCCACCTCATATATGATGTAACTGTCATTTGGCAGATCTGTCCCAAAAGGTGATTTCACTGTCCCTGCATAGAATTACCTTTCAGGCAAGAGTTGAACATTTTCACTGCCCTTGTTCATGAGGTGGGGTCATACGAAGGCTATGTTGAAAATTTGGTGTAAAATATTGAAAAACAACGTTATGAGTCTACATTGAATTTTGTGAATGTAGGCTCATAACCTTGGTACTTCTTAATATTTTGACCCCAAATTTACAACATAGCCATATCTTCACAGCAGCTCATGAATGTGGTAGCTGTCATTTTTCAAATCCTGTCCAAAATGTTTTTTTATTTACATCCCAAGAGGTGATATTGTGGTCCCTGCATGGAATCACTTTTTGGGCACCAGTTGAAAATGTTCTCTGCCCTTATGCATGAGGTGTGGTCAGAGGAAAGCTATGTTGAAGATTTAGTGCAAAAATATTAAAAGACAATCAAGTTATGATCCTGCATAGAATTTTGAGAATGCAGGCTTGTGACTTTGGTACTTTTCAATATTTTTATCCCAAATTTACGACATATCCATATCTTTAGAGTACTTCATGAATGTGGCAGCTGTCAGTTTTCAAATCCTGGCCCATATGTTTTTTATATCCCAAAAGGTGATTTTGCGTTCCCTGCTAGAAATCACCTTTCAGCCTGGAATTGAACATTTTTTCTGCCCTTGTTCATGATGTGGGGTCATAAGAAGGCTATGTTGGAAATTTGGTATTTAAATATTGAAAAAAACAAAGTTATGAATCTACTTTGATTTCTGCAAACGCAGGCTCTTAACTTTGGTATTATTCAATATTTTTACCCCTAATTTTCAACATAGCCATTTCTTTACAGCACCTCATGAATGTGATAGCTGTAATTTTTCAGATCCTGCTCAAAATGTGTTTTTCTGTCCTGAAAGTTGAATTTTAAGTCCCTGCGCAAAATCACCTTTAAGCCAGGAGTTGAACATTTTGTCTGTCCATGTTCAAGAGGCAGGGTCATAACAAGGCTATGTTGAAAATTTGTTGTAAAAAAGATTACAAAACAACAACTTTTATATAAATGCATGCTTATAACTTTGGTAATTTAGAATATTTTACCCCAAATTCCACAGCTGCAGCCCTATCAGCTCTGGCTAGAGACAGTTTATATTAAGCTCTCTGTGCTGTAGTGGAGTTTTCTGCATCCTAGCTCCTTTTGACATATCTACCATGAACATGTCCACAGAACACACAACATTGAGTGAGGTTATCCCAGTTATAATGCTGTTTATACATAACCTGAGCATCCTTAATCGACAGATGGAAAGATACAGAAATGAAGAAGAAGCAAGATGTTGGCAGCCTCATGGAAATCTTGCAAGAAGAATGACTAAGCGATTCCAAAAAGATGTCAAATTAATTGCAATGACCAAATCTAAATGCCACATCCTTGTAAGTCTTCCAGAGCCTCGGTTCAAGTCCTATACATTTTCCAAAAAACAGATAACAGAACAGTACACTTTTTGTTTCTAGATGAACGACTGTCACAGGAGGCAAACACAGGTAAATCCAGTAACTTCTATTCACAAGTTACAGGTCCATCTTCTCGCAGGAAGTACATTATTGGGAAATATCGGACTGCCCAGGGGCGTAATGAGGCCCGACGCCATAGGCGGAGGGCCTTATAGCCCCTGGAAGGTCTGGTATTTCCCAATAATGCCCACCCTGGAGGGTATTATTGAGCTTAGAAAATGGCTTCACTGTATTTTAAAAAAATAGTCAGACAAAGAAATGATTGCTTTTAAAAAGTTAACTTTTATTTTGTATGGATAAATACTGTGAGAGGAAAAGTAGTGCACAAGAAAAGTGCTTTCATTTAACTGTGGAACTGTTTTAACTGTTTTTTTTTACTTTTTAATAATTAAACTTTTACAACTTTTTAAACATTTAAACTTTTAGAGTGAATTGCAGCTCTCTTTTTTTATATTTAATGTTTGTTTTCCATAAAATTTACTGGACCTGAGAAGGTGCAGTTCATTACATTGAAGGAGCTATGTATTGTCGTTATTCCAGTAGATGGCGTTGGTTCATTTGCTTGTTCTTTGCTGGTGCTCTCTTGATTGCTTGTGGTGCTGGTTGCAGTTTTTCCTGAGAGGAGGGCGCTCCAGTTCTTCCTGTCTTCTTCCTTTGGCCTCCAGTAAGATTTCAGACTTTGCTCACACCTGTGACTAGTGATGGTCATAATTTCACGTGACTGTAGACCTGCATTTGATAGGATTTGGACGGCAGAGCTACGAATGCTGTGGTTGGTATACATGTGAGTCAGATTTGCTGCTTTGCTAATTTTTTCATCATGTCACCGAGGTAGTTTTTTCCTAGCGGTTCCTGCATGTACCAGATTGTTTGTGTGTTTAAGAAGTCTTGTGGAGCTCGTCGCGGGTGGAGGTAAAGTGCTTTGGGGTTGGGAGGCAGTTTACTTATGTATTTTTTAAATACTACAACTGGGCATTCGGGGTTATCTGGATCTGAGTACATGCAGCCTCTCTGGAATTCTTTGTTTGTTTCGAGGGGGTCTTTATGTTTTTTGCTGTCAGGGTTGTAAGCCAGGGTAAGGAACTCTTGGTTGTGTTGGTCTTTTTGAAGTTGGAAGGAGGAGGGGGTAAGCTCTCGTAGGCCTTCCCTACCGCGCCGGGCTAGGTGTAGTTGAATTTTGAACCAAACGCAGTTCAGCAAGCCCCGTGCAGTATCTATGGAGAGTGCTGGTGATTTTCTGAGCTTTGCCAGGTCCGTATCGGAGATCGGTGGGTGGTGTGCTGCTTGGTCTTTTTTTTCTTTTCTGAACTGCTTTAGTATGCTTTTGAAGACATTGCTCGTTTTGAATTGAGGGTCTGTGACGAGGTTGATGTTTCGGCATATTGATGGGCTATTTAGGTATCTGTTGAGCCCTGCTCATAGAGCGCAGTATCCGGCAACGGAATATTGGTCTCTGGTTGCTTTTCGCACTTCTGCATAGAATTTTCGTAACGTCTCGTTCAGTGTAGTGGGGCTATCTGTTACCCAATTAATGGTTATGCCACTTTCTTTTGCCCAGTCATGAATTACTGATACTGCCCAAGTTGTCGTTTTACGAGTATTCATTTCTTCTCGGTTCACTTCGATTTCTGTCAGCTGAGTGGTAGTCAATGATATGTGACGTTTTGCACTGCTGACTGACATTTCTGGGTTTTTTTCTAGGTTTTCGTCATTTTGGGACTCATCTCCTTCAGATGGTGGATTAAATAAGTAGTCGACATCTTCCGTTGACAGCATCTTGAAGTTAATAGGAGGTATGTTGTCAGTTGGCATTGACATTTGCGTCGCTACTTGTGCTCTTCTGAGGCGAGTTGGAAAATCAGCGCTTCGCGCTAATTACAGTGTGTGACTGAAGGAATGTTTTGTTTGTCTCATTGATATGATTGGGTGAAGTGGCACTTCTGTTGCCATGCAGTGGGGCTTGATTTTTAGTGGGCATTATGCAAAAATAATTGCCCAGGTTCAGTGCCTTATCAACCAATCACATTAATGGATTTTTGAAGCCATTTTCTAACAGCACATAATATCAACTGTGAGCAGTACCACCCCTGGTAGCAAACTCAATGTGGGGCAAAACCTTTTATAAATTGCTGCCAAACCAAATTACATTAAACCTTCAGAACATTCTCTTTGTGCCTTGGTAGATAGCTACCTGCAAGAATCAGCTATTGTTTTGCTGTTGAAATGTACTCATTTGAATACTGGAAATAAGAAGCAAATTTGTAAGAGCTGTACAATAAATCCTTTAAATATATTGGTAGTCCTTCAGCAAATGTTTTCTCTGAGCAGCATGTTTAGCACAATTGGTACTACTGTAACTGATAGCAGAAACAGATTGCTGCCAGGCAACATACAGACTCTAACATCTATCCAAATCAATAAGGCAAGATTGTCATATTCCACAAAAGTAGTCCAACGGCTAACCCAAATAAAAAGTCATTGATGTGATGATGAGTCCAATGGTGAATACTGAACCAACTAAATAACATTAAAGCACTAACATCCAGAGTCACTCATAGTTCATGGTGCTTCCTGGTAAACATAGCAGATTCAAAATCAATAAACCTGGGCACACACTCACACTTTAATAATGCAAAATGCATGAAAAGATTAAATATTTTTATTAATATTTCCAGCACAAACTGTGCCCCCGTCACACCAGCACAGAACAAATGTCTCAACATTTCACACAGATGCATTGTGCTTTATCAAGTGATAAAGCGCAGTGCATCTGTATGAAACGTTGAGACATTTGTTCTGTGATGGTGTGGCAGGGGCACACTTCATGCTGGAAATGTTAATTAAAGGACCAAATCTTTTCATGCATTTTGCCTTATTCAAGCGTGAGCTTGTGCCCAGATTTATTGATTTTGAATAAGTAACATTAAACCATACCTTAACAGTAGTACAGTATTTTGGGATCTGTCTGTTCCTGGATACACACTCTACAGGAAGGCTAAATCAAAAGGTAGAGGGGAGATGTAGTGATTTATATTATGGAGGGGTATCAGTTACCAGGGAAGATGTGGGGAGGGAATACAGAGATTTTATGGGTGCAGATACAGTCAGGGGTAGGGAGGAATATAAGAGTGGCGTGGTATATTGGCTGCCAAGTCCAGATGAAATTGTGGATAGAGAGCTGGGGGATGAGTTAAGGAAGGTTTCAGAGGCAGGGGATGGAGGGGGAAGGTTGCAATCTACATTAGGGAGGGGGTATCACTCATCAGGGAAAACATGGGGGGAGGGAGTGCAGAGACTTTATGGTGCAGATACAGTCAGGGTGGGGAGGAAAATAAGAGTGGAGGTAGTGTATCAACCAAATCCAGATAGAGAGCTAGGGTTTGAGTTAAGAAAGGTTGCAGAGGCAGGAGAAGTGGTAATATTGGAAGACTTCAACATGATCTTTATAACTTTGTGCATCCCACAGACCAGCACCAGCAGGAGCCAAGTGAGTGTAGATGCAGTCATGGATGTGTTTTTGACCCATGGGGTGATGGAGCTAACAAAAGATCAGGCCATCCTGGACCAAGTGCTGACAAATAGTGATCAAGTAAGAAGAATAACTTCTGCTAACTCCCCTTCTGGCTCTTTATCTGCTATCCTCCGTGTTTTTTTATTATGTACTTTCGCTCTTGTCCTAATCTCTCCCACTATTGTCTCCACATTTTGCTGCTCTGTTTGGATCCCTTGCACTTATTTAATGTGTTTTATAATATATTTTTACTCTGTACAAGAACTATATAATATGACGTGTAATATGTGTAAAATGACTGACTCTTTGTAAAACTTTTTATTGGTGTTTGTTGGTGTTTTCATTGGATGTACTCTCCCTCTCCCCCAGGTCTCACCATGAAATGAGCAACTTGTTCAATGTGCCTTTTCTGGTGAAACATTTCAATAAATAGCCACAAGAGGGAGTGATTACTGGTCAGTGTGGTTTAAGATAGATTTGGGATGAGAAGTGTTGGATATGAAAACACATGTTCTAGACTTCAAGAAGGCAGATTTCAATTGCACAGAAGTGATATGGAGGTGTAGCACAGCTCTCAGGGCAGAGATGGGAGTGGAAGAAAGGTGGTGCTTGATCCAGGACGGGGAGTCAAGGAAGGTGACAAGACCTTTTTTTGATACATCCAGGAGACAAGATGAAAAAGGAAGGCATAATGAAGCTAAAAAAGGGAGCAGAGTGGGTGGAGGACAATAGAAAAAAAGCAAAAGTATTAAATAAATATTTTTGCTCAGTCTTCCTGTAGGAGAATTATGGACTAGTTTCGCAGGGGAAGGGTGGGAATGGGAGGCAGTGAGGATAATTGTGGAGACAATTACAGAGGACAGAGTCCTCAAAGGTCTCTGAGCCCTGAAGGTGAACAAGTTCCCAGGGCCAAATGGGATTCACCGTGAGGTGCTGATTGAGCAGGCAACAGTTCTTGCAGCAATCTTAATGGCCCTGTTCAACTGCTTTTTGGACACAGATTTGGCACTGTGTGAGTGGAGGACAGCTGATGTGGTATCCATGCCCAAAAGCAGGCCTAAGGATGAGTCAGGGAGCTGTGGACCAGACAGCTTGACATAAATTTTTGGGAAGTTGATGCAAACCATTCTAATGGAAAGTTTGGCTGAGTTCCTTGAGGCAAATGGACTACAAGATGACATGCAGCATGACACGCAGCATGGGATTATGACAGGTAGGTTTTGTGAAACGTATTGACCAGCTTCTTCAATTGGGTAACTAGGGCCATGGACCAGGTCCAGGAAGTAGATATACTGTCAGAGCAGAAATAAACCATGCTAGAAAAGGCAGTGCTGGTAAGGAAGCAAGGAAGAACCATAAGGTTTGGAGCACTGGTGTAGTTTTCTGCCATGGATTTACTTTTGGTTTTCAGTGAAGCACTGCATTTAGTTTCATAAGCTTTGCCAGCACTGACATTTTTAGCGTGGTTTATTTGTGCTTATTAGTTACATGTGATTTTCCGCTGCTTCATTCCACTGGGCCAGGATCCCCCCCCCTTCTTTTCAGTAGATACACTGTAACTGGAGTTCAGAAAAGTCTTTGAATCAGCCCCCCCCCCAAATAAGAGGTTGATCAAAAAACTGGTGGACTTGGCAGCAGGGGAGAAAATGACCAGGTGGGTGTCAAACTGGCTGGGTGGAAGAATTCAATGGTTTGTGGCAGGGGGTAGCATTCAAGGTATAAGAAGTCACCAGCAGGGTTTTGCAGGGGTCAGTGCTTAGTCAAGTCCTATTCAGAGTGTTCATTAACAACATGGAGTGCAGCATCAAAGCCAAATATACCTCTCCATGGATGACACCAAGCTATGTAGGAGGGTGGACACAGAGGAAGGCATCATAGTCATGAAAGAGGATCTGGAAACATTGGAGAGCTGGTCTGGAATCTGGAAACGGGTTCAATGTACAAAAGTGTAAGGTAATGCATATAGGTTGCAAGAATCCCAGAGCCAAGTACAGACTTGGGGGTGTGATGGTCACAGTCTCAGAGGAGGGGAAGAATCAGGAGATAGCAATCACAAGCAATCTGAAACCTTCAATGCAATGTATAAAGGTGAAGACAAACAGAATTGTAGATTCAATTCAATTCGGTTTATTGTTTGATCATAATGTGTTAGCATTATGAACTTTACAACATGACTTTACAAAACATCATATAATTTCACACAATTTAAAAAGCAATTTTTGTTTGCAATCCATTAAAAACACATTCAGATGTTCAATTATTAAAAAACAGTCTAGCTTTATTTGTGAAATTGATTATTCTATTTGCAAGATAGAAGAGTCCTTGGTAATGACTGCTTAGTAGTATTTCATTTTCAGGTCTTCATTCTCTGTGATCTGAAATTTTTTTTTGTTTTTTTTATCACTAAAGACATAACATTTGCTGTCATTGAGGCTTCTTCAACAGTCCTGGGGTGCAATAAAATAAAAACAGGATCATAATGTGCATTTGAGTATAGTATTAATGTATTTATTAGGTATTCACTATGGGGTTTAGAATATAGAGGACAATTTATGATCACATGATTGATTGTATCTTGATGTCGTTTGTTACAAAAGCACAATTGGTCATTTTGTTTTTCTTGATTGGGTATTTTAATTTTATTAAAATAAGTATATTTCATGGAAATTAAATCAAATCTGACACAAGCTGTATTTTTCCTTTGCTCGGGCATTATAGGAATTATTATATATTCCTCTAAATAATGCACCATTTTTTTTTTACCATGATGCACAATTTTGGTTTTAGATTCTTTCCACATTCTTATTTCTTGCATTGGTTATTTTTTTTTTCCTTAATCAACTCTTTGCATTGTGGTGCAATGTTGATGTTTCTATTAAAATTGGTCCACACATGTTTTGGCAATTATTTTAGAAATTATTTCCGTTAAACAATCCATCCATTTAGGTCTTATTCCCTTTCTAGCCCAGCATAATTTTTCAGTTAAACAATTCTTGGGGAGTTTATTAAAAGGGTAATTTATAATTTTCAGCCAATAATTTATTAACCACATTTCTTTTATATGGGTAATTTCAAGCATGCCAATCTCTGCCCTCACCATGGCACTAAGGGTAGAATTTGATACTTTTAGAAGAGATTTATAGTAGTATGAGGCGTTTTTTCTGGGTTATTGTATGGGTTAGACCCCCCACACACACTTCTGCCCCATATGTGATTCCCAGGTTTATTTTTACTGCTCCAGCCATTAGTGCAGGTGAAATGGCATTTCCCCCATACTTGAAGTTAAATTTCATTAATGCTTTTACAATTAATTTTGCTTTAAAGTTTTGCTCTTTAAGGTGTTTGTTCCAGCTGGCATTTGAAGATATTTTTATCCCTAATATATATATATATATATATATATATATATATATATATATATATATGTTTTTACAATTTCATCTTTCTCTGAATTGATTACTATTTGGTATTTGTTCAGTTAGAAGTTGACCCCATTATCATGCATTTAGTTTTTTTAACTTAATTTTAAGTTCAAGATTCTTGCATTTTTCTATAAAAATGTCAATGTTCTTTTGCAAGCTAGTTGATTGAGAAAACAATACTATATCATCTGCATAAGCTAGGGGGTGAAGTTTCATTTCATTAAGTAGTGGAGCATCCAACTGGGATGAGTCTTCATATTCAAGTAGAAAATTAATGTAAATATTGAACAAGGCCGGTGCCAAAAGGAAACAAATGACCCAAGCTTGGTTCCTTTAAACACAAACTTTGACAGCACCTCACTACACTGAGCAACTGTGACTGCCCCAACTAGCTTTTTACCCTAGCAGAACATTGCAACCCCATTCCCTATTTGAGCTAGCAGCCTACTGCTCCCTCCCTCTCTCTATCAGCTTTCCTTCTGTTCACCAGTCACTCCCTCCCCACTCCCCCATCCTCACACCCTGACAGCTCTCAGATTTTCTACTCTCTCCCTGATCTTTCTCTCTGTCACCACCATGTCTTCTGTGCTCCCTTCCTCCCACTCTCCTTCTTATACCACTCTACTCCCCTCCCTTCAACCCTCAGCCTGGCAAAGTCTCCTTGCTGACTGCTCTGTTTTTGCCCCTTCTCCTTCTCTCCACTCTGTTACTTGACAAAACCAATAGTCTGACTCCTCAAACATTGCTGCATCACACTATTGGTGCACCAACCTGTAATTCGTATTGTAAACTTGTATTTTCTACCTGTAACCCCCTTACCTGTATCCCTGTACACGTTCATTCTGTCACCTTTCCTCATTATTTATTAATTTGCACTGGGTTTGGAACCCCATGCTCTTTTGACAGTGTCTCCTCACTGATGGTTCAAGTGGGTAGCATGTCAATTTGGTGAATACATAACAGTAATGGTGATTTCAGTGAAGGCAATTATGGCACCAGTAATGATGAGCAAGCACCATTACAGCAACACCTGTATTCCCCCCTCCTCGAGGTGCTACGACTTCAGGTTTGGTTATTTTAGTAAGGGGGGTGCGGGGCAAAGCTCACCACAAAGGTGGGTGTGGGGGGCAAAACCCCCAATGAAACAAGCATTTTCATCATTGTCACCATAATGGTGTTCACCCATATGTTACGGGTGCCGTAATTGTAGTCTCTGTACTGTCATCACCAATATTGTCGTCACTGTTATTCTATTGCTGAAATGACATAGAGCCCTCAAGTGTCACCTAATGTTCTCATTGACTGTACCCTATATTATTATTTACATCCACTGTATCCACAAATGTACACAATGCCAACTGTTACCCAAATGTGTACACATTCATTTACCACATAATTCTGCCTTGTGATTCAATAGCCCATTGTCTGTACTATTTTATTGTACTTTCTCTGTATTCTAACCTATTGTATGTGCAGACGTGGAACCTTTGTAAATGAGTCTCTGACTCAAAGGTATTTGCAATTATGAGAAATAAATAAAACAAAACAATAAAACAAAACACCTCTGTTAGAACAAAAATAATCTGCTAAATTACCTTTATTATTATATCTAACTGCTGTTGAAGTGTGTGTATATAATAAATAATCATTGGTAGAGAAAGTGGTATTTTCTTTTTTATTAGAATGTTCCATAATATCATTCTATTTATAGCATTGGAGGCAGAAGAAAAATCCACATACAGTATGAACAATTTCATCTTTCTTATGTGTATATATTTTCTATGAGGTGGGAAAAGACAAAAATATTATCAATGGTTGAAAAGACTTCTCTAAATCTTACCTGGAACAGTGAAATTATATATGTTTTATCTGCCCAAGTTATACATTTAGTAAGAATAATTCTAATTAAAACTTTAGATGAAATATCTAATAGACTGATGGGTCTATAAGTATTTGGATTGCAGACTGAGTCTTTTTATGTAATGGCATAATGATGTTTCTAGTCCAAGCTTTTGGAATATATTTGTGTTTTAAGCATACATTTAAAAAACATGTTAACATCGGGATCCAAAAATGACTATTATTTTTGTAAATTTCTGGTGGAATTAAATCAGGGCCCAGAGACTTATTATTTTTAAGTTTATTAATAGCTAACTCGATGCCCTGTTCAGAAAAAATAGTGGACAAATATTCATTATTTAGTTTGTTCATATTAAAAGTGGATTCCACCTCTAAACATTTGTTCGAAAAAAAAATGGTCTTAAGGTATGCAACCCATGTCTCTTTGGGAATATACATGGAGAGCTAAGGTTGATAAGCATTTACCTTTTTTGCCACTAATTTCCAGAACATATTAATGTTATTCGATTGAATAGCTATACACATTTCTTGCCAGTGCTTATTTTGCGCCTCTTCCCTTTTTGTTTGGAGAAACTTCTTATATTGTTTTCTTGCTTGATATAAGTATTCAAAATTACTTTTCTGGGGGTATGTTTTTGCCCATCTTATTATTCTATTCAGTTCCTTTTTATACATTCCAAATCAAACCAGGTATCAATATCTCCTACTTCAGCTGTTTTATCTTTGGTGTATATTTTACATTTAAAATTTTTTTGTTTCTATCCTTTGGGCAGGATTCACAAAAGAGATGTGCTTGGTGAAAGTGAGATGCGCCAGCACAAACAGGATGCGCCCATCAACTGCGGGGCGATTAACAAAGGGATGCACCATTGAATGCACCATGCACAACTCCACTGTAAATCACGTGGAAAGGACATGGCACATGTGTAGATGCGCCAGCACATCCAGGATGCACACAACCACCATGGAAAGCAAAACAATGAATAGGGAGCAACCCAGCAAGGCAAGAGGGAGCAACAGGGGACAATGCAGTGGACAGAGGAGGGAAGCACACAAGACCGATGGGACAACGCAAAGATGCCATGGGCACAACAGTGGCACAATAACAACACAGGGCAACCAGAACAACACCCAGAGGCCCAGGCCACAACTCACACAGGCCCATGCCAGGCACATAGGACAGGCACACTGTAGCTGGCACACAACAGTGTGCAGATGCAAGGAGCAAAGTGGTGGCCACTGGACAGTGCCAACACCACTGATGGCCAGGACTGTGTCCATGTGCATTGGACACACAATGGAACAACATGCCAAACAGGGGGTAGCCCACCATGCCACCATAGTGCCACACAGCCATGCCAGATCCCCATCCACAGGACACAGCACACAGGGCCACATAACAACAGTGCAGCCATGCACTGAACACAGGCCACAGGTGGCACACACAGATGGTGGGCAGGGAAATATGCAGCAGGAAATGTGGCCCACGCACATGCCACAGGCAACAGTGAGGCCACACAGAGGAGGGGGTGCAGGGGAGAAACAGGCCACACAAAGCAGGGGGAACACAGGGCCAGGGCAGCATGGGCCAGTGAGTAGCCCAAAGCAGTACACACTCCCAGGTCCAAGGAACAGTGAATGACCACAGACACCATGTTAGAGTAGAAAATGTTTTATAAGAATGAAAACAGGTGCACACAGTAACAAATACAAAAACAAGCAAAATCAGCAGCTCTTCACAAAGTACAACTATATACAGTAAAAATTGTAAAAAGGATCGGGAGTGAGGGACTATGTACAGGTATATGGGATGTAAGGGGGCCAGGTCTGCAACAGCATGGCGAGGGGTGTAGCACAGGTCTATATACAATATATACAGACATGCATGGGTGCAACTCTAGTGGTGTGGCTGCACACCCCTGCACCTCATCCCCCTGTGGCCGTGCACAAAGGAGGTGGACCATTGCCCCCAGCTGTCACAGCAGTCATCCCTGAAGCTGGATGATAGGTCTCAGTGACCTCTGTACTGCCCTTCCAATCTCCGGGTGAAACATCACCCTTTCCTGCACTGCCACCACACCTTCAGCCACTGCATGATGAGTCCTGGGACCTAGAGCAACAACAATGAGAAAGCAGTGTAAGTCCCATGGCAGACACAACCCCACTGATAAATATCCCACCCCAGCACAAGGACAATGCACACACAAGCATGCCACCTACCTGCTTCAGAAGCTCCAGCATGTGCAGACACCTCTGCTGCTACTGTCCCCAGGCCTCAGTGGCCACCACAGCCCTCCGCCTGGCCTCCAGCCCTGCAATACACAACAGACAGAGACAACCATGAGTGGACACATTGGTGCACCAACCACACTCCAACACCAGTGTGAGCATTCAATGCATGTGTAACCAGCCGGTGCAATACTGGTGACAGTCCATGCAGTATACAGCCATGCAATGCAGCTGTGCCCAACCTCCAACATGGCCAGTCATGGCCATGCACTGCACACTGTGGCAACAACTTGTGCACAACACAGTCTATTTGGTCTCACACCCCCACACAACCCCAAAGCATAGAGGGCATGACTATGTGACAGGCATGGCGGAGCCCCACAGGGCAGTAGTGGTCACACCCACGTGTGCTTGTGTGGGACTGCCCACGTGCATGATCAGATGTGCTGTGCCTCATTCCCACTCTGCAAGTGCCTGTGATGCACATGTCCATGAGCTACCTAACTGGCACTGGAAGTGCATCCCTGTGTGCACTCTCCCACAGTCTGTCCAGCCTAGCATGGTCCCTCTACCCAAGCTCCACATACCTGTGGTGGCACTGTTCCCCAGTGCATGACACTCATGAGTGCAGTGCACAATACAGCTGGCAATGGGTGCCCAAATTGTGGCCCTAGGAACCCATAGGACCTCCTGGCCAAACAGTTGTCCCTTCACACAGAGGACAAGTGCAATGAGGTGGGAAGCTCCATCTCACTCCAGTTTAGCTCCCTCTGTCCCTGCCTTCCCACCCTAGGAATTGTACATGCAGTGCAAACAAAATGTGCAGCAGGCCCAGTTCATGTAGGATTGCAAATGGTGCAACATGGATGGCTGGGTCATGTGCATGCCCCACTCATACTGACATGCTGCACGATTGGTCAGTCAGGCCTCACTGGTGCATGCATGATGTGCAATCCTATAGCATGAATGTGGGGATAAGAGACATGACCTGGTCATGCATGCGTGATTGGGTACAGTCTGCCATGTTGCTTGTGGCATGCACTATCATGCATGCTGCCAGAGATGTGCTATAGCACACTATAGCACAAGGGCGCATAATGACTGTCCCAGTGCGTTGCACCTTGGGACTGTGGTAACAGGGGAAGTACCATGAGTGGCAGTTGTGCATGCGTGGAGCCTGCTGCAAAATGCATTGCCTGACATTCCATGCATGTGGGTGCACATGTGGTGGACCAGTGCCAGTCCACACTGCTGAGACAGACTCACTGTTGGATGGACTTGCTGTACCAGTGCCACACAGGGTCCAGGAGACAATGGCCTGTCACCACACAGTACCAGTCACAGCATGCACATGGATGGCATTGTAGTATGGGCATTGCATAGCCATGCAAGGGACCATTATGCGCAACCATGGCACAACACTGAGGGACACTGTACACATCTGTATGTCATTCTGTATGCCAGTGTATCATCCTGTGCACTAACAAAGTTCTCCCTCTTCTTTTCACAGCTCCTTCATGCCTCACAGGCACAGTCGAGGGCATGGCTACTCAGGATGCCCCCCTGGGCTATGATGCAGGTCCATCACTCAGTGCTGTGGGCACTGCAGTGGACAATGCTGTCCCTGGTCCATCCACTGCAGCAGCACCACCTTCCCCAACCCAGTGCTGGCAGGCCCATCAGGCTCTTCTGCCACTACTACCACTGTTGCCGGTGATGCCACCACATGGCCTGAGGGTCTGCTGGGTCTGTCTAATGACAACCCTGTAGACACAGTGGACATCACTGATGCTGTCATTGTGCAGGCATCTGGCATGCAGGGGGTGTACAGTGATGTCCCTGCAGATGATGACACCACCCAAATAGAGGGTTATACAGCAGACAGTGGGGCACACAGCATGCAGGTGCTTGTGCAGGTGGCCCCTGATGCCAATGATGGCTGTACTGCATGTGGGGCAGGTGCGGGGATGCACAGCCATCCACGGTGGTGGGTGCTGTGCTCCCAGCATCCACTCCAGGTGCATTGGCAGAGCCATCACAGGTGACCCAGTCAGGTGCTGTGGGACACATGCAGACACTGTTGGAATGTGACAACACCAGCCATGGATGTGATGGGACCGAGCATGGTGAAGACCCACCCATGCTGCAGCCTGCTGTGGCACAACCACCACCTGTAGATGCCCCATGGTAGGCTGGCTCCCCCCCACATGTCATCGATGCCACCATGAGCCCTCCCACAATGACAGCATTGAGGCCTATATCCTCCTCCTGTGTGACACCATAGAGGGGATTGTGGCCCAATGTGTGGAGTTCAGGAGCCTACAGATGGCAATAGTTCTGGAGCATGAGTCCACTGCTGCCTGGCATGCACAGATGTTGACAGAAGGATGCATTATGCTGGTGGGCATGACCGCAGCATTAGAGTGGATTGCAACTGCTGTGGATGCAGCTTGTGCATCTGGTATGCACTGTGGCCATCAGACATCCAGCTGGACACTCAGGAATACCTCCCGCACTCCTAGGCAGCAGCATCAGGTGGACCCATTGCTGCTGATGCCATCACATCATGTTGCACTGGGCAGCATCACTGGCACAGACATGGCTTGTGTGGCATCAACACCAATGAGCACCCATTCATGGTCTCATTGCAGTACCCCTATGGGGTGTTGGCTACACCCCTCTATAGCTGGTGGTGCCACAGCCACATCAACCAGTTGTGGCAGGAGATGTCCGTGGTGGCTGTGGTGCCTCCTAGTGATGTGCAGGTCCCCATTTCAACATCTGCTGCACATTGCACCATTATGTCCCACACATCTGGCCAACGTTGCCTGTGGTGACATGTGTGGCAGGCACCTGCCCCAGTGCACTGCCATTGTGGCCTCCCTGTGCAGTGCTCCCTGCATGTCTGTGTGTACCACTGTTGTGCTATATGACATGGGTGTGATGAGTGTGGAACAGTGTCTGCTGTGCCTGTGTGCTGGCAGCAGTGCACACTGATCCATGTCACCCCTGGCACTGTCATAGTGGCTCATGTGAGTGGTGCATGCTGTGTATGTGTGTGTGTGTGTGCGTGTGTGTGTGTGTGTGTGTGTGTGTGTGGTGTGTGTGTGTGTGTGTGTGTGCACCACTGTTGGGCTGTTTGTGTGCTGTGCTGTGCACACCGTGCAATGCGCGGCTATGTGTCCACCTGTTGTCACTACTGTGCACCACCTCTATACATACCTGTGATACTCACCTTCAGTTTCCAAAATGCTCCTCCAACAGTGTGTGTCAGTACTCCCTGGACCTGGCAGCCAACCGTGGGTCCCGACAACCCATGGGTTGACCTGTATTGCAGTGCTGTGGCACTGCTTCATCCTCCCCACCCTCCTCCTCCTCTGCGGAACTGTCACCCTCACTGGCCTTGACAGCTATTCCACAGTCAATGGCCTTGAGGTGTAGCATACAACAGGCCAGGAATATGCTACATACCTTCTCAGGGCTATACTGTAGGGCCCTACCTGACCTATCCAGGCACCAAAAGTGCATCTTCAGCTTGCCAAAGATGAGCTCAATCATGGTGCGTGTAGCAGTTTGTGCCTCATTATAGTGCTCCTCTGCCTCTGTTCTGGGTCAGCAGATGGGGCTGAGGAGCCAGGGCCTCAATGGATGTGCTGCATCACTTGTGGGGGGAGGTGGCTGTTAGTACACTGGTCACATGTGCAGTAAGGCCTGGCACTTCCTTCTCCATGCTGCACTGCTGTGTGTGCTGTGCATCCACCACTGCCTGTGCCTGGCCCTACCCTGCCATCCTGCCCCCACCATCCACCTTTTTCTGACTGTGCCTGCTGCTGTGGTTGGCCCCACGCCACTTATACTAATGGTGTCACACATGCTACATACACTGTACTGCCCATTGTCTGCATGTGCTGTTCCTGTCCCTGCTACCCATGCCCCCATGGCACTGTTCTCACCATCCATTCTGTTCCCGTGTGCTGCCCTGTTATGGATGGTGTCTGACTGTGTCTCCATGCACCCCTCTGCTGTCCTACATCTGCTGCAACCTTTGCATTTTGTGCATTGTGCTACCTACCTACCCTCCAGACCCACCCTCCTACTCAGTGCCATTGTGCCCTGTTGTGCAGGTGGCCACCATAGTCCACGCATCTAGTAAATGGCCACTCAGTATGTCCCCTGCCTCAAACCTGTGGCAGAAGGGCGATTGGAGCCAAATGGAGGCATCATGTGTGCTCCCAGGGTATGTGGTGCAGACATTACTGATGCACCCTGTGGCACTGCACACCACCTGGCAGTTGATGGAGTGGTATGCCTTTCTGTTGATGTACACGATGGTGTCATCACCAAGTGGTGTCCAGATTGCCTCATGGGTACAGTTAATGGTCCCTATGACACCTGGCATGTGTGCCACCCTGTAGAACTCCTGCATGGCTTCTGTCAGCTCTGCCTGTGTGCTGGGGAATTGGATGAATTCCGAAGCATGTGATAGCAGTATGGTAAGGAATTGTGTGAGGAGATGGGCAGTGGAGGTCTGCAAAATGTCAGTGGTGTCCCCGCTAGGCCTCTGGAAGGTTTCCGTGGTGAGGAAGCATATTACTGTTGTCACCGTGGTCTCCACGGATATGGCATGACCACGTCTAGTGGGTGCCTGTATTTCATCATGGCACATCTCACAGAACTACCTCAGAATGGCCCTGTTCAGGTGATACCTGCCTACTGTCTCCACATCTGTGAGCTGCTCAAATGACAGCTGGGCATGGTACCACCATGGGGCTGGCTGCCTATGGTGCCTTCTGCCACCCTGTCTCCTCATTCTTATTATCATTTAGGCCATGATGAGAAGTGCTGCTTCCATGGTGCTGCTGCTGCTACTCTCTGTGCTCTTCCACTCTGTATTGTGGTGTGGGTGCTGCTGTACTGTTGCTGTCCTGCTGGTGGCTTGCACTTAGGTCTAGTTCTGTTATACTTATCTTTTCATGTCACATTTGGAACTTGCACCAGATTTGCTCTGTGTTTGTGCCTTCATTTTGCACTGTGACTCACTTTGCGCTGTATATGCATATATACACCCCCTCTATTTGCACCACATAACATTATTCTGCATCTGCGGCACATCCCATTCAGCGCAACGCATCTGTGATGCACCGACACATCCACCCTGTCTGTGAATTGTTACATGGTGCATTTTGGAGATGCGCCAGTGCATCTCACTTGAGACCTGCTCATCTCTTTTGTGATTCCTGCCCTTTATCTTTTGTTCCATTATTTGCATGTTAGTTATATTACAAGCCGGTTCAATAGGAGTATAATGAGCTAATAATGTCTGCTATTATAGTTGCCTCTAGTTTTACTCAAATTAGGCTATGTTTTCCTAATGAACCAATTGTGTCTGAATGATTTTAATCTATTTCTTTTTCTGTTTGTTTATTATCTACATCTATTGTTAACTCCAAAGGGGCATGGTCACGTTCCAATCTCATTTTTATAAATAAATTCCTAAATATCTTATAACTATCCAGATCACAGAGAATGAAGTCTGTAGTGCTTTGACCATTATGTACAAAATATGTAGCATTCCCTTTGTAATCGCCAGATAAATTCCCATTTAAAATCAGTAATGTGTTTGCTTCTATAAGTTTCTGTATTTTGGTGCCATTTTTATTATTTTTTATCCTGACTAATTCTCATATTGCACTCATTGAGATTCATAATTGACCCCAGCACACTGATGTCATCATAATTTTATATTCTGGAGTTGAAGTCCCCCACAATTATTATAATACTGGATGGATACTTTTTAAATGCACTATCTATATCTTTGGAAAGATTTTTCCAGATAGTATGATGCTCTATTGTTTGTTTAAATGGAGGTATATATACATTAATGATAGTAAACACTTTTCATACCATTTTATGAAAATAATAATATAATTGTGGTTTACTTTAAAAATTTCCATCTCTGAGACATTCCTACTTATTTGTCATAGGTCAGGATTTCTCCCATGGGTCTTCCATGTTTTTTAGCTTTAACAGTTGGGGAACAGAATGCCTGATATCCATTTATGGTCATTATTTCTTCAGCCCAGGTTTCTTGCAATAAGATGATATCAAATTAATTTATGTATTGAAGCCATTTTTCGCTAACACACCTGCAATGTACCAACTTATGAAGTTTGCATTTTTTCCAGAGTATTTTCATTGTCATGGAGAGCCTCAGATACAGAAATATGTGCTTTCAGTCAATTATTATATATAGCTTCATTAGTGTCCTAATCTTTTAGAAAATACATGTCTACTAGTAGAATTTCAGCTTGCTAAAAATTTTTTGCTCCCATTTTTAGAATTCAAGGTTGCATTTTGAGAGGTTGACCAGTAGGAGGCGGGAGGTCATTTTACCCCATACAGATCCATGGTGTGAGCACATCTGGATTTCTGTGTGCAGTACTGGAGCCCCTACCTCTGGAAGGATATAAATCAGCTTCAGCTGATGCTCAAAAGGGCTACAGCGATGATCCAAGAGCAACAGGGAATCTTGTATGAATTAAGACTAGTGTACCTGAACATGTATTCACTTGAGAGGAGATAGAGGGGGAACATGATTGTGGCCTTAAAATATATCAAAGGTATAAACAAGGTTGACCATGTATATCTTTTTAGCATTAGCAAAAGTAACACCAGAGGGCACAGTTACATGCAGGAGGGGGGTAAGAAACAGGCCATAAAGCACTTCTTCACATAGACAGTGGTGACAGGGTGAAATGCACTACCAAATGTGGTAGTCAATCATAAAACAGTTCTGATTCTTAAAAGGGAGTGTGATTAAGTCAAGGGTAAGGTTAAAATAACAGTGGGGGGGCAGAGCAGCTTGCAACTAGTGCATGAGCTCTGCAAAGAGCAGACTTGATAAACCATTTGGGCCTCCTTCTGCCAACATTTTATATGTTCATATTTTAATGCTGGTGCAAGGGGCCCTTTCCATAAAACAGTTTCATCATTCTGTGTCTGTAAGAAAATCTTTTATGCATAGGACCCCAAATCACCATTTTATAGGTAAAGTTAGATAACAAGTAACATCAGTGGGAACACTGCCAATGACTTTCTAGCTTCAAATGCCAACTCCAGCAGCTGCACTACACTTTACTGGAGTCAAGTGGTGAGGAAACTTCCTTTTCTGTTTATAAAGTAATTTTATTTTGCAAGTATAGCTGTATTTTTGTAGAAAACTACAGATGTATTTGAGTACAGAAATGTTACTAATTTGATCATTTATTGAGATTTTTGTAACCACTTCCATTTTATAATATCAGTTTCCATGGAGGACAACCTCATTTTCAAGTGTGTGTCTGGGCAGGACATTAATATGAAGGACACAATTAAAATTTCCAACTACATTACAGCAGCTCATACTGTAGGTTAACAGGTAAAATGCAGTTTTCATTTAAGTATTATTGGAAAAACTGTGGCTTCAGAGTGACAACTGTACCATATGATTGTATCATGCTCTTGTGTTTCATATAAATATTGTACAGGCTGTAACATAGTTGTAAGATTGTACCCTTTTTATTTGTGCTATGTGTTCTTCAATATTTAGTTGTCTGTAATATGCCTGTACCTGACCCAGGTCCACCTTGTAAATGAGCTGTCTCAACAGTGCTTCACCTGGATAAAGAAAGAATGATTGGTTGATTGATTGATTGACTGATTGATTGGTGTGAGATGTAGTCTTAAAATATATAGTGGCCAGTGCCAGGCCCACCTGGATCTCTTTGATTTAGATCAGGAACAAATACAAGATTTACAGTCATAGCTGATATTAAGACTTTAAATAATAATAATTCACCTGTACCAGACAGTTTTGTGGTGGCATTTTATAAAAAAAATTCCAGGAAATTTAAATAGCTTAACTGCCTGGATTTAGCAGCATTAGTCATAGATTACATTTTTTTGGGGGGGGAGGTGACCTTAACTGTTTTCTTTCACTCTCACTCCTCATGTCCTGGACTAATTTTCCTGTATATATATATATATATATATATAGATAGATAGATAGATAGATAGATAGATAGATAGATACATACTGTATATATATATATATATATATATATATATATAGATACATATATATATATATATATGGAAAGATAATAATTATGTTTAAGAATATGTTTGGTTAAATTACTGATCATTCTCTGTATGTATTCTTTAAAAGCTTAATAAATAAAAGTTTTAAAAAAATTCCAGAAAGGGTGGCTTGACCTGGGAGAAAGATGGCCAACTAATTCCTTCCAGCTAACCCAGGCAGCCCTAATTTATACTCATTTGTCCATTTCTGTCACCTAATTTCAAACCAATGGGCATATCCTTAATGGTGACATTGCAAGGAACATGGTGATATAAATATTATTGAGTCAATACTCACCTGTAGCCAGCATTACCTCAGTGACCCTCAGTGCCACCTCAGACCCTCTGCAAGGCTCTCCTACTGTGATGGTGGCCACCATCCTTCTGATAGAGCATGTGGAGCAAATGTTCATATGGCTGCTACAAGAAATTAAAATGGTGATGTCATAGGACCAGCCCACCAGTGCAGCGGTAGTGCTATCACTCATGATGCTGGTGACCGAGTTCAGCAGCAAGCTCAGGCCATTAGAGGGCTGGCTGGGGGAAGGGGATTGAGCATCTGGAAGACCACTCTCCTCCTCTGGGGGGGGGAGTTCAGAAGCCCGGCATATGCCTGGCCCCAGTGGTAAGCTGGTGAAAAGGCACCTGTGACTGCCACAAAATGAGCAGAGTGTGGGCACAAGCTGATGCATGGCACACAGGTGTGTGGGTCACTTGTCAAGGTGTTATTGCACACCACATCCTTTGGGGAAAGGAAAAAATGGGAAAATCCTTGGTGGCAGAATGGTGCTTGGGCCCTTGCAGGCCCCATAACCAACTAGCTGGGCTCACCGGTCCAACTACCAGATGCAGTTTACGGTGGCAGATTGGGGAACCCCACCAAACCCATGAAGGGGGGGAGCCCTGGGGATACTGGCTGGTGATAAGTCCTGGTCGATGTCAGAGTGATGGAGCAGCAGGGTTCAAGTGGATGGGTACCATCCAAGGTGGGGGAGATAAAGATTTACTGAAAAAAAATGGTGAAATCAGACACTGAAACCAACACAGCAAACATCACAAAAGTTTCAAACAGGCTTGAAATTACACAGCAACGGAGTATTTCAACTGAAACTCAGTGCCACAATCTAAAAGGGCAGCTACATGAGCAGGCAAAAATAATACATCAACCCCTAACCTGATCAACTTCCTAATCATCCTTCTATTTGGCCCAGTGTAGAAGACCTTGATGAAGTCCAGTTAGGCAACATCCACTGTCCTCCCTGGTCCATTTCCCTGGTCACCCAGTCAAAAATCCATTACATTTGTTTGGCATTATCTTTCCCCTGTGATTCTATGCTACTTGTGGTCTTACAGCTCACTGGATTCTAGATGCTCAACCAGTCTATGTTTCAGTAGGGTTTCCTTTAATTTTTCCACCACTGAAGTACAGTATGACTGGTCTAAAATTGCTAGCTTACTTCCTTCTGCCACTGTTATGTAGAGGGACAATGTCAGCCCTTCTACAATCCTCTAAAACCACACTTGTTTCCAGTGAGTTGTTGTACAAGGCAGTCAGTGGGGCAGATAGTGCGACCTTAAGCTCTTTCATACCTCACAATATCTCATCTGGTCTCAGAGCCTTTTCCAACTTCAGGGCTGTGAGTCCTTTCAGGACTCTTTCCTCAGAAAATTGATTTGTGTCCAACTTCCAATCCTCCCTGTGCTTGCTTCCCCCTGGTGGGCTATGGGCCATCCCTCCTCACTCTGTTGTGAAGACTGAGTAGAAATACCATTTTAGAATGTCTGTTTTTTCTTGATCCTCTTCTGCACCGTCTCCCACTTCTGACCTTCTTATCCTTGCTATCCCACCTCTTACTTTTCTTACTTATGTATCTGAAAAAAGTCATATCCTTTTTATTCACCGTTTTAGCAAACCTTTCCACTGTCTGCATCTTATCTGCCCTAACTGCCTTACCTGCTTCCTTTTACCTGGCTTGGTACTACTCCCTGTACTTCTTCCTCAATATTTCCTTGTATCTCTTGAATGCCACACTTTGTTTCTTTCAACACACTTGTCAATTTATTGGAGAACTATAACACCCAATTCCTGTGTTCTGATTATTTCATCCTGCCTGCCTGACTGGGTGTGATATCTGTCTAGCCTCTAAACTCATACTAATGTTCTCAAACCTTTCCAGACACAGCAACATTTTCTTGACTTTCATTCACCTTTCCCAGAGTCACAGTCTACACAAATTTATTATATTTATATAGAGTATGTATGTATGTATGTATTTATTTATTTGTATGTATTTATAGTAAAACCCTGTTACATGGGGCTTTGGTTAAGTGAGGTTCCTATACTTTATACAGCAAAAAGTTGCCAGGGGCCCAATATTAAAACTGGGAAAAGTGGATGCAAAGATTTAAGCTGCACTTACCCATTGCCCAGGATGCCAAGGATGCCATATTCAGTCAGACAGCACAGTGGTACTATACTACTGAATATAGCAGCATGTTCGTGCTGCACTAAGTTTAATAGTGCTGCTCCAGCTTAGATCCTGGCAGTGCTGGGAATAGTATCCCCAGATCCAATTGCATTGGTGGCTACCAGTGCTATATTCAGATGGCTCCATGAAAATGAGCCTATTGGGCATGCAAAGCACAAAGCAGCCATTTGCATGTGCATTATGGGTTCATTAGCATGGGAAGCATTGGGAGGTTTGCACCTCCTGGACCGGCCCCTACCCGACTCTGATCGCCCATCCCCCTTCAAGAAAAGCAATTCCCTGGTGTCCAGTGACTCCCTCACCCTCTGATCACTATTCAGTCATATTAAAAATGACTCCCTGGTGTCTTGTGGTTCCCTCCACCCTCTGATTGACATCCGGTAATGTTAAAAATACCTCCATGGTGCCTTGTGATTGAACCGCCCACCCTCTAATTGCTGTCCCTTAAATTGCATACTATTACCCTGCTGCCTAGTGGACCCCCTGCCCTCCACTCCATATCCTGTGAATTGTATAGTAATGCCCTGATACATAGTGGACCCTCCACCCTCCAATCACTGTCACATAAATTGTGTAGTATTGCCTTGGTGTCTAGTGGAACCCCCCACTGTCCCATCCTTGGTCCATATTATGAACATAATAATCTGTGGTGGCAAGCATCCACCTGGTCTCTGATCCCCAGCCCTGTAAAAATAAGTATAGTCCCTGGCATCCAGTGGTCCCCCCCAGTCTCTGCTCACAGTCCCACATTTGCAAATGTATGTCTCTGGTGCCTAGTGGTGCCCCTGGACTCCAATCCCTGGTCCCATAAAAAGAGCTATAATCATCAGTGATCAGTGGCCCCCCTGTCCTCAGTGCCTCATCACTGATGAAATGATAATCATCCCTGGTACCTAGTGGTCCCTTCCACCCTCTGATTGCCAGACCCAGTGTGACTGACCTGTAAGCTTAATCATATGCAGTTTATATGCTTTCTTGCAAAACTTCAATAAAGTATATTAAGTTGTGAAAAAAATTAAAAAAGGAACTCCTTGGCTTCTAGTGGTGCAGGCCACCCATAGATCCCCCTACCAACTTACCCCATCCATTTAATATAGCACCCCCACACCATGGGCACTGACCATGCACCCTGCCCAACCCCTTACCAGAAGGGCAAGTGCCATGGCTCCAATACAGCAACCAGTATGGCCCTCCTCTCACCTACTCAGCCAGCTGCTGTATGAAAAGCCATGAGGTGTGTGTCCTATGTAAACTATAGGTCATCCTCAAATATGATCAATCCTCTGGCCCATCCCCAGTGACCCGAGTCCACATCCAAAACCCGGGTCACCAACGTGGTTTGAGGTGTGATGTCCAGCACCCCAACCCTTAGCACTACTGGGCTGACAATAGTTTCAGCTTTTGAATTAAGCACTGCTGCTGTAGTCATTAATATATTTCAGTTGAGATTGTGGGTTATTTAAAGAAACCATAGAGAGCCACATTATCTGAGATTGGGCTCATGCCATAAATGCTGATTGCCGAGTGCAGTACTAAGAGGATCCTGTACTGTCAGAGTGTGCTGTCCATCAGAAGAGATATTAAATGAAGGTTCCTTCTGCATTTTCTGGTGGTTATTCAGGTGGAAATTAAAGATACTATAGGCACCTCTTGAGAAGAGTAGGGAAATATTCCCCCGTGTCCTGATCAAATTTCTCCTTTTCACAAAAAATACCACCAAAAGATGAATCTGGTTTCATTTCAATTGGTTTGGATCTGTATCCCCCCCTCCACAGACAAAGCAGAAAGAAGACTACAATGTCTAGCTATCTGTTCCTGGTCAACAAATCTAAATAAATAAATTAATAAACAGTACATGTTACTCGGTACGAAAAGTATAGTGGCTTCAAAATTCAGAGCATTAAAGCAGTGATCATTTCAATAGAGTCTATTATGATAACAAAGCTGAAAATGTAGGTCTCTGTGTTCAAAGTCTATGTGGCATGTGTGGTGGCAAGCAATACATGCACATAGAGGTATATGTGCAGGAGGCATGCAGGAAACATGCACTCAGGGACACGTAGGTGTCCAGTGTGCAGCAGAGTGGCCACTATGCAATGCGTGGAAGTGGGTGTGTGGCCACATAGCACCATGCACAGCACCCATAGCATGCATGCATACATGCATAACACCAGGAACAACAGCCTGGTGTGTGGCATAAGACATGTACAGGTACAGTAGGTGGAGGGCTGCCGTAAGTGCCTGCTCATGGGTGCAAAGAGTCATGCACCCTGAATGACATGGCACCACACAGTACACCCATGGCCAACAGTAACCCCCAATGGTTCACCACAGAACTGGGAAACAGCAGAGTACTACAGGGGTGAATAACCAACACACCATACCAGCAGTGGCACAAGAATGCCAGCAGGAAGGGGGGACAAGGATGCTGTACCTGTGCAATGGGATGGCTGCACCTGGAATGTGTGACACTACAGCATGCAACCCAGCCCCACAACTTTGGCACAGAGAAAGAGTGAGACCATGCAAAGAGGGACTGCACAGGACAGACAGGGAATCCTTCAATGCACAGTCAGTGGAATGCAACAGTGGCAAGCCCCCCAGACACCCAAGCTACTGCAGTCAGTGGAATGGATGCACCACACCACCCACAGTGGCCACAAAAGCCTGTGCAAGGCAAAAGGGCCCTGACACCTGAACATGCCTGGTGGGTTGCAACAGTGCTGTGCTGCTGCACTGCCAGTAGTAGCTTCTATGTGGGAACACTACCAACTCCATGCATGACACACATGAGGGAAACCCAGGCATGCCACCTCAACAGTGCAAGGCACACAGAGCACCCACCAACATGTCCCCCAACCCCTCGACTGCTGAACACCCCATGCCCTCATGCCCCATGCCTACCACCCAATGCTCTTTCCTTTGAGGCCTGATGACTCCTCCAGTGGTAGTCACCCTGATCAGGAGACAAGGACCACACAGGGAATTGGACACAGCACCTCTATTACACAACACCACAACAGAATATGATGATGATGGTGGACAACAGCCACCCAGGTATTCAGCAGCAACAAACAACTGTGCAGGATTACCTACAAAATACTGAAATGCAAAATCCAAAAAATTTGATAACCCAAGCCCGACATCCTGAGACAATGATCTCCCAACAGATCACCATCCTGAAGACGGAAAGCTCAACACCAGACTTCTGCCATATTGGTGGTCGGGCGGGGGGTGAATTGTGGCAAGTTGTGGTGTCAGACTTCCATCCTTGGGATGATGATCTTTCAGGTGATCATCATGTCAGGATGCTGAGCTCAGGAAATCGCATGTCAGTATTTTGCATTTTGGTATTTTGTAATACTCCCACTGTAGAATATGTGTAAAATAAAACTGTCAGCAAACATCAGAGCATAGATCAGTCCTTATTAGTACACTAAAATAAAAACAATATGAATGTGCAAATGGAGCTCCCAAACAAGGAGCACAGTGGTGTTCCACATCTGTGCATGGTCCAGCATGATGGTCACACCCAGTCCTCCTCCTCATGTGAGTCCCTGCTGTCCCTGGGCAGTGTCATGGCTGCCCATGGACATGGGAGTAGAATGAGCTTTTGGAGTGGTCCCCTTTAGTGGTGCAAGGAAAAACATACTCTGAGTACAGGCATGGTCGGACAAACCATATGGGCCAGCACATGAATGCCACAGGATACTAGACCTATTTTGAATGACACCTCCACCACTCCCTGTCTTTGACTTGTACCAGGTGTCCTTTGTACCCACTCTTAGGACCAGGAAATATGGGTTCCCCTGCTGCCATTTCCTCTGCTGTGGTGTTGTCTGAATGATGCAGGGGGCCCTGTCATGCTGCTCCACTCTGTTAAGGAGCATTTCATCTGGTAGGCCTAGGTGGTCCTGTGGAGACAAGAAGATATAACCAACATCAGCACCATGGAACACACACCCCTTCGTTGCACTGCTCTACACACAGCAGCCCAGGTCCATACCCAAACTGGGACTTCTGGCCTCTAGATGTTGCCTCCATTAGGCCTCTCAAGGTAAGTGGCCTCAGACACACACCACAGTTTTCTTGGGTACATCCCAATGTGGCCTACCTGTGGGATGGATGTGTAGGTGCTCTTTGCTGCTGCAGGTATTTCCAGCCTCGCACCTTGTGGCTCATGCATGTGATGCCCTAACAGGTTCTGTCAGTGTGCATGGGGGCTTCACCATGCCCTTTAAAGGTACACAAAGGGGTGGTCAGACAGGCATAAAAGAGCAGATGTCCATAAACAAACAGGTAGACATGTACCCATAGTAGAAATGGAGATGCACCCTGGCATCCTACTAAGCATGCTGCTGCTCGAGGAGGAGCAAGAGCAGTGGAGGCATGGTGGACCATGGTCAAGGGTCTTCAGACCATGGCTAGACATGGTCACAATGTGGGACACACACTGTATAAGTTGATTCAGGTTCAGTTGGGACAAGATTACTCAGCTGCACAACATGGTCTGCAATGACATTGTACCACAGACTCAGCGGTCCAGGGCAATGTCTGTGAAGACAAGGGTGTCATGTGCCCTGCAATACTATGAAACCAGATCATTCCATTGGTTGTCCAGTGATGCCATTGGCATAAGTCAGTCCTTCAGGTCCTGGGCATTGTCGCATGTGATGAATGCCCAACTGGCTCATGTGTGGGAGCACATCTGGTTCCCTATGACCGATAATGATGTCTGTGCCACCAAACAGGCATTTCATGCTGTGCATGGCATGCTGACTGTATACAGCATCATTGACTGCACACAGATAGGGATAGTGGCCCTGTCTGTGCATGAGGAGGCATACAGGAACAGAAAGGAGTTCCACAGTGTGAAATGTCAGGTCGTAAGTAATGCAGGTGGTATGTTCACAAACATGTGTGCCAAGTATCTAGGCTCCATCTATGATGCACACAAACTAGATGTATCACAGCCTTGAGGTGCTGCTATGGTCAGGTCAGCTGAACAGCTGGCTGTTGGGTGAGTATTGAGGGTGACATTATGTGGCACCATGACAATGCATGTCACATGCACCTAATTATCTGCTATCTCTGTCACCTGCATAGGTGACAGTAGATATCCACTGCCATCATGCCTGATGACACCTATCCTGGAGCTACACAGCATGGTGGAGGAGTCATACAAACTTGCCCACAAGAAGACATGGAACACCATTGAGAGGACCATCAGCCTACTGAAGATGTGATTCCAGTGCCTGGGCCATACCAGCGAAACTATACTGCTGTCACGAGGAAGGGCATGCAAGGTGTTCACCACATGTGACATGTTCCACAGTATCACACAATGACATCATGTTTATTTATTTAGTTTTTGTTGACCGGGTAAGTGCACTAGACAAATCCTGCCTATTTTCAGACATGACCCAGGGGAGAGGGATACAGATGAATATCAACTGACCTTGAACCAGATTAAGCTGTTGGTGGCATTTATAGTGAATGAGGGAAATTTGGCCAGGACACCAGGGAAATTCCCCTACTCTTTGCTGGTGATGCTGCGTTTGGGCCAGTAGAGGGAGCCAGAAGTCGGCAGAATACCGCCGGAGAGCTGCCGATGCAGCAGGGCGTCACAGATTGGAGAGTGGGCTCTCTCCTGATTCTAGTAAGCGCAGAGGCCTCGCAGTTCAAAAAGCGCCTGTTTGGCGATATTAGAGAAGCGGAAGAGGTTTTTTTCAACTCAAGACTTGAGCACTGTGCAGATGTCGGGAACGTGGATGGGATTCCTGAAGACGCTACTTCCGCTCATGATATGCCGAATTCAACGCGACTGGAAACGGATCCCTTAAAGGTACTGACAGAGCATTTCTTGGGGTTATCCTCACTGGGGGAAGACCGCAAAGCTAGCGAGGGGGTTGATAGCACATATGGGAATTTTGACACGAAGCAAATAGCAAAATGAACTAACAGCCCCCATTATACCTAACATATGTGCACCCCTTATTTCAGACCCTCAGCAGGCTGGCAGTCTCAGCACTGAGGGCGGTGTGTGCCTATAGCCTGGGGAGTTTTCAGATTGGTCAGCAGAGGCCATGGACGGAGGGAATAGTGCTGCATGTCCTATATCAGGTGAAGCACTAGGCCAAAATGTTAAAACTCCCTTTCAATCCTCTGGCATTATGAAGGAGTCTGGCTTTGTATTTAAAGCACCAGTATTTATGGACAAATATGGGGCAGCGTCCAGTGATAATATTATTTATCAGACTAATCCAGCAACACAAGACGGAGTTACCACTTTTTCCTTTGGGTCCAAACTTAAGACTAATCTAACAGCTGCTCAGAAGCAGTTTAATACCTCAGCAGCCATCCCCATTTCAACAACCTCTCCTGCTTCAACAACTACTTCCACTACAATAACCATTCCCACTTCTATATCTGGCTCTCCACATCTAGCAGATGCAGCAGAGCCATGGTCTACTGCCCAGGCCTTGCAGGGAGCAGGATGGGTGAAAACCGAGCAAGGCACTTGGGTTCCTGACCCCTCTTGGGATTATTCATCGAGGTTTTGCAGGCTTCCAGAGTAGATACCTTCTACTATTAATACATCAAATCCGGTCCGTAGTTAAAGGGTCATTACGGTCCTTACTACCACCCTGATGGTACCGAAAGGAAAAGTCATGGAAAAGACATTTAGGAAATAATGTTCAAACACAACCTTCTCTTACTAGCCAACCGCCCTTATTATCAGAACTATTTTCAATATTAAAAGAGGCTGCACCTAGGCGGAATGCCGTCCGGATCCGCTATAAGGAGGTTTATGCGGATAAGCCCGACCGTGTGTTTGTGGGGCGTAGCTGCTGAAGGACTCCTACAATTCTCCCCAAAGATGTTTTTGCACTAATAAACATTTCTGGTGAAGATAACTACGATATCAGTTTTAGAACTGCTCATGCTTTAGAGCTTTTTTGGGAGCGTTACGCATTAGTTAAATCTTCTCCTCTGTGGTCCCCCTTTTTAGTTATCCCCCTGACTAAACCCTCTATTAGGTTTGTAACAATAATGTTTCGGAATGGGGGAGTCCATGTCGATGACATCACTTATTGGTTATCACAGAAATGCAAAGTTTTGAGTAAACCTGAAGCTTTGTTGGATTCAGAATCCTTTTGGACTGGGGGGGGGTGGAAATATAAAGTTAAACTGAAGGTGGGGGAAAATGGGTTAGAACATATTCCTAATTCTTTCATGTTGGTAAGGATAGAGGAGTATGTTTCTACATGAGGGCAGCCGAGGCCTGTTATAAATGTGGAGCCGGACACATTTATCCAGTTCGCGACCAGGCCCGGTGCGACAACTGTGGGGGTATAG